>CAOLHI010000603.1:280000-525000 GCA_948474755.1 Ctenosaura bakeri | reverse complement strand
CTTAAGAAGTGTTTACATGGAAGTGATAGTGAAGAATGCAGAGGCTAGACTGTTGTCTAGTGTGCATTTTAGAAACCACATGTCACTAGTGTGGTTTAAGTTTTCTCCTGTGTTCAATTCAAGGTGATTATTTTGATGTACAAAGACGTAAATGACTTTGTACAACAATCGCAAGCCTATTGGAAAGGCTGCTTCCTCTTGTATGAGCCTACCCAGAATCTGAAATTCTCAGTGTAGGCTCTGTTGCATGTCCTGCTGTCCGTAGAGGCTAGATTGGCAAGTATACAAAACAGGGCTTTCTCAGTAGTAGCACCTCTATTGTGAAACTCTTTCCTGGGGTGGTTCTCAGCTGGTAGTGCAGTGTTTTGCGTTGCCTTTCATCCTTCAAACCAGACTTTGCTTTGAGGACTTTAATTTCAGTTGTTTCTACTCTACTGTTTTGAATTATTTTTATGAAACGTTTTTATCTGTGTTATATTGACTTGGGGGCTCTAGCATACCGTAAGGCACTAAAGACATGAAGAAATATATTTTCCCTTTTCACTGCCAGTACAGCTGATTTGGCTCCCCCAGCTTTTGCCTTCTTCATTCTAGTTCCAGAACAAGCGGCTAATAATTTTAAAGAGGTAAATAAAATAAATTCAGTCTCTTCCCAGATAATATCCAATGTATTCTGTTTTTCTGACAGGCCGTTTTTGACTCAGGAAGTCCTTAGTTTGAAAACTGACTCTGCCATGAATTTAATATCTGTCTTTAGCTGAGCCACCATCTCAATCCTGGTTTCCTGTGCCTGAAACATGAAGAACAGTACGACTGACTTTCATTGGAGGGTTATTTTTATGACTAGAATTACGTGGTAGAATTACGTAGTAGATGCAAAACGGTCAGAACATTTTAAAGCACTATACAAATATTATTGCTCCTATCACTGTCACAATCGTCATCACCATCCTAACATGTTCTGATACAGTACCCTAAAACAGTATGATCACTTATTTTTATAAGCATTATAATAAGATACACCATTTTCTTAAAGTGTAATCTTCTGTTGTAAAAGCAGGAACACATTCAGTCTTTCTGCTTGAAGTCACTGGAAGCCCTTCTTTACTTTGAACTTGGGACTTTTAGTAGGATGTTACAGCTGAATCTCACAGTTGGACATAAAATACATTAAGTTCGTTTCTCTTTTCCCATATGATTTTTTTATATCTTTTATATTAAAATAGACTGTTCGTTGCTTATTTTTTCACTAGCCAGTGTAGTGAAATAATTTGAGTATTGGACTATGACCCTGGAGACCAGGGTTCATTCCCTGTTCAACCATAGAAACCCACTGGGTGACCTTGGGTGTGTCACGTACTGTCAGCCCCAGAAAACCCTTAGGTAGGTTTGCCTTTTTATGTGCCATTAAGTCAGAAATTGTTTGAAGACACATGGCAACAACAACAGTAATAATAACAGCAATAGTTTATATAGATGCCTCCTAACAGAAGTTCTCTTGGTGGCTCACAAAGTAAAAAATTTAAAAGCACTCTAGAACAATAAAAACTATTAATTGTAAAAATAAAACTGGCTACTTTTCAACAACTGGGAAATTGTGTGTGCAACTTCTAATCATCTTGCAATTGGAAATTGTAAAAGTGGCAGACATTTTCTTATGACCACTAAAAATTCCACCAGTGCCCAAAATCAGGGGATGTATCAGCAAGGACATTGATATCCACTTAGAAAACAGAGCCCCATCAGGAGGCATCACTAGATTTGTTCCTCTGTGGAATAACAGAGTCATTTTGCACACTCCCCCCACTGGCAATTCTTGCTGTTTAGCTCAATAGCCAGCCAGCCATGTCATGTGGCACCCCAGTATGGACCATTCATTCATTCATTCATTCATTCATTCATTCATTCATAGTATTTATAACTACAGTAGCTCCTCCACATTCATGAGGATTAGGGTCACAGAACCCTCACTATTGGAAAAAACGTGAATACCCCACCCCCCACGATTCCCCTCACATTCTCCTCTGGAGCTTCCCCTCTCCCATTCCTTTTCCTTTGGCCCCAGTATTGGGGACGAGGAGAAAAAAGACAACCTAAACGGCTTACTGTACTTTTCCCTCAGACAAGAAGGGAGCTCTGGAATTCTAATTACTTCTGGTGGCCATCTTGAGAAAGGAGCACTTGACCAATCAGAAGCCAATACACAGCAGAATGTGCAACAACATGGCAGATAGGCCACCGCTTTAGCAATGAGAGGGGGCTTTTCTCAACCCAAAGGAAAAAAAAAACCCCTCCATTTTAATCACAAGCCTTGGAAACCTGGGGTGAGAAATGCAAGGGATGGGAGGAGGAGAATGAGGGGCAGGGAGGCAAGCATGTGCCTCACGAATAATAAATTCATGAAGGTCAAACCCGCGAATGTGGAGAGGGGACTGTAGTTCATAGGGGAATTGTTCCGAGACCCTTGATCATTCTAGCCAACCTTTCCTGCCACTTTTAAATCTAAATAGCATCCTTTTTGAAGTGTGGTATCCAGATATGTACACTCTTCCAATTATAGATAGACCATAGATGCGTATAAAACCACAAAGTTTTATTTTTTATTCCATTATTAATTTATTAATAGGGATGAGCCAATCGAATCCATGAATCTTTGAATCCTCAGCAAGGATTCGAGACTTGCGAATCTGAATCCCTGTGCTAAAATAGACAAACCAAATCTTTCGAATCCACCAACCAAATAGTTTGTTGGAGTGCAGGATGCCTGAAAACCTGGAGGACTGGGACGCCTGAAAACTTGGGAGACCAGATACACAAGGGCAAATGGCAAGTAGGTGAGTTTTTCCCTTGGAATAATAAAGGCCTTTGCTAACAATTTCAGGAATTATATCTTGGGTTGTATTTAAATTAATATATTTAAATTGAACATTTAATATCTGAGTTCAGCACTATTTTCTGTGCTGAAAATCAATGGCATGTATAAATGCTGTGGTCAGTGGGTCTGACACCTAGTAGAAGTAGTGGGGCAGAGGGCAAGGTCACACAATCTCAGCCAGTGATTGCCACATGTAGACCGTTGTACCTTTTTCCACATGACAGTGCCTGGTTGTAAATCTACAGCTAGAATAGGATGAGAAGTGAAATGTTTGTCATGGTTTCTCATGAGCCACATGACAAACCACATGTAGCAGAAAGGAAAAAATTATTTTTAAAAATTGGTGCCTCCAAGGCCCGCCAAAGGCTTGATTGGCTAGAAGGTACAGTCTTCTTGAGATTTCAAAGACAGCTGAAAGATTCCTTTGCATAGCTCTCTTGCAAAGCTCTATCAGACAAAAATCTGGGGTTTGTAGTTTTACAAGGTGTCACAGCCTTCACTTCCAAAGTGTGCTGGTGCATCATCAGACTTCAAACCCCAGGATGCCAGAAGGAGCTATGCAAAGAAAAGCCAGGTTTGACCTGGATTATGTCTGTACTGTAGTATGTGGCCCTGTTTACCCAGGCAGGAAAATGTGGGATTAATCCGCATTTTCCTGTCTGCATAGAAAGGGCTTTCATGTCATTTTCAATCTGGGGAGATCCTGAGACAAAACTCTGACAGTTGTCCTGGCCAGATTTCTTTAGAGGGAGGTTTGCCTTTGCCTAGGCTTTTGCTAAGGCTGAGAGAGTGTTTTGCCCAAGATTATCCTTCTTTCCTTTGCTTTTAAAGCCTTTTTTAAAAAAAGAATTTGAAAGATTTGAGATTCACGAGATTCGTGGAGTCCCAGAACCTTCCAGAGACTCAGATCTGGATTTGGATTCGGAAAATTCTGGATTTGTCCTATCCCTATTTATTAATGATCCGAAACAAGGAATTTGCCACTTTTGCAAGCAGTCGTTCAATGGGTCAACAGTTCTAAGCTATCCGCCACAAATCTTTATCTTTTTCCAATCAATTACCGGTGGTACAAGCATCATCCTGTGGTATGTGAAATTAGGATCACTTTATACTTGCTTACACTGAATCTCACTTCTGTTTCAATGCTTATTTCCTCATTTAGAGAGATTCTTCTAGAAATAAGTTTCCACGTAGATCCCTGGGGCAACTTGTCTGTTTGCCTGTTCTTCATTTTAGGGGAATGTGAAATATGATGTCTTTCTCCTGTTTTTTAGAAGTTGTCTTTTATATCCCACCCTCCAATGGATTCAGTTTACAAGAAGAGATTCTACCTAAACGTTATGAATAACTTCTTAATTGTAAAACCAGTTCAGCAGTGGAATTCAGTGCGCCTTGATGGTGTACTCCTGCATGGCAGGGAGTTGGACTAAATGGCCCTTGTGGTACCATCACATCTTTGATTCTAGAGTTCTGTAAAAGGTTAGATTATGTGCTAAGTATTTGTGCCAAGTATTACATTCTTCTGGTAGTCTTTCCTCTGATATTATTTGGTATGTTATTTTAAAGAAAAGACTGTTAAAGAAAAGAAAACATCAGGTATCTAATGTGGCTAACAGTAAATAGCAATAATTTAAAACACCACAGATAGCAATAAAAGAACAGTGTCAACTTGACATAGTAGCAAAAATAGCAACATACTATATATTTTCTAAAAGTGTTCAGAAATCCCTGAGTGCCTTTCCCTTTTCCTTGTGTATTGTGCCTTTTAGACTGTAAGCCTGAGGTCAGGGATCTGTCAAATTAACTATGGTAAACCGCTTATAAAAAGCACTATATATGCTGATGACAGTGTAAAAATAAATAAATAATATAATATAATATAAATAACTAGTCTTGCTAAAGTTTTTCTGAAAGAAAGGTTTCTTTAGTTGTCTTAGAAGAAAACAAAAACAGGGTCAACACTAGGGATGGGACAGATCCATAATTTTCTGAATCCGGATCCAAATCCCTGGAAGGTTCTGGGAATCCACGAATCTCATGCATCTCAAATCTTTTGAATCCTTTTTTAAAAAGGGGTTTAAAAAGCAAGGGAGAGAAAGCATGTCTACTGAAAAGTGTTTTTGAAGCAGGATTTGACAAGTCTCAAGTCCTGCAACAGGGAAGGCACTTAAAAAACAAAACACAAGCCTTTAGTCCAGTCAATTCTCTACCCTCAAGTCCAGTCTCAAATCCTGCAAGGAACATTCAAGTCAAGTCTCTAGCCCAGTCTCAGTAATTCCCAATCCCTACCCTCCAGTCTCAAGTCAAAAGAATGGAGATTATTATTACCTTGCAGAGGGAGGCAGCCACAGGGACAGGCAGCACAAGGGAGCACAGGCAGCCCAGTGGGCACAGGCAGCCCAGTGAGCACAGGCAGCCCAGCAGGCACAGGAAGCCAAAGGGCACAGGCAGCACAAGGGAGAACAGGCAACACGAGAGAGAACCTCAGGCACACACAACTTTATGCTGCAATTTTAGCATGCTGAGGGGCCCGATGCCCAATCAGACCCTTGGTGGGCCCGGGAGGCACCAATTCTCCCTCCACATTCCGGTTTGAGCACAGTCGTGTCCAGGGCATATGGGGGAAGATGGGCGGAGTGCCATTTCATGCTCACTACTTTTTCCACTGCCCATCCGAGCACGATCGTGCCCAGAACGGGTGGAGGAAGATGGGTGGAACGCGATCTCACGCTCACTGCTTTTTTCCCTGCCCTCTCCGGCACAATCGTGCCCAGGGCAGGTGGGGGAAGATGGACAGGGCACAACCTCATGCTCAGCACTCTCCTTCTGGCCTGCTGCTGCACAATCATGTGAGCTCAGGCCCCGGGACATGTAGGGATGCAGCTATTTCCCAACCTATACACCTCTGCAGGCCTGATCAGCAGTGGATTCGAAAGATTCCATTTGCCTATTTTGGCGGCTGGATTTGGATCCGCAAATCTCGAATCTTTGTGAAGGATTCGAGGATTCGTGGATTCACTTGTCCCATCCCTAATCAACACTATAATTGTTAGCATTAGTACTGGTATTATATTCATTCATATCCTGCCTTTCTCTCAGTATTGACACTCAAGGTGGCTAACAGCCTATTTAAAACAATAGAATAAAACTGCAAAAGCTTCAGTGAAAGTATAAACATAAAATTTTTAAAAGCAAACAATACAGTTAAAAATTACATGCTAAAATATTAAAATTCATTTTAAAAACTCAAACAAGAGTCCTTAAAAAGAGTAATCATGGGAATACCTGAAAGCGTATAAGTATCCAACTGATCATCTGTCATATCTTAAGAATCCTTTTCCCCCGAAATATCAGACAAGACCTTTTAGCAAACAGATCTGCTAATTTATTTGGATACCCCTCCTCACACTGTAGATTGGGGTACGTGCGTAGAAGTATTTCTGCTCCTCACAGTTGTAAACTGGTCACCTGCGAAAAGCAACCACAGATTTTATTGTATAGGTGGAGGGAAGCTGGCCCTGTCAGCAACTGCTGACTACTGCTCCATGTGGCAAATAATGTCAGTGCAGGTTCTCCATTAAGAACCTTCTGCACTGAACCCGCCCAGGCAAATTAAAATATGGTCATCTTCTTAACAAAAATGTGCTTGTAATTAATGGTCTAATTGAGCTCCAATGTGCTTTATGTCTGATTTTTCTGCTCTGCCTCATTTGCTGTTTCTCCCTTCGGTTTTCTCCCTGTTCTTGATCTCCCCTCCCCAACTCTGATTCTTGACCATTGCCTTTGAACCAGTCCTGAGGAGGGGGGAAGGAGAGGGACTCTTGTGCTTCAGTATCCTCCTCAAGGGTGAAGGTATTACCTGATAGACAGAAGCCCTGAGCTTTGTTAGAATTTTAATTTGCATATTTAGTTAATTAGCTGTGTACTTATATTTTGTTTGTATAGAAACTTTTATAGAGACCTAAATGTTAACTATTGGGACAGAGCCAGATTTCAGGTTAGGAATTGCTGTTCTTTTGTTTCTGGCTTGAACGTTCTGAAAGCCATTCCAAAGAGTATGTCTTCAAAATCAGTTAAGAGGCAGGCTTAAATAAATGTTAGTAGTGTGAATATAATACCACATGAATATGATATATATTTGCAGTATTTGTATTGAACACTTTTAAGCAGTTTGCATCAATTTGTATTGGAAAGTGGGTTTTTTGAACTTCATTTTAACATATCATTTTTATTTTTATGAAGAAAACAGACCTGAGTTTGTTTGCTTCTGTGACATACTGTGTTTGCACTGCCTTAAAACTCTGAAAGCAATGATACATTGTGTTTTTGAACCAAATTTACTCATATGAAAATATCTGAAACATATGTGCAAGAATATCCTTTACTGCTACAAGCCCTTGACAGTGTTCAGTGAACAATGGAGTTGGGTTAAATTCTGTAAAATGAAGTCAAATTCAGCAGAAATGTCTCATTTGGAGCTAGGAAAACAGAGGTTTTTCCTGCAGGTTTTGAACATGCCTATAGCTGTACACAGATTCACAGTGTATGTTGGATGCTTTAACTTTCCTCTACATCAGTGGTTCTCAACCTTCCTAATGCCTCGACCTCTTAATAGAGTTCCTCATGTTGTGGTGACCCCCAACCATAAAATTATTTTCGTTATTTATTTATTTATTTATTTATTAGTTAGTTAGTTAGTTAGTTAGTTATTTCCAACATCGAATAGATTGGAAACACTGCTCTAAGTCACTGCTCTGGATAGACTTCTAATGCCTAAAAACTGGTAACCCTCCCCCTTTTTTTTAAGCACAGAAAGCGTCCATCAATGCCAGAATTAAGGCAGTAGTTCTAGTTCTGAATGTTGAGTTTCCACAGTTCAAAAAGCCAGTCACTCCCTAAGGCAATGCTAAAACAGCCCACATTTTACACGAGGCACAGGGAGGAAAGGACAGGGAGAGAGGAAAGATGGCAGCGGCATAAGCAGATTCGTTTTGTTTCACTCCCACCCTCCTTCCCTCCCTTAAAGGGAGCGTGGCTGCTTGGACGCTCTCACTCCCATGTCACACCGGCGCCCCTTCCTTCCTCCTTTCGTCTCCCTGAGAGCTCGGGATTGGGGTGCAATACCCGCTGTAGCCCCTCGACCACGCTACACCCGCGAGCCCCTCTCTGTCTCCTCACCTCTGCCCCCCCGCCCAGCAGGGAAAGACGGGGAAACGTCCTCATACACGCCCAGCACGCCTCCTCTCACCTCCTGCCAGCGCAGGGTCTCCTCTCGCCACCTCTGCGCCCCGTGCCCGGCAGGGAAAGACAGGGAAATGTCCCCACACACGCCCAGCATGCCTCCTCTCACCTCCTGCCAGCACGGGGTCTCCTCTTGCCGCCTCTGCCCCCCCTGCCTGGCAGGGAAAGACGGGCAAACGTCCCCACACGCGCCCAGCACGCCTCCTCTCGCCTCCTCTCACCTCCTCCCAGAAACAGTGCTCCCATTGGCTGTGAGCCCGCCTTCTTTCAAAAGGGGGCAGGGCGGGATAGAGGAGCGGTGACCCCTGTGAAATGGTCATTCGACCCCCAAAGGGGTCACGACCTGCAGGTTGAGAACCGCTGCTCTACATACTTCCATTATAAAACTTTTTCTTTAAGAACTGATCTAAAACAGTTTGAAAGTACAACTAAAAAAGGGTGGGAAAACCCAATTTATTGTACATTTTTCTGATAGTGTTTTAATTATCTAATCAATTTTAATTCTGGTTTACAAAAATGAAGTAACATCTCACTTCAGGACACCAATTAGTATGAAACATATTGTCTTAGTTTAACACAGCTACTAAAATAAGAAGTTAAATACGGTGTTGAGTAGCCAGAATATCTGTATAAGCACTTATAGTAACAATGTTAACAATGATATTTGTTAAAAAAGCTGACTTTTCTGAGAAATTAGTTGGTCCTGCTTTTGGTATTATTAAAAGTAGTATAAAGAGGACACCTAAGAAAATGTGAAGTAGCCCCTGTGTGTTTCTTTCTCTGAAAAGAACACAATAAAACTGTAGCAGTTGCAATACTTTGCAGCTACGAAACTTCAGTGCGTGGAATGTTTTGAAAGCATGCCCGATCTCCCAGAGGTGAGGGAAAGTCATGTGGGAATTTGAAAATTCTAGGGGTTAGTTTAAATATCTCCTTCCTCATAGCTCCTCTTATGAGAAGTGTTCCTTTTCTCAGTGATCTCCAGGACATACATTTTAGATGGATCACTCCTAGGGCATAGATGGATCCATTAAATCTTACTCTTCCTGGACTTATGTGAATACTTGATTGCTGCCACAGCATATTTAATTTTGCCTTTGTGACAAGTAATATATATTGTAAAGATGCTTTGAATATTGGGACATATTTCAGAGTACTAATTCCTATGTTATAAATGCCTGACATCTCACTTCCTCTTTTGAAGGTAAGTCCTTGCTTTGTATATGCATAAGCTGTCACTTTCTGCCATATGTCCTCTCACTTATAGATCCTGGTATGAGGAGAAGAGATAACTTTTGTGTCCCTCAAAATGATTCAAAGAGCAATAAAGCGACCATTAGGAACTAACAATTAGGTAGCTTTTTAAAATAGGAACGATGAGTGTGGCACACAGGAAATAGTTTTTCATAGATACATCAGTGCCCTTTTCATGTAACTTACATGTGTGAGGTGGATCACATTGTTAAGGAGGATTGGATCATGCTCTGAATCTCATCCTCATTGTTAGACATGCTGCCCAGCTCTGCTTGCAAACGTCCCTTTGCTAGAGTGCTCATATGGAGCACTGAAGTTTCTGCCTGTCCTCACTTGCTCACAGGTAGGCTTCAAGACTGCAGATTACCATATCAAAGCAAGTTCAGGTGTAGTGGTTTGACCAGTGGTCTGTGACCCTGGAGACCAGGGTCTGATTGCCTGCTCAGCCATGGAAACCCACTAGGTGACCTTGGGTGCATCTCACCCCAGCGCCCAGAAAACCCCGTGGTAGGTTCTCCTAAGGGTTGCTATAAGTTGAAAATGACAGCAACAAAAACAATAGGTAGTGTGTCTGACATTCAGAACAGGGTGAAGAGAAGTCTCATTCCACATTTGGAATGTAAAGAATACTCAGTTGTTGTTTTTCCTTGATGAGAAAATGCCTCACCACACTGAGGTATCTTCTTGAAGAAATGGTCAGCCATTGCAGAATTTTTTTACACTTTGGAACCTTGTGTGAAAAACCCGTTTTGTCCCCCCAAAAAAAGAAACTTGGGGAAAATAATGGATTTGGTGTAAAATACAATGTATAAAATGTTATTACAATCGAACAGTAATCAAAAAAGTCTCAAAATGCAAAAAATATAAAAAAATGTGCAAAAAGGGTCATAGTATTGGCCAATAGGGAGAAAACTTTTTATATTCATCATTCCTGCATGAAAGAATGACATTTTTAGATCCCTGCTCATCAAATGAAATCTCCTTTACATATGTAACATATGTAGTGGGTTTTTGTTCAAGAAGCATAGTGAAAGTTATATCCCTGCACTCAGATTGGTAGTGCAAGTTTTTTTAAAAACACAAATGAGTTGGAATGCAATCTAACTGAAAAGAATTTATCCTTTTTTTTTTAAACTGGAAAAAACTTCCCTTTTTTGCAAATTAAAAGTTATTGTGGTTACTAAATATATGGAAACAAAGAATTGTCTAGTAAGTGTTTTAGAGCTAGTAAGTGTTTTGTGCTGTCATTAATCTGTACAAGTAAGTGGTTTTGGAGGAGAAAGTAAACAGACAGAACATTGAACCACATAAAAATGCTGGTTCTGAAATTTTTGTGCGAGAGCAAGTGTAGGGATTTGGACAGAGTTCCATTTCCTTTTCTCCTATACTTTTAAGCCTTTGGATAATACAAAAGAGAAGGCAGATCAGAGGATTTCACCCAGCAGGTACAGTATGCCTTGTATATATAAGGGTTCCTTTCCTGGAACAAACAAACAAAAAATGTGTAAAACAAACAAACAAAAAATGGTAGTGTGGCATCCCATTGTAGTCCGTGGATGGAACATGTGCACCCTTGGCTGGGTGGACATCTGTTACATCCATTGACTATAATAGAAGCAGTGCTTCCTGCGACTTCATATTTGTGTGTGTGGAGGTCATGCCAGAAGAGGACACATTGTATCCGAGCTTGCTTTGTACTAATAGGCTGAGGCAGATACCTAGTTCAGTTCTGTCTGTCCATTTGTTCATTCATTCGTTCCATTCATACCATGGTTTTCTCTGGCTTTGAGACCCAAGGTCTCAAATGTTTACAATAATTTAAGACAAAAGTTTAACTAAAACATTATATTGCAAAAATGTAAAAACAGCTAACAGATCTGTAAAAAGAACATAGTTAAAAACAGTCTAAATACATTTTAAAAATAATTGAAAACCTACAAGATTAAAACACAGCACATGATTTTCAAATATAGTTCTGCTATGTGATTAAAAATCCAGGACCTGCCAGAATAGAAAGGCCTTAGCCTACCAGCAGAAAGAGAGCAGGGGGAGGGCCAACCACCAAAACATATTCTTTGGATCAGGCTTCGTAGGCAGGCAGTACTACAAAACGGTTTATTGGGCTCCTGTTGTGTGTTGTGGTGGGGAAAAAACTTTGTGAAGTGGACATCTCACCTGTAATAAACTAGTTTGAGGCTGCCAAGCTGCCTTTCACATAGGCTGTTGATGAGCTGTCAGGCTGTAATAACTTTTGGTCACTACTGAGCAAGCTGGATTTGCAGAAGCAACATGGAGGTGAAAGGTTCTCTCTTCCATTATCGGCCTCTTAAGCTGTTTTATGCCACTCGCAAAAGCTGTCTGTTTGCACATTTGTCATATTTGATATCTTGAACTAGAGCAGGGGGATTGGAAATCAATTTGCATAACTTCTTTTAAAGTGACAAACTTTAATGGTACACAGTATAGTAATACAGATCAATGAACTTTTATTCTTTCAACTTTAAAAGAATTGTTCCATTTTAGAGATAAAGAGGTAGTAGTGAATGATTTATATTAATCAAATCTGAATTTTTCAGCTGTAAGCATGGGCTAATTCTCAGCAACAACCTGGATAGTTAATGTCCATCTATAGCCCTTACAAAAAATTACAGGTACTCTGAATATATATATATTTATAAATATATATAAATATAATATATTTATTTATAAAATTATAGGTACTGATATCTGGTTGTAGAGATGAAAAAATAGCCCTCTTGTATCATCAATTTATAGAATAGTCATACATTTACATATTTTTAATGTGCTTTTTCTTAAAAAAAAAAAAAAACAAGTATCTCTCCAACCTTTAGTTTTATATTTTGGGTGGAATTGCCATGTATATGTTTTCATTTCCAAAGCAGTCAGTGTTGATAAAAAAAAAACTCCACCAAGCATTGTTAATAGAAAGACTTAAAGATGAAGATGATCATCCTTTGAATTTATGGATCTTTCTTTAAATTTTGCAGCTGTTTGTAGTTTGCTGCAGAAGTGATTGCCAACAAAGAAATAACCTTACTTTTCTTTTCTTTTTTTTGAACTGAGAAGGTATAAAGGTTGTCCAGTTACATAAATAAAGAATGTATCTTAGTACAGTATTTGTTTAAAACCCATCTTCACTGTTTGTATTATGGATCCTCTTAAATGTACTTATTTGTTATTTTATATTTGCTTAGGGAATGTTTTCATAGTCTTAATCTATATAAGCCATGCATGTTTGAATTCTGCAATTCCCCAAACACTATGATTTTAAAGCAGTAAAGATGTAGCAAGCCACATGTACAAGAGAGAGTTTGTATGTAGCTTTCCTAGCACGCAAGTATTTTATTCAGTTTTCTCAGGTTTTAGCATTGTGGTCAGCTTTGCCATAGTGCTATGGTTATAAGAAGCGATACAATCTGTGAAGCATTTCCCATTAGGTAGACACCATGTCTTTAAATTATGGCAATTTCTTAAGATTTTAAAGCAAAATGAGCTCTTAGGAGTGTGATTAATAGCAGGGAATGAGGATAACACTGGGTCATCAGTGGCACTCCATTACAAAAAAGGTTGAACTAATAAAAGCATCCATCTATTTGACCAATAAAACATTTGAATGATATGCTTGTAGTTTTTATCATACAATACTTACTTTGCACTGAATAAACTGTGATTTTACGTGCTGGAAAAAACTGCAGAAGAAGCAGTTCAGTGCAATTTGAAGATGTCTTAATGCTAAAATAAGATGCTGTACATGCTCCACTTTGCCCTGGATTTCACGTTTTGAATTTGGGCTTTATGATTTCAAACAACTGAGAGAGTGCAGACATTGTCTTTAAATACTGTTTTGTGTATTAAAATACCATTGTGTGACTAAGACTCCTGTGATAGAATTGCATAGTGGATATTAAGGAGATGTATACATCAAGAAAACTGCAGTTTTTCATTTTTCAACGTCTTTCTCCTAAATCTAGTGTATATATGTGTATATACATATACATATACATATACATATACATATATATATATATATATTCCAAAGAAGAGTTGATAACTCCACATAGTGTTTCTGCTGAAACAAAAAAGATAAAGTTTAGTATGGTTATTCTGTTAGAACCTTCTTATATTGAACAGTCATACATATATATATATATATATTGCGCAGGGACATCACCTTCTACTTTTGCTCTCTAACTCAGGAAGCAGACAAAAGAAATTTGCCCAGATTTTCCAGGCTGAAGTCTTTAATTTAACAGAATTTTTCTTTCTTCATGACAGGTTGTACTTACAAAACTATAGCAGTTTTTCTGACAGTAGTCTGTAACACGACTTAAAACATCGGTGTTGCTTCTTGAGAACCTGCTTAGAATACCTTCCTTTGATGAGGAACTATAAGAAAGGCCATGTTTACTAATGTATCTTTAGAAGTCACTCTCTACTGTTTTTCCATTGGCAGTGTTTAACACTGCTATACCTGTTAGAAACCATGAACCAAGGTGGGTTCAACAGAGCCAGTCTAAGGCTTACAGACCCATCCTCTACTTTGCTAACATGCAAATTTATGTGTATGTACGTATACTCATGCAGAACACATCAGAATGGTTTCATATTGAGTTCCTCTATGTTGGAGGGGGGGATAATTTGAATTTCTGTCTTTGAAAAAACCACATAGTCTAAGATGAAATTTTCTTCCTTAAAACCAAGAGCGTATGGAGTCCTTAAAACGGAATGTGGACTTTCTCTTATGTCGCTCTTCTTTGTTATCAGCTTTTTTTAAAACCACAGTGAACCAATTTATAAATGTTCAGGAAAGCATCATGTAGAACAACTGAATCTTACCCATAATCCGATAAGAGTAGACCACAGTTTTCAGAATTCCCATATCTGAGCTCTGCTGCAATAAGCACCTTATAAATTTTTATATTGAAAGAAATTTCTATGTGTTCATGCAAGGGAGGTGAGTCTCTATTGGGTTCTAGTTTTGCTCTATTGGGTTCTAGTCTTGCTGCACAGAAAGAAAGACAGGAGGACTTCACCTAGTTCTAGATCTTTGGGATGTTAACAGATTTGTAATACGCAAAAGTTTCTTAGGTTATTTAGATGCTTTCCCCCTTCAATCCTCATAATCTAGTTCAGCTTGATAGATTTCAAAGGTGCTAATTTCCATATTAATAATATATTGCCTATTTCTGTCTTTAGCACCACAAATTCTTTGTGCAGCTGCAGAAGTTTTCTCTTTTCAATGCTAGGATTTGGTCTTTGTTTTCTTAATTTCCATAGCCCACAAGTATTTTTGAGGTTTTTGGCTGTAGTTGGTCCTTCTATTTGACATTAATATTGTAATTTTCTTTATATGGACAGTTAGCTTGTAAGTAGCAGATACCTGACACAGACTTCATGACACACCGCATACTTTTATTCATTTCTTAGCTTTCTCTCTCAGTAGAAGCAAATCACATCTATGTTCCACTCAACAAATCCAACTGGTTGTCACAGTAGTAGCCTTCATCAAAGTGCAGACTTTGCCATGGGATCAAGTTGTCACTGTTCTCAACATGAATGTGTTCTTCCTATGTGTGATAACTGAAGCCCCTGTCAGAGCTGCTGATGACACTATGCATTTCTGTTCCAATGACCAAACAACTTCAGTGCTGTTGTTCCTATTAAGATGATACATTTTTAGAAATGTATTTCATGGTAATCACTACATTTGCGATAAGATCCCATCATATGGTCAGCCTCCAATTCCCATTGGAGTTACCCAGGCAGGGATCTTTTGTTGTTTTTTGTTGTTTAATCAAGAATCCTTGGTGACAGGTTTTGCTAAAAATTTTCTAATATTCCAAGTAAACACTGTCTACTCTGGCTGAAATTAGATGTGACACATTGGTCCAAATTAAGTCACACTAAATAATTGGAAGTAAGCAGCTGCAGAAAGATTTAACCACGGTATGAGTAGCAGGAATGAGTTGAAGCTTCCCTTCACCTTTGACTTCCCACAAATGTTTAGTTGTTTTTGGTCATGGAACTCCACATGGATAAAGAAAAAACCTTTGTAACTGTTTGTATGTGGTGGGGCAGGAGCCTTTTCCTTCTGCCTGTGTATGCTGTGCCCCTCTCATACTTGTCATGTGTATGATACATAACAGATATGTGTGATACATGGATCTATTACTGTCACTGTTTAGTTTGGCCTTCAGTAGGATATTGTGATCATTATTTTACAGATTCTGCCTCCAGCCATTAAACTCATTCCTCATGCTGCTCCTTGTATCCACTTGTGACAGTTTTCAATCATGTTATGGGTCTTCGCTGTGTCCACTACTCTAGTCAATGGCAAGACACTTTGGAGGGTGAGCTGTGGGGAAGAAAGGGCTTTATTCACAACTTAATGTGACCAGTATTATGAGATCAAGGAGACTAATGATTTTCCATTTGATCTTAACCAACACAGATGAACTAGTTAACAGGGTGGAGGTAGTCAAATCCTTGGGTAGGCATGACCACATTCACCTAAATTTTATTATAGAGAAGAAATGGGGAACCAAACATAGGCAGGTACAAACTCTAGACTTTAAGAAAGTTGATATCATGGACAGAAATTCTCTAAGAGAAGTGTGTGATACATGGGAGTTACATAAAGGTAAGATATTGAAGGCACAGTTACATGCAGTTCCAATGAGGAAGAAAAGCAGGGGTATTTTAAAGAAGCCAGGGTGGATGTGCAAAGAACTTTCAAATGAGCTGAGATTCAAAAGAGATGCATATAAGAAATAGAAGAAGGGGGAAATTACCAAAGAGGAATACAAGCCAGTACCCAAAATATCTGTGGGGAAAAGTCAGAAAGGCTCAGGATTTGTTCAGGTTGCTAAAGAGGTTAATAATAACAAAAAGGGGCTTGGGCTATATTTGTATCAAAAAGGAGAACAAGGAAACAATAAGGATTCTGTGTAGACAAGATGATAAAAAGTTAACAGGGGACAGAGAGACAGCATAACTGCTTAACACTCTTTTTGCCTCAGTCTTCTCCAAAGGGAGACCAGTACTCAACCTGGTGAAAACAGAGCAAATGATGAAGTAAGGGGACTGCAACTAAGAATAGCTAAAAGCTGCTACAGAAGTACTTAGCTACTTGAAACGAATCCAGATCTCCAGGGTCGGTTGAACTGCATCCAAGGATACTTAAGGAATTTGTACATGTAATCTCAGAACCACAATTGATCATCTTTGAGAATTCTTGGAGAACGTGAGAGGTTCCAGCAGACTGGAAGAGGGTGAATATTGTTCCCATCTTCAAAAACAGGAAAAAGGAAAACCCGACCACCTAAGCAGTCAATGTGACATCAGTACCATGAAGGGTTCTGGAGCTAACAGCCAGTCCATGCACACTTGGAAAGAATGCTGTGATTTCTAAGACTACATTAGAAAAAACTTAATGGCTATAAGAACTGTTTGACAGTGTAATATACTGCTTTGGGGAGTAGTGGACTCTCTGTTTTTGGAGATTTTTAAACAGAGGTTGGGTGGCTATATCTCATGAGTTCTTTAGTGTGGTATGGCAGGGGGTTTGTCTAGATTTTCCCTGTGGCCCCTTTCAGTTCTGTGTTTCTATGATTCTGTGATCTAAGCTGCTTTGGACTTTTCAGCTTGTTTTCCTGGGGATCCTCAGAACACATTGTGGGACCTGCCCCTACCCTGTCATGTATAAGTCTTTTTGATTGAGAGGTCTGGTACAGCATGATTTTAGAGGCTGATAGATTGGATGATAGCTTTTGTATCTCACTTTCTTGCAAGGAACTGAAGTCAGTATACATGACTCATTCTTTTATCCTCACAATAACCCTGTGAGGTCAGGTAGACTTAAAACTAGTGTCTAGCTCAAAGTTGCCACTTAATAAACTTCATGTCTGAGTCAGTATTTGAACATGGGGATACATTTTTACATTTTTTTCTGACCTCTAACCCACCTCCCACCACCTCGTATTGGCAGAGGTGATACACAGAATAATGGTATACTGGAGCTATTGAATGCAAACATAGACATATTGATAAGTAATCATACAGTCTGGAAAAAATCTTCCTTTCGAGTTGTGACTCAAAGAATTACCTAGGCAGAAGTCCTTAATCTGGACATTGTGCTTTTACTGAGTCCCTTTCCGTATTTCCAGCTAGTGTATCAACACTTAACTAAGGAGAGTATGGATATTCCTGGGCTGTCTGGGATCTTCTTTATGTGCAGATGTATTGCAATAGGATGGTCGTATACAAAGAGACTAGGGGTTCTTTCACACTACACAATTGTGGCACAATAATTCCACTATAATTCCAAGGCTGCAGCCTATGGGATCCTGGGATTTGCAGTTTAGGGAGGGATGTTCAGAATTCTCAGTGAGAGAGAGCTCCAGTACCTTACTAAACTACAAAGTTTGGGATTCTGTAGAATACAATCATGATGTTTAAAGTGGAGTTGTAGAGCTATATTTGTGTAGTGTGAAAAGGCCCTAGAATACAGTACTCAGATTTTGCAGAGAAAGATTAGAAATTATTATGAGCTTACAATTATGCTAAGGCCGTAGTTTTAATTTGTACTTCTAACGCTGATATTCATGCTATAGATTATGCTGAATATCTACTTAAGTCCAAAAGTTTCATGCCACTGGTACCATTTGCAGGTAGCAGATTAGGGTATTTTTTTTGGGGGGGGGAGTAGAATCCAAACAGTTTTAATTCACAGGCATTGATAATTTTAGCGTACATATGGACAGACCCTGATTAAAATGGTACTTACCTCTTTAAAGAAAGCATATGATGTCTGTCTGTTAAGAAAACAAAACAAAACCCAGTTGCTGCAGTTTTGTTTCTAGCTCCTCCCTTGTTTCTTATGTTTTTTTAAATTTATTTTGTGGGGGTGGAGGTGGAGGTGGAGGTGGATGTTAAGAGCCTTTGTCTTGATTTCCTTCATTAGAATTATGACTGAAGAGTGTAAATTGGATTATTGTAACTTGTTTAGAAGAGACCTGGCGCTTCATAAACAAGTGGCCCTGGTTCCCAACTGGTCTGATTTCATAGTAGTCAGCAGCTGATGTATGTAACTTGCAACCTTCCTGCTCCCTCTAAATGTCAGGTGGATGACTGTTTGTTTGTCTTGACCTCTCCCCAGCTGTTTACACTGCAATGCGTTTGCCTCAACCTTGATTCCCTGAGAATGGCCCCTTTCTCCTCCCTCCTCTGTTTACAGTTGTCCTGCCCTGAGTGTCACCTATGAAATCTGTTGATTATTCCACCTGGTTAATGTTAAATTGCTCTTGCAAGAAGATGTGTTTGTTCATAAACACAAATGCCAGGGCTCTTGTTTACTGTACCCATGGCAGCAATCAGTTATTAAACAAATATTGCTTTGTTTGCGGGTGTGAGCAGCAGTTTAGCCTGCAAGGTCTGGGGGAAAAAAAAACTTTAAAAGCTAGTATTTTGATAAAGAAGAAAAGGGGAGCTTGTCCCTGGAATGTGGCTGAAACTCACTTAGGTTTGTTTTTCTTATCTTTAACTTTGGATGAAGGGACTACAAAGATTAGCAAGTTGTTTGGTTTTTTTCCAAGAGATTTCCTTAGTGTAATGATATCTATCCAGTTGTTTGCTTTTTTCAGAAGGGACAGAGCACTCCTACAAGACGGCTAGCACAGTAATAGAGCATCTGATGGCTAGAAAATTCTGTGTGGATCAAACAAGGACTTTAAATGTCTAGGACAAAAGGATAGGGCTGTGAACAAGGTAATCATAAAAAAAAACCCCTTCTTTTAATTATGTACAGTGATTTGCGAATTTGTGTGTGTTTTGTGTGCGTGAGTGCATTTGGTATTTGTGTGAAAGTGTGCATGCCTCTTTTAACAAGCCTGTTGTTTGTGTTCTTTGTGAACTTAGAAAAGGAAAGGTGTCGTTTGCTTTAGAGGCAAACTCATGAAAATTCTTGTAAGAACGGGAAATCATAATAATTGATATATAATTTCCTGGTGCCTTTTGATTAGTTTGTACCACTCTTTCCCAGGTATGATTATGCAGTAATGTTAAGTTCAAGACTATATTTACAGTGTTGAATATGATATACTGCCATATTTCTCCCCTGACTCTTAGGAGTTCTAGTGAGATCAAATAATACTATGAGTTATTATTTGTGTATTGTTTTGGAAAACAAAATCCAGGGGTGCATGCATGTGTGTATGGGACCTTTCTGTCCCTCCCACTCTCCCTCCCTGAATGTTCCACTGTTCCTTTATTTCAGTAGGGTAGGTACCAAACTTCACAGTCTGCGCAATTTGAATTTTATACGTCATGATGTTTTGAAGTCAGAAGGAAACTGAAAAGTGGGATTTTTTTTAAGAGAAAAAGAATAGTAGATTTTAAAGGTTAATGCAAAGTCCTGTAGCTTTATGGGAAAATTGCTATTAAAATTAAAAGAAAGGAAAATAGGAGTATATAAGGAGTTTTTGAAGGATCCGATTAAATGATTGGTCTGCTAGTAACTCAGGCAAGCAGACAAGAAAACATTTTACAGAATCCTCAGAGACAGGATTCACTAACACACCATAATGACCTGAAACATATTGTTCATTGTGATTGCTAGAGCAGTCATGGGGCTTGAGGTGAATCGGAAGGCACTTGATGTGTGTGGCCTAAGCAAGCAGTCATTAATTGGCTGGCATCGCCATAATGAATAAGGTCCTCTTTCACCATCAGACAATAGGGATGGGGGGGGGACACTGAATGAGAAACTAAACTATATAATGTCATAGCTTGACAAAGCACCACTTGACCATGGAGATTATTCTTATTCTTATTATTATCATGCAGACCACTGGAACATAGGAAACTGGCTTATACTGTGTCAAGCCATTAGTCCGTCTTGCTCAGTATTGTTGAAAATGAATGGCAGTGGCTCTTCATAGTTTCAGGCAGGAATTTTTTCTTACCTGGATCTGCTGTTGATAGAAGTTGGGATATTCTGCTTACAAGGCATGTGCTCTCTATCTCTGATGTCTAGCCTTTCCTTATAAAGGCAAATATAAGTGCAAAAAATTAGACTGCAATGCTGTGTATGTGTCTGAAAGAAGACAGTTAAAAAGATAGATTTTTGAGTAAATATTCATAGGATTGGGCAATTGTTATATTATAATAATCATCTTATCACTATTATGAGAAATATTTGGATTAACATTTTCCTGCAATTGTGTCAATTGTCTTTCAAGAAGCAAAAAAGGCCGAGATTCTGCATCAGGAGGTATGCATGTACTGCATAGCTATATCTTCATAGCAGTGTCTCTTATAACTGGATCTTCTGATGATAGCTCCACAGAACTCATCTTGTAAGCAGCACAGTCTCACCCCCTGGCCATTTCTGTGTTATTGGAGAGTGGAGACACAGCCACCTATGTTCCTGTAGCTGGATGTTCTGTGACAGGTATCTGGAAAGATATCTGGGGATCCTCAGAAGGTCTCTGAAGATGATGTCCTTGCAACACATTCAGCTGCAGAAAAATAGTGGGACATGTCCTCATTCATCCCTCTGCTCTTTGACAACACAGAAATGGCCGTGTTTCTTTCTGTATGTACTTTCTGGTTGCCTGCTGACTGATGGTGACCCCATGAATTTCATAGGGTTTTCCTGAGCAAGGAATACGCAGGTGGTTTTGCCAAGTTCTTTCTTCTGAAATAATGTGTAGCCTACAATACCTCGTGTTTGTTGGAGGCCTCCCATCCAAGTACTAACCAGGGCTGACTTTGGGTACCTAAAGGTACCAGATCAGGAGGGATCTGGTACCTTTAGGGCATTTAGGCAACTGACCTGTGCTATTGTAAGTCACTAATAAGAGACCAGCCAGTAATTTAATGGTTTACAACACTGCATTTAATACATTAACTTCTTACCCACATTGCAGCCATATCTCCAAAGACATTTTAGTCTCATCAGAAAGAGCCAGTCTCATGGATGGTGTGTGTGTGTGTATGCATGCACGCACGCGTTTTGCTTGCTTGCTTGTTTGTATGTTCATGTGAGCAATCCTTCCTCAGGCACATGCTTATACTCAGAATTGTAAACGGGATAATCAGGACAAACAGGACTCCAGCTCTTTTTCTAGTTACCAGTGTCAGAGGAATGGTTGTTCCGTTGACCCATTACAGTAATGTATGATTACATGAGTTGGCCTGTGCCAGTGGATAAGTATAGGCAGAGACTGAAGAATCTTTTGGTGTAAGGACAGAATTCGCTAGGACTTGGTGTGGGTAAGATAAATACAGAGGGGCTGGGAGAAGGCAGTGAAAATCAAAAAGGAATGGTAGGGTAGAGGGGAAGAACTTTTCTTGGAAGTACAAGAATGCTGTCAGTAACCCCTCTGCAGTGTGTCTTCAGCTTCTTTGCACTACATGGTCATGCAGATTGGTCTGTGAAAGGAAGATTTACTCTTATTATTGGTTTACAAGGGGCTTTAATTTTGGCTGTTATGGCCTTCTGCTTTATTCTTCTTTAATACTTTAAGATCATAAAAAAGAGAAAACAATTGCATTCTTTCTTTGGATTTTTTATGTATCACAGAGCATTAGTCTTGGGTTTGCTATAGAGAGTACAGTGGGACCCATGACCAGTTCAGTGTAACATACTTAGTTGAACATGTAAAACAGAATGAACACACACCTGCAGATTGTGATGTGTGATATGTCAAATTACATTGGGAGAGAGTAGAATCATTTTCTTGCAGATAGAGAGAGAAGAGAGAGAGAGAGAGAGGTAGAAAGGGAAGGCCTGGAGTATTGTTGCATATACTGGTATTGATAGGAAAAAATAATGCCTCCTGCACCCTTTATTATGATGATGCTGGGCACTGGGCTTTGAGAGATGTATTCTTATCAAGAAAGAGACTGTTTCTATTCTGGTGATGTGCCTGATTAATAATTAGAATAGCAATTAATGATTGGAGTAGCAAGTCATTTAGAAGGAGGCAAAGAAGGGCAGGCAGGAGAACATTAGTGGTTTTGCATGTTTGCTCAGTGAGAGTGGTGTGGGTGTGGAGTAATGAATGGGTGGATGGGAGGTGGTCCTGAACAGATGGTTAGTTTGTTAATTTGATATGTCAATTGCTTGAACATATTTCAGACTTAGTATCAGTTAAAAGATAATCATGGTAGGGTTTTACAACTTCCTTACAACTTCTCCTCTGGATACATGTCGAAAGATTTCTCTGGCCTATCTTCAGTGCTTTTAGTGGTAGCACAGGTCACAAGGAAGAGATGAGGTTTCCTCTGTTGCCTTTTTCTGTGCTGCGAGAAGTAATTTCTGGGCGCTATTCAGCTGATAAAATGGGAGGAGCTCTGTTGAAGTAAATGTGTAATCTTTCAGGTTCCTGCAGTAAATGTAAGTGCTTATTACTTAAATTTTCCTATTTGCAACAGCAAAATAGACTATATTTTTAAAAGAAGTGAAGGACTCCATTAGTGAATCTACCACTACACCATTAAGGTAGTTTCATATCTCTTTAACTGTCATGGTTTCATCATATAAAATCATGAGATTTGCAGTTTGGCAAGGTATTCCATTGGTAGAAGGTTCTAGTTCAGGGAAGTAAAATGAGTCTAACAGAGAATTCTGAGATCCTCCCCAAATTATAGATCTCAGAATTACACAGGCTGGAGCCATGCATTTTAAAGTGGTATCAAACTGTGCCATGTACATCTACTTCAGGACTTTTCCATGGCTTTATTGTGAGCTAATTGGAACATTTTCATGTTATCATGATAGCTATTAAAAACAGATTCTCTGTTATTACGTCTAAACTAGAAGGACAGGTTTCTGGATTCAACATCCTTATTGGGGAGTGCTGGATGTCACTACACCCAGAAACTTAGTCCTTCAGAATGCAATGAACATAGAAGCTGCTTTCCTTTTTCTGATATGCTGCTGAGTTTAACATTGACTTGGCCCTATTACAACAGTCCCAAATTATTGCTTCTTCAGGGAATGCTATTCATTTTCTATCTTCCACCTCCCCACCTTCATTTCTGGCACAAAGACAGTCCTCAACAGTGAAATCAACGTTGCACTTCATGAGTATGTGACTCTCCTTGGAAATCTTCCGTAGCAACTTCTTCTGCAGCCTCATCAATAATTTCACACCCAAGCTGTTGATTAGAACATAGCCTCAATTGTGTTTCTTTTCAGTTTTACGTATGTGCTGGATTTTCCAAATGAGTCCAGCCACCTTTCTTCTGAAGGTTAAAAGTAACAGTTACATGGGAGGCATCCTTTACCAATTGTCTCTGTTTTGTATTTGTATTAAATACAAACTTATTGTCCTGTATTAAAGGTCCTAACAATATTGCCCCATCCTGGTTATTATTTGTTCTATCCTTAATTAAAGTCTTCATTGTGATTGATACAGCTACCTCATCTAAAAGATCTCCTACACGTATCATTCTTGCTGTTCCTTCTACCTGTAATTTCCCCTAAAGCATTTTGAATATGCCATCTTTTCCATTTCAGGCTCCTCTTAGAACCTATTTCTTTTCACAGCCTTTTCCTTTTATATCTGACATGGGAGGCAAGCTAATTTAGACTTATGTGTGCTAGCATTTAATCATAGCCTTGGTGGCTTAAATGGAGATCAAAAAAATATTCTCTATTATTCATTTCCTGGTCAAATAGCCAGTCAGGAAACCCTGTCAGGAAGAATAATTGAGCCACAAGACTTTGCAGTTTTCCCCTGTATTCAAATGTCTCCAAGTGCTTTGGAGGACCTTTCTGTGCAGAAAAGCACATGCTTCTTGTGCAAAGAACACACTTTCTGTTCATAAAACATGTTTTTATAAAGAAAATGGGTTCTTTGCACACACACAACCATGTCTTTCTCTGCAGAAAAGCCCTCCAGAATACTTACAGATATTCTAATAGACAGGGAAATTGCATAGAAATACAGTTGGCCCTCCAATTTGCTAGGATTAGGGCAAGGACCCTCACAAAAGTAGAAAAAACGCAAATGTAAAAAACGTGTCTGTGGGAAAGGGGGCCAAGGCACAGTGAGAAGAATGGGCAGCCAGGATCCAGACCAAGTCAGGGAACGGGGAAGGAGAGAATGAGTTGGCATGATGGCCCTATACTACCTCTCTTTCACCCATCTCCTTCCTTGGGTGGGGAGGGGCATTGGGAGAGGGTTTGTGGTGCTGAGAAATCGGGATGCAAGCCATCCTTATCTGACTAGGCAGTGGCTGGTGGAGGAAGAGGAGGATCGGGGTGGTTTTTTACAGGGCTGCGCAGCCTGATCCAAGCGGCTGAAGAGAACATTCCCCCAGAAAAGAAGCACCTGAGGTGGAGGGACAGAAGTTGGTGAAACCTGCGAATAGTCAAATCCGTGAAAATGAAACCCACAAATGTGGAGGGGCAACTGTACTTCTTTTGTCACTCAGTGGGGAAAAAACTACAGGAATTGTTCAGCTTTGCATGTGAAGATGGAATGATTGAGGATTCTCATACCTAGGTTTAAATATTAGTCTCTTTAACCATTTCCTTGTCTTCTCCATTGTCCATTCTCTCACCTTCCAAATAACAGATGATAAACTCATTAGACTAGATTGTAGAATACCGCATGTGTTAGAAACACATGGCTTATTTAAGTCTAAGGTGAGCATTCTGTATTCTGAAACTTGGCATATTTGATTTGAATTATTGTCCAGATAATGGTTTGATGGAGCACCGCATTTGCCTCAAGTCCTCCCATTCCTACTGATAGCTTATTTCAACCTAAAGAGGATGGTCCTATTCATGTGAAACTTTTCACCAATTTCTGGTGACCTGATTTCTTGATATTCAGATTCCACACTGCCAAAAGTAATTCTATAAAATGCTACAGAGCATTTATCTCCAGTGGATTGGAGCCCTGTTGCAAAAATGGCTAGACAGGGTTTCCTGCTTCTACCATGACTTCTAGGGAGATTTTGGAATTTTTAAAATTGGCAAATAGCACAGAACTAATTCTTGTGGTTGGGATGACACTTTAGTTGGAATGCCACTACAACATTTTACTGTAACTAAGTTTTATTGCTGAAGATAATATAAAACTAGAGAAATGAACAATATTCAAAAATGGTCTCATCTTTGATGGGAAAGGTTGTCCAAACACCTGGCTGAAAGAACTGTTAACCAGCAAGAAATTTTCATATTTCAAGACTTTGTAATGGAATTTTCACAAAAGTTTTTTTTCCCAAACAAGAGTAGGAACAACATTTTTGTTCAAAAAAGTTGTATACCCCTCTGATGTAATCTTCTTTGAGGAAAAAAAAGTGAAAAATGTTTTGTTTGTTTTGCATAAAAAGTGTTTCACAAAAATGTCTTGAAATGCCCCCTCATGGAAAATTTGCAAAAAGAAAAAAGAACTTCTCCTAAACTCACCTAGCAGGCAGAAATTTTTTGACATTTTTTGTTTCTTATGTATGAAAAAGAAATAAGTGAAGATCTGTACTACAAAATAATAAACCAAACTGTATAAGTCAGGATTACCGATACCTAACTTTCAAGGACTCTGGTTGTCTTACATTTAAATTTCAGGGAAGAATTAGTAATTAACCTTCTAGCATTTTATTGGGTCTGAGCATCTTCAGTCCCTTAGTGACTCCCAAGATCTCAGAGCCATACTGTTACACACCCATTGCCGTTTGTGTCATAAAGAGATGAGGAAAGGGTAGTGTGCTATTATATATAATTGAGTACCAGACAAGCATTGTTGCATAGGGGCAGATGCTAAAGCTCCGAGTTAGAAAATTTGGGGGCAAGTGTTACTTCAAATGAAAGCTTCCTACAAGAATGATAGGTTTTGGATCAGATGGGAGAAATTGCAGGGAACTATGTGATTACAAGGAAATGTCTTTATTGCAATTGGACAAGGTGATGTGCTTGACTCTTTTCCAAGCTGAATTATATTAGATCTCGGTCTCTGCCTTTTTCCTTCAGTTTTTGTTTTTAACCTTTTCTTCCCCACTTCTCTACATCACTGAACAGTGCTTTCCCTATAGCCTGGAGGGCAAAAGAGGTGACTTGTCCCCTTGCTAAACAGCTGCCAGTGCCAGTCTGTGGGTCAGCTACTAAGGATGCTCTTAAAGTACTGTGATTTGTTTCACTTCCCCTGGGAAGTTTAGCACATCACCTCTCCAATATGCTCAACCTTCTTTGACCCAAAGCTTGGGATGAGTCCAATTCCCATCCTGATACTCCCAAATGACTGCATGAGAAGCTACCTTGGTGTCACAGGGCCAGCCTGTAAATGTTCTGTTGATAATTCCATCCATTTCGAAGCTTCTCTCCTCTAAGTACTAAATGAAATTTCAGATTTCGGATATGTCTAGACATAGACAGTGTGTGATAAAGTTGATAATACATTAATCATTTTTAACAACAGGTAATATG
Organism: Ctenosaura bakeri; assembly: GCA_948474755.1. Lineage (NCBI taxonomy): Eukaryota > Metazoa > Chordata > Lepidosauria > Squamata > Iguanidae > Ctenosaura > Ctenosaura bakeri. The sequence continues at coordinate 498,172 of CAOLHI010000603.1, read as the reverse complement.
CATAATTTATGGTGTTACAGTGCTATCTTTTTTGATATTTATGATGGATAATGCTCAGTTTTTGCCCTCATATTACTGCTTTAAATTATACCACAAGAAAATTAATGAGAAAGTAGATTTATGGGTTTCATTTGTTTGTCAATTTGGAAATTAATTGGGTGTTAATTTTAGCCGTCCCTCATCAGACCAGGTCTTTAGTATGTGTGCATTACTTTGCATTCATTGAAGCCTACCTCCCATTTACTGTGGGTCACTAGCTTTGCATACATTAAAATAGCCCTCAGGCTCATTCTCTTGATTACTTTTTGAGCTGCCATGCATTAGAAAATTTACGCCTTTCTGTTATAATTATGAAAATTCTGTATAGGAAGATGGTCCTTGTGTAACAGCAAATATGCATTGTTCCTGGGCTTTGTGAGGTCTCATGTAGCAAAGTCCAATTATCATTATTTTTCCTGTTTAGTACTATAAAGTGATATTGTCAGTCTTTATTTTATGACCTACAGCCTTTGAAATCGCAAAGACTAATTTAAATTCATTAAATTAGCCTGTTAGCCCAAATGGAGAGTCACATTAAAAACAAAACAAATTTTTTAGAATACCATGAGGAAAAGATTTTTCCCTTTATTATTGCTCATGTACATTTGCATTTTTCACATTTCTGTAAAAAGCTTTTCTCATAATTTCCCTATTATTTAAGTACGCACTGCCTATCATCAAAAATCAGTCTTAAAAATAATCAGTACCCACCTTGATATATAATGGCACATGATACTAATTTGCATCTTCTAATTTGTTTATTAAAGACAGCATTTAGTATTTAGTATGTGGCACTGACTTTACGTGCTTACTTGCTCATTGCGAAAAGCTTGTCAAAATGTTACTTGAACAGATAATACTCCAAAACTATTCAAACAGTGATAGGTGGGTATATGCACAGATGAGTGCATATATGGGTATACATATGTGGTCAGAATTCACAGGCATCCTTCCTTTCGATCCCATTTATCCTGACTTCTTGTTCCTGGTGTAGTGCTACAAACTTACTCTGGAGAAGCCCTTTGAAGTGTTGTATTTCATCTTTTTATCACCATGGAGGGTTGCAGCAGGAAGGAATGGAGGAAGAAAATACTAATTCCATCAGAGGTCTTTGGAGAAATGAAAAACAATGAAAAAAGTCCATCATGAGAACATTTTCTGTGACATTAGAATGTGCTTCATTTATCTTTCTTTCTTCGTGATTCTAGACCATTCATACTGCCTTTCCAAGATTTTTACAAACATTTTTTTGTCATTATGCTCTACTAAATAGCATTCCCATAGATCTTTCCTGAGTAAGCTTGAAATTGCCTCAGTACATGGGATTACGTGTGTGCTCCTGCAAATGTTCCTCCAACCGATTCATTATCATTTCAAAATGGGTTTTAAAATCTATGTGAATTAATTCTATGCAATTTTATGAGCAAGTGATCTGTTCCAGTTACTTAAAATGTACATGTTTGTCCATAGTATGGCATAAGTTGGGCCCATCTCGACTTACCAGAAGATATTGTGATATAATGTAGATGCCCATAAAAATTCTCACAACAGGTTGCTACACTAAGGTGTCGGTATGATCTTTTCCACATCAGAGTGGGACCACTAGTAGGAAGGGCAGAGATAAGGGGCACTCATCCAGTGCTTCTAAGACTGTCTGATGTGGGTAAGTTTTTTTCCCCCTAGCATGCCAGAGACCATACTTGTTCCCTTTGCTATTATTGCTTCTTTCTTTCCTGGAAAGTCTTCCTGGAATGGCAGCTCATGAACTGACACTGGTCCAGGACCACCACGTTGGGTGATACTACATTAAGGGATGCTTAATAACTGTCCCACGTAATAAATGACGTGCAGAGCAATCCTGTGCTTTTTGCTTGGATCTAAGTCTTGAAATCTTTCACTGGGATATATTCCCAGGTGAACGTGCACACATGAGTGTGTTTTGCTGATTTACAGATATATTTCAAGTTAAGTAAAAATATAAAGTGGTATATTCATAGCATAACATCACTGACATCAACTTGGTTGGCTGATAGCCAATACAAGGCAGAGTACAACGGGGCGTAGCATACAGACTACATGCAACCCCTAGTGTAGTATTTGTGTTTCCCAGAGCCTCCAATTTTTATTTTTATTTTAAAAAACAATTTCCTCAACAAAAGTGTTAGTCATATAGGAGAAGAAAAGTGATGATGTGAGACTCATGGCCTGTGTGATACCAATAAAGGTATCAGTGTTCTGTGGATTTCGCATTTTGTTGTATTTTGCTGCATGGCCAATGTAGTTACCCCTGAGTGTTTCCTGGATTTGAAGAACCTTAGGATAGGTAATTTATACCTAATTAAAACTTATAGGATAGATGGTAATTGTGAAAAACTGATTCCACATGATATAATTAACAATCATAATCTGTTTTGATTCTCATCCTAGCAGATGGGACATTTTAGTACTCCAGAGTCATATTTTGTTGCAGAACACACACAGAAATACCTGGGCATTATATGACATTGTAACTTGAACAATGTATACAGTACCCCCTCCCCCCAACGTGTTAAAACCCTGGTTGAACTTTATTTCCACCCTGGATGAAATGTAAAGAGACAGTGTTTTTTTCATAGCACAGAAATGGAAGAATATCTGCTAATCAAAGACCTAATGTATGTTTGTGCCCTTTGAAGAATAATACATAGACTATCCCCTACTGTAATATTTGCATTAAAATATTAAACATTTGGGAAATTCCCTTGCAAGGATTACTGCAGCATCCAGTTGACATGGTCTGTTTGTTTGTAGGGTGGCTGACAGAAAGAATAACCCTTCACTAAAAGACCTTTTTCTCAGAGGAGATTATTTTGCTGTTGGGGTAGAAAACTACCACATTAATGCTAGGTCTGCCTATAAATGAAAACAGCTATTTTCTTTCAGGATTTTTGTTTGCTTCCTAATTTGGGGGTGGGGTTTGACAGCAGTCTCTCCCCACCACTGATTGTAAATGATTGTGGTGGTATTTTTTTGGACATTAGGACACAAGCATTATGTGGGTTACATTTTTTAACCTACGTGGCCTTTTAAATCCCCTGAAATGAATTAGAATTTCTATGGGGTCAGAAGTTACTCACTGAAGGCTTTTTTTTTTTTTTAGTCCATGTAGATCAGTGGTTCTCAACCTTCCTAATGCCGTGACCCTTTAATACAGTTCCTCATGTTGTGGTGACCCCCAACCATAAAATTATTTATTATTTACAATGCCTCCCCCACCGGCAAAGGCTGCCTCGCCAGCCAGGAACGGGGGGGGCAGGCAGGGAGGGAAAGAGGAGCTGCGTGTCTCCCCCAGGAAAAAACTCCGAGAACCCCCTTGGGCTCTGCTTCTGCTTCGCTCTTGTTTCCGCTGGGGGGGCCAGTGTGGGAAAAGTTTCCCGAGTGTCTACCCTGGCTGGGGGGAGGAATCCCAGCACCTTTGTCTTTTGCGCCAGGCGCAGCTCGCCCCCCTTGCAGCCCCTCGGCCCTTCCGCAGCACCCCGCTCCGTGGCGAGTGGGGCAGGGGCCGTGGTGAGGAGGGGGCCTGCCCCCCATGCTGCCGCCCCCCCAAGCTGGCCTGTCAGAGGGGAGGTTCTCCCGGTAGCGGAGAAGGGAAGCGATTTCAGTCCCTTCTGAACAGGGGACAGGAGGACACGAGCGTGTGGCTCACGCTTGCGCACCATCACTCCTGGACCTTTTCCACACGTTACCTTATCATGGAGGTGGGGGGTACCGTTCGCGCAAGCGGGTTCTTATGCGAGGTGCTCTCTTCGCTGCTCCTTCGTCCCGCAGCTGGCTTCCTGGTCATGCGACCGCCCCGCCCCTTCCTCCCCCAGCGCAGCCTACAGCTCCCAGGCTGCACTGTAGAAGGAAGAGGCGGGGCGGTCGGGTGACCAGGAAGCCAGCTGCGGGACGAAGGAGCAGCGAAGAGAGTGCCTCGCGCAAGAACCTGCTTGCACGAGCGGCACCCCCCACCTCCGAGATTAGATAACGTGTGGAAAAGGCCCAGGAGTGGTGGTGCGCAAGCGTGAGCCACACGCTCGTGCCTCCTGCCCCCTTTGGCAGGAGCGTGTGCAGCTGCACATGCTCCCGCCAAAGGGGGCAGGAGGACGCGAGCACGTGGCTCGCGCTTGCGCACCGCTACCGAGGAGGGAATGGCGCCTAAGACCATTGGAAATACTTATTTTCCGATGGTCTTAAGCGACCCCTGTGAAAGGATCGTTCAACCCCCAAAGGGGTCGCGACCCACAGGTTGAGAACTGCTGATGTAGGTGAAGGTAAAAATGAGAAATAATCTAATTTCTTTACACTAATGAAGTTATCTTTATGAAAAAAATTTGGTAAGTGGTTACTGTTTTAATACTGTGTTTTAGGCTTAGTTTATATTTATGTTGAAAATGTCAATTGGTGTTTAGGTTATCTTGTGCCAAAATTAATAAATATATTTTTAAAAAAGAGAAAGTGGTTAATTGAGCCTCTGCAACTCAGACATGGGTTTTGTGCCTGGATTCAGAACCATATTCAGAACTCTCTAAAGTTGTGTAGCTTTCCTCCCTAAGCATGTTGAAACATACCTTTGTCAGGGCTGGCAGGATTTGGCTCCTCTGAGCATGAGCAGAGTGCTATCTGTGAAGCAAGGCTTCGCCACAGCAGAGAATCCCAATGAAGCAGAAAAAATTCCAGAGGCTCATTAGTTAGGCTTAGAGTACTGATTTATTGCCGCACTCTAAGATAAGGCTTAGCAAAAACAGGCTTGCTTTCCAGCAATTATACAAAGAGGAAAAACCGAAGATAATGGAGAAAAATCGGGCAGCATCTCCCCTTACATTCGGTATACTGCCAATGGCATGGCTGGTCCAGCTAGGGCGGCTAACTGGCAGCTGGTCAAGGCAGACACCAGCCTTTTTATGCTACCTTGTCACCCTGGAGCAAGTGGGGTGACCCAATCAGTGCTCTGGCATATGGCCTTCCCTAATACACAAGATACACTCTAATACACATAGCCATAACAATTTTGCTGGCCTTGCACCTGGCTGTCTGGCCACACCGCCTCTTATTTCTGCAGTTCACTCGTAGGAAAACTTTGCCTACCTGGCAACAACCTTTACAACCTCAGCATTTGTCTTAAGTTCCATTTTGTCTTCTGTGTAAACAATACCACAAACATTTCTTTTTGTGGTGGACATCTAGTCTGAGATGGTTGAATAGTTCTTTTTTTTTTCCTCCTTAAAACTAGCCATAACCATATCTAATGCTGACTCCAATAATTTTGCTTCACAATGGGCTGTATGTTCTAGACCTTTAAGTGTATGCTCCTTGGAGTATCCACAAACATTGCCTGCATATCAGGGCCCCACAACTGAAAATGACCAAAACAGTTTAGGGCTTTGATTTCATATATTCAAGATTTGATCTGTTCCTACATGGAGTTATGTTCCTTGTGTCTGGCTCCTTCCATATTATGTTTTTAAATGGAAAAATGGTTCTGTGCCTTAAGATCTCTTTTCTCTGGCAATTTTGCCTATGGCAGAATATAATCTTAGTGACTTTCATGTTGAATTCTTCTACTCTGCTTGAAGAGTATTCTTTAGATGTTTGCTGAGTACTGGCTTTCAGTGTTGACTGTATGACATCCCTTTACCAATCAAATAGACTATTACTATGCTGGCTAGACTGAAGAATGGGGTTGTTTGCCATTTCACAGCTCTTTGCAAAGTTGACTGCAGAAGCTATTACCTTGACCTATGAACCAGCACATTTATTTTATTTTTATTTATTTATTTAAATATGTATTGTTGTGTGCCTTCAAGTCGTTTCCAACTTACAACAACCCTGAGGTGAACCTATTATGGAGTTTTCTTGGGCTGAGAGTGTGTGATGCACCCAAGATCGCCCAGTGGATTTTCATGGCTGGACAGGGAATCAAACCCTGATTTCCAGGTTCATAGTCCAACGCTCAAACAACTACACCATGCTGGCTCTCTAAAATATTCATACCCCATCCCATATCAAGATATTTCAATGTGGCTTGCAAAATAGCATTAAAACAGTTTAAACAGATTAAAAATAGTAAGATAGTTTAAATAAGCTAAAAGCTCATTAAACAATATGATGAGTTAAAAGATTTTTTAAAATTTTCGTTTTAAAAACTATAGATAGCGAATTTTGGGTTGCATTAATGAGGCCTAAAGGCTTTGATGAACAACCAGCTTTTAACTTGGCACCAAAAGACATGTATCTTGGTGCTAGTCAGACTTCCAAGGGGAGAGCATTTCACAGTTTGTGTTCCATGGGTCTCTGAAGCCATTCTATCCATATATTCTTTGGCTGCATTTTTCTATCGAGTATGTCTTCCTGACCAGTATAAGTTGTTCATGTGATCCCAATTGCACGGTTTTATCAGTCCTTACCAAGTTGTATGTTCAGAGAAGTGTGGGGCTTGGTTTGCCTGGTCTCTTCTTCAGTTTTCACTTGAGATGGGACCTGCTTCTGGTAGGTTTGTTTTTCCCAGCTGATCACCAATACATGTGAATCTTAAAGAAAAGGTGTTGCTTTTCTGACAATGCTGCAGTTTATCACCTGTGAATTTAGAGAACCCGCGTTTCCTTCCTTCCTTTTCCTTGTGTATATGTGACAGATTTAGAATGAGAGGGAGGCCGTGAGCCACAGTGAGGGTGTGGGTATGGAGTTCCCAATAAAAACAACTCAGCATTAAGCTTTTCCAAGTGTTACTCTGTGCATACATAAGATTATTATGTGTGAGTTCACAGGTGATTGCTTGAAGAAACATGATTGCAGGTAAACAACCTGTACCTTTGCCTTCATTCTGTGATTTGATGACCAGTGTTCTTACCAGAGACTGAGACTTTGCAACTAGGTCTTGCCACTTAAGCACTTACTTCAGACTGATTTTGCCGTTAGCTCTCTTCTCCATAGAAATAAAATATATTACATCAATCTGTGTTTGGTTTAATTTACACATCCTTAAATGTCTGGGCCAAGTTCTTTAAGGGCATTTATTCTGCTTCATATAAATAATTGATCAGCCAAGTTAATTTACTTCTGCCTGACTTGGTCAACCTTAATTAACTGCCCTGGAATAAAGACTGATTTTATTTGTTAGCCTGAAATCTATCACAAATGTGAAAAATAAAGGGCTCCATTTTGACACAAATTTTGCACCAGCTTGTTCCTCAAAGAGATTGCTTGTATCTGTACTGATAGTCCAGAGTTTATATGTTTGATAATAAGAATCTTTAGCAAACAGAGAGAGCAAATGGATGCACATGAAATTTTATATAGATTTCAAAATGGGTACTCCACGCTAGAAGTAAATATTGGAAAGATAACTAGGTAGTTGTTTATTTTTACCAGGTTTTCTTGCATTTTCTCTGACAATCAGGGCCCTTGACTTACATGCAAAGGCAATATAGTTCAGAATCAGTTTGTTCATTCCCTTTCAGTCATATTTTCTTTCAAGTCATTGCTTTAATGTGTATAGCATGGTAGATCCACTTTATTCCAAAATGTAAAGGTACTGTCAAAGATATTGAACTGTCATCCTAAAATAGGCCCAGTACCTTGGATAGCAGCCTTAAAACTCAGCACACATTATCCATCCTGCAGACAGGAAGCCACCAGCCTCCCCACCTTTTATTTGCTGTTCAAGACATTTCACTTTATTCACATAATTAACCATTTCATTAGATTCTCTTTTTCCCATTAAAAATCAGAAAACCAGTTATTTGATCCAATAGTGAGATAATATGATGGTATATACATTGCCCACTGAGCTTATAGAAACTCTAAAATGGCGTCAAATCCTCTATGACTTATCCTTGTTTCCCCTCTGCCACATCTTTCAGCAGTTCAGGTAGGGAGCTGTTTTTCGACTGAGTTCTCCCTTGCCTGAGGCTGACCTTACTAGTCTGAAGGAAAACAAGGTTTACCATTGCTACCTCCACTGCTCTCACTGAAGATAACCAGAATAAGTCAGTGATATATCTGTGCCTCTGAGCAGTCTTGGCTTCCCAAATTTCCAGGGTGCACCACTGCCAAGGATCCCAGAAGGTCCACTAGGCAACAGAAATAACTATTGTTGCTACCTTTTTTCTCAAACATTATGAAGGTCAAGTGTTTTAGCCAAGTCCTAATGCTATTTGGGACAGGTGGGGAAATCCCCTTAGAGCTTTCTGTTGCCCAGATGTCTTGTAATTGTAATTGATGAGATAACAAAAGAAAAAGACAGCTAGTATGTGGCATCATCAGAAGGTGGCACTCCTTAGCAGTGTCAGCTTCTGGAGTTCAATTGCAGGATGAGACCTATAAACATCTGGCCTAACCTCATTTTCTAAGTGTGTCCAGTGATTCACATGGCAATGTGCCATTGAACTGTTTTAAAAACACTTTGCAAGGTCAGGAAATTTCTGACTCACAGTGGCATATGGTCCATTTATGTTGAGGCCTATTATGCATGGCATCGCACAGTAGATATAGCACTTGCTGCTGATAGTGAGTGAGTGAATGTGTATAATGCCCCCTCCAACCCCCCCCCCAAAAAAAAGCCTTTTGCAGTATACTCTGTTCACAATGCCTGCCATGACTAAAATGTAGGGTGGCTTCGGTGAAGTATACTGTCAATGCAGTTTCCCATATATATTATGCTTTATAAAGGTCTCACACAGTGATGCACATATTACTCAGTCTTGTTTCTTTGTGGTATAGCCTTGACAGAACAATTCTGCTATGGCTTCAGTTTCTTGTTTATATCCTGAGTTGTGGGCGAGGGGTGTTTGCATTAAAAAGCATTCACCATTGTATCTGTTTCTGTTATCTGTACATATTACTTTTCCTTTTTGCTAAAGCATTGCAGAAAATAAATTTGTATTACCCAACAACATTTTTGCAAAGACAGTATTAACTTGAACATTTAAAGATACCTCTTGAAGAACTTCAGTAGCTTCTTTGAAATGAGGTTTCTACCATCAGATGATGGTGCCACTTCTCTAGTGACAAAAGTGGCCTGTTTTTACTGAGATATTTTCTTACAGTTTGCTGTGAGAAGCATGGCAATGTGGCTCTTTTCCATCTTAGGTGGTTGGGTGGAGGCATGACTCCACATAGAAGGAGCCAACATCGTCATTCATCCAAACACTAGCATCTCCCATTTCAGAAACTCATGCAATCCTGCTGTAAGGAAGTGCTGTAAATAGAGGCTATTCCTTGTCACCCAGGGTTTCACTGCACTACATTTAGTTCCCATGCCACCAGCATGATGTTAGAAGTATGCCAAACAAGTTTCTTCTGCTGTGATCGTGAATAGAAGACTAGCATGTAGCATAATGACATAGGCTAGATAACTCTTTTCCTTAGTTGCTGCTCAGGTGGGACTTGATTCTGTGCTTTATGAATTCTAATTGGGGGTATCCAAATACTCCATCCTTTCATGTCTTCATTTTCACTGTAACTGCAGCATTCCAACACTGAAAAGAAAATAGAACAAAAACACAGCTGGATTTGAATTGTCACCTTGTCTTGGTAGCTAGGTTTCCCTTTTGTTTCTAATGAGGATAGTAGCTTTCTCTAGGGCTTTAATAGTATTCATTCCAAAGGACAATATCTGGGTTGTGGATAATGTTTCGGGCCATCATGGATTTACTTTCTTGAATCTGCCCCAACATCATCCTTTCATGGTAAGCTTTGTGTGACATTCTACCATTGAGGTTTTCTGTCCATAGTGTACTACCAAGAATGTCTTATAGGGTTCAAGTAAAGTGTTCAGATGCAATTAAAGAAATTCAGTTATAGAACTTTAAATTTGTGTTGTTTTTATATTATAAAAGGAAAAGCTGTTGAGTAATTGCTTCTATATTTAGAACCAGAATTTATGTATAAAATTACATAGGCCTCTCAACAGATAAACATAAACTGGTAGCTTGAACCATTAATGAAGATATAAATTGTAAGAAGGGAAAAGAAAAATGTTTACAGTTCATATCTCTTTATATACAGCATATGTTTTAACAGCTACATTATTTTCTCTTTCTCCTTCCCTAAATTATTTCAGGTTTTTAAGTCATGATGCAAGAATCTGGGACTGAGACAAAAAGTAACAGTTCAGCCATTCAGAATGGAGCCAGTTCTGGTAACCACTTACTAGAGTGCAGCCTACGGGAAGTGAGATCAAACGGAGAGACACCTTCCGTGGAAATTGGTGCTGCAGATCTAGCCCATCTTCAGCAACAACAGGTACTGTAAATTATATTATAGCTATTTTTGGGGGTTGGGGTGAGAATGAAGGACTTTAAGCTTATAAAAGCACTTCAGTAATTTTCCAGCAAATGAGTATTTGAGAGATTGTACATGAGAATACGTATATTATTAATGTGTGGTTTGCATTTTGTAGAAATAAACGACAGATTTAAAAGGAAACGTTAACTTTATCTCATAGAAATCTTGACACAGAAATCTCATCGAAATCTCATCGAAATCTTGATCTTTAAGTCTTGACACAGGCATCAGGAAGGTGCAGTAATCACAGTCTGGTTCTGTTGTATTGGTAGCTGCACAAAATAGTTTTCAATGCAAAAAATGTTAATACAGTCAGCTCTCCATTTTTGCAGGGGTTAGGGGTGTAGGACCCTGAAAAGATTAAAAAAGCCGTGGATATCATAAGATCCCCAAACTGTGTTTAACACATACAAAAAAGTGCCTGTACTGCTGGGATGCTGGGCCTGGACATGAGTGTGTTCTCCCACTTGCTCACACAGGCAGCACAAGCAGAAGGGGATGTGATAGGGGAGCAGGCGGAGGGAGAAAGGGGACACCCATCCCATCCCCTTCCTGCCTGTGCAAGTGAGCAATTTCACGTGTGCACCCTCCTCTCATTGTCCCCCACCCATGAGAGTAAGCAAACAGGTGCATCCTCCTCTTGTCCGATTATTTTCCCTTTCCTCCTATCCGTGCAAGTGAATGAGTGAGTGAACATGCACACCCTCCCTCCTTCTCCTGTCCCATCCTCTTCCTCCCTCCCTCCCTCCTACCCACACAAGTGAGTGAATGTCTGTGCCCTCCCTCCTCCTCTCTTGCCAGTGCAAATGAGCAAGTGAGCAAACACATGTGCATGCCCTCCTCCCCTTCCATCACCTTCCTCTTTCACATCCATGAAAGTGAATGAATGAGTGAACACATGCATCCTCCCTCCTCCTGTCCCGTCCCCTCCCTCCCTCCCTCCCAGCCACCCAATGCATTAATTAATGTGTGCGCCCACCCTCCTCCCATCCCCTAACCTCCTTGTGCCTGTGCAAGTGAGTGAACATGTGTGCACACCCTCCTCTCATCTCATCCCCTTCTCTCCAGTAATCCGCAAATAATCAAATCCATGAGTGCTTAAGCTGCAAATGTGGAGGGCTGACTGTATTTGTTTCTACAACAAACAGATTATGAGTGAGCTAGCAACAATTTGTAGCAACAAAAGATTTTTTTAAGAAATCAGTAATTCCACCTGAACCTCAGGAAGAACTTCCTGACAGTCAGGGCTGTCCGGCAGTGGAATCTGCTGCCTCGGAGTGTAGTGGAGTCTCCTTCCTTGGAGGTCTTTAAGCAGAGGCTGGATGGCCATCTGTCGGGAGTGCTTTGAGGGTGTTCCTGCATGGCAGAGGGTTGGACTGGATGGCCTGTGTGGTCTCTTCCAACTCTGAATTTCTATGATTCTATGATTCTATGAAATCTTGTTGCATGAATCTGTAGTATTGTAATTGGGGAAGGTTTGGAGTGTATGTAGTATTCTGACTTGAGAAGAATAAGGATTGTAATTGTGCTTTAAAAAAATCCTCAGTATGGATCATTAAAAGCAAGAAAAGAGTTCTTTTTCTTTTCCTTTTTGAAGGTTTGGAGGTATATTTATGCGTGAAACTTTGCTCTTCTGAAGTGCTGAAAGCATTCTTGAAGTCTTTTAAAGAAACATTTGGCAGTGTTGTAAAGACTTTTTAGAGTGCATGATGATCTTGTCAGCAGGTTGTTGCACAGTAGAAAAAGCAGGAGTTGAAAATGCCTTGTAAGGACCCATTTCTACTATTTTTTTCCTGACAAACACACACAACATAAATCAACTGTAGTTTAGCAGTTTGAAATTTGCATGATGCTAAATGCAATAGACAGTTATTTCAGTTATTTTCATACTATAGATTTCTTAGTTGAAGTGAGAATACAATCAGTGAGAAAATCACAGCCATACTGAATTCATTACTGCAGTAGTCACACAAAACCATGGATAAAATTTCAATAAGTGCAGGCCACAGTTGAGTAAACAGTTGCACTGAAACTTAATTCCTGTTGACTTTTCCCTCATTCTTTGCCAGGGGCACATTCTGAATAGTGCAAAGACAACGGGGGTTAGAGCTTTGATTAATGCAGGACAGTAGAAGAGAATTAGAACAATAAAATGCATCAGAACAACACAGAACAGAAAAGCCTTCCTTTTAAAAGGCATCACATTAAAGTAAGCTCATGCCACTATAGTATATAATCTGAGCATTGTGCAGCTTCCTCCCTGTATTTTTTGTTGATATACAGAAATATACACACATACACATACATATATGTAAATACATTTAAACACATGCAGACATTTGTAGAAAACACCCTATATTTGAACAGTTCAGAGCCTAGTCCCTTCTGTCTTTTCCCCAAATATTAATCCACATCAGGACTATCACCTTCTAACCTCTTAGCAATCAAGTTCCTTCCATAATCAACCAGAGGGATCACTGTTGAGGAGTAATATCTTAATCTTGCATGTAATACATTGTGTCACTCAGCAGCAGCCCATTTGACTACCTAAGGGAATGCAGCAGTGTAGTCCATTGTCCAACAGCCCATTTCCAGCATCTCTCCAGAATATCTAAGTATATTGTTCTCCATATGCCCTACAAACAAGAGGCTGGGAATGTAAAGGAATACCTTTTCACATATGAATTTCATGGAATATACAGGAACAAAGGCCAAGTTTGCATGTGAATATAATTTTTCCAGCTTTAGATCACTTAAAATCACCGTTAGCTTACAGTCTTGTCAGAAGATCTCCATATGCTTTTATTATCTTTTGTCATGGGTTGAGAACTTGCATAGGAGATACAGCTATGGTGATGTAGCTGTTGTCTGTCTCCTGATTCGATCTTCCCAAACCCACCTTAGAAGCTAGACAGCTGCACCCACTGAGGGACTCTGAAGTGCTGTCAGGTTGGGTGCTGAAGTGTGATGTCCAACCTCCTCCTGCCAGTGATCCATGGTGCAATGAGCAGTTGCTTGCTGGCAGGAAAAGTCTGGATGCATCATGCTTCAGCTCCTCGCTCGCCAGCACCTCAGAACTTCTCAGTTTATGCAGCTTCTGAAGTGGGTTTTGAGGAGCGTTTGTGACTGTTGCAATGGTTCAGTAATTGCAAATATGAATTGCAAAATTTATAGGGTTATAAGTCCTGTGTACAACTTCATAAATACCGGATAAAATATCAACCACAGTGTTTTATTTTAGGAAGCAAACACTTCACCGGTCTAACAACATTATATACAAGTGTGTATAATTTTTTCTATTAAGGTAGTAATAACTAATCAACTCTCTAAATGTGTATCACAATATGTTGGTCGCAGTCATTTCCAGATCTTCTACACACTGTAAATGCTGAAGAGAATGAGGTGGGGGATAGCTTTGAATTGACTAGTACAAATACGAAATACGCTGTTTGGTTGTTTCTCCCTATACAGCATATGTTCTCAGGTCACTTAACAGAATGTTTGCTGTAAAATGCTCATTCAATAAATCTGAATGGTTGTTAAGTAAAACTGCTGTTTCCTGACAGCATTGCAGTTCTTTTTTGACAACTGTGCTGCATTGTCTAACATATCAGTAAAAGGTGCTTTCTGCTTCATTGTTGTATGAACTGCCTTGTTTTTCCTCTTGGACTTTGTGCAGTAATACCTATAGGATCAGTGCCCTGACAGAACCACATTCAGAGATGTCTAGAGTTGTAGCTAGGGAACTAGTCTTCAGTCCTTATTCCCTGAAGTGGGAAGTACTAGTGCCTTCAAAGTGGGACGAGCACAGTGTCCTTCCAATCAAGTTTTTGTCTAATTTTGTTGATACAACTTTTCTCTGTAGTCTTGAATGGGATGGTAGTGTGAACTGTGTAGATAAGCCAAATGAGTGATCCACTTCCATTAGGACTGTACCATGCAAGACTCACTCCTAAGGGTGATGCCTTCTTTATTTCATTTTAGAAAGGCAGTAAAAATTGTTACATTTTATCAGTCTTTTAATGCATTTTGTGTTACTCTTCCAATTTATATGTTAATGATACCCTCAAATTTTATGGTATGGTATGATTTTTGCACTTCTTTTTCTTGATCTTCTGATATGTTTTTATGATAGTTTTTATTGTAGATTGCCCTGGGTGCTTCATAGGAGGACAATGTGCTTTAGAAACCTAATAAACAAATAAACAAATTTCATACAAAAGATTAAATATGAAGTTTTAGTTCTATACATGTTATTCTTTATAGCTTGGAATTAATTTTTTAAAAAATTAACATTCAAGTGTCATGTACTTTTTGGCTAAATTACTTTGCCATCAAAACATATTAAACCTTAATCAGGAAATGTTAGTAAATCCAGATCACAGACAAGACAGGCTAAAACCTAAATATCATACCAAACCATGGATTGTACTAAAGGTATTTTACAACCTGAGCTATGCTTTGAACCACAACATTAGTTTGTCAGTTCAGACATTTTTAGATTAGTATTTATTTGGAATAATTATTTATCACATGTCTACCCACAGCAGTGCTCAAAAATAGATTAAAACATTATTTCAAAGCAGATTTTAAAACCATTTTAAGAGCCAGTTTTAAATCCAGTTTTGAAAGACAAAAAACAAAGGTCTTTCAGAATATCATAGATTTACCTACCACTAGAAGCTCAACAGCGATCTCCCTTGGGAGGAAGTTCTACAATTAAGGTTCTGCTACTTGCCTTTCCTGGTGGTAGGTATGCAAAAGGGCCACTGTTGAAGATCTTATTGGCGTAAACTGCAGACTCAGTTCAGTTAAGGTTTCTGATATGGTTTACTGATTGATCATAAAGCATGGTTCAGATAGCATAGCAAAGCAAATGTGTTTTGTTGGGCAGGGCATACAAATTTTAGGGAATATTAGCAACTGATACACATAGATAATAAAATCTTTACTTGTCAGTCCTGTATCATAAAATGTCAATTATTATGAAAAGACAAACTTTTAAGCAGCTGTTAATTATGAGAGAGCTCTCCTTGCACAAGCAGGGGCATATATATTTGCTACAGAAGATGAATGGTGTATGTTTCTCTATATAAAAAAATGAACTTATCTCAGTTCATCTTCATCTTATTTCTGAGAAACAGAGGTTAAGAAATGTAGAATGCTCTGCTTAGGTTATAGAATAAGTGTTCATGGAAATATAATGAGTATTCACAAGTTTTCTTATCCTTAATGAGAAAGGGAGTCTTAACACCTTTGTCAGTTTTTGTGAAGATTGATAGCTTCCTTGATTGTTTTCTTTTTCTTTTGTTTTTCATTTTGTTTTTCTTTCAGAATGTTTGCATGAAAAACGGTTTTTGCACAAAAGAATATTTTATGAATGATTTTTTCCCCACAGAAAACAGTAGGAGTTTGCTCAACTAAAGGAAAATCTTCAGATGTAACAAACATAGCCTGTCAGGATTAATGTTATGGAGTATCCACATAGTGCTTCCACATGGTTGGGCCTTTCTGTATTTGAGTACTCAGTGTTCCCCAACATACTGTTCTCCAGATTTTTGGAACTTCAGTTCCCATCAACGCAGACTGTTGTCTCCAAAGGCAGCCCTTCATAAAGTACAGTATTTATTCTGTTACCATTGTGAATTCTGCTATTTCTTGAAAAAGCAAAACAAAAGCAGGACCTTGACTTTTGATCTTTGGGAGAAATTCAGCAGGTTGATTCTTTTGTTGATGTTTTTTATGATGAACAACACAATAATTCTATTACACTTATGTTATAAAATTTGTAGATTGGGAAACACGCCAGTAGAGTTTTGATATTAGTGATGTTTTGCATTGTATAATGTAATGTGATTTTGTAGCTGATTTAATCCCAGTTATTTAAGAGATATACTTTCATGTTAGGGCCTGAACACCCTAGGCACCAGATCCTGTCTGATCTTGGGAACTAAGTAGAGTCAGCCCTGGTTAGCACTTGTATGACTGCCATCAATGAATGCCTGGTGCTGCAGGCTATATTTCAGAGGAGAGAATTAGCAAAGCCATCTCCGAATATCCCTTGCCTAACAAAACCCTGTGGATTTTCTAGAGCTGCCATAAATCAACGGGTGATTTGAAGGCACAATGCACACACACTAACATGTTGATAGTACGTGAAGTTATCAAAATTGCACATTTCTGAGTAATGTTTTGTAGAGTCACTAGGGAAAAAAATCTGAACTTTACTGCTGCTAACAAATACCATCTAGAAAAGATGAACATGTTTGTTTGTAGCAATGATTAATAGTAATATTTTCTGGACTAAGCACCTTTTTTGGAAAATGGACCCATCCCACTGCTGTGTAATACCAGAAGCAACCTTCATTGTCTGATTCTAATTTGGTTTGGATTTTTTCCCCAAAAACAACCTCTCAGTTTAGATATACTTGTTTTGTTTTTGTTTTTTTTTCCTTTTGAAGAGCCTAGTAGTACTTTCTTGAGAATAATCACCTTACTATACCTAATTGAATTCAATACAGAATATGTGCCACCTCACATCCCAGCAAAGGATTTGATTGGGATTTCCAGACTGAAAACTGGAGAGGGATCCTCTACTTTAACATTTGGGTAGAAGAGGGAATTTCAGCAGGTGTGGCTTGTTGCACAACAAGCAAGGAAACACCTGCTGAAATTCCTTCTTCTACCAAACCGTTAAAGTATAGGAGCTCTCTCCAGTTTTCACTCTGGATAGTTTAATAGACTATTGAATTTTGAATAAGGATACCACTTTGACCACCTTGGAGAGTTTTTGATTCCCAAAAAATGAATATTTGAGAGGTTAAAGAACAGGACAGATGCTTTTCCAAGAAAATAAGATGCTTGGGAACGCTCTAAAAGAATCACATTGCTAGAAGGCGGGATATCGTATCCCTTGAGATATTTACCAAAAGGGTGGCTGGAACCTGTTTAAGGTTGTGCAGGACCAGAGAAAAAATTATTGTGAAAATAGTGAAATACATGTTGTTGGAATTATGATTAGGGTTTTTGTGTATGCATGGATATGATCGGGATTTTTGTGTGTGCACACAATTCCATTAAAAAAATAAGACTGTTCAGGACTTATCAGAGTTAATGCTTTGAAGGGCTATCTTTTGGCAATTCTTATTGTCAGCAGTTGCTTCATTATGAAGTTTTAGGAAAACATCCATTATGTAAAATGCATGTTTTACAGCTAGTCTGATATTTGGATCATAAAGTATTGCTATGTCTTCAAAAGGAGTGCATTGAACAGCAGCAGAAAGGCAAACTTTCTCTCAAATGTATATTTTTATGTTGCAGCCTTAAAAATACCAAACTTGCTAATTCTGTGTATAGTCCAAAATTATTCAAACATTTAAAAGTGGGGACTTTTGTTACTTGTCAGCTACATTGATTGTAGAATTAATTTTGTACAAATAGCAAATAAAAAATTGTGGAAGTGCTCGTTCAAGGTGAAATAACTAGCACATGGGTTCATACAGATAATGTGTGCATGCATACAGACAGGTGTTTCATACATGTCTTTGCCTTTATTGACAAGCAACAAAAGTGGCAGAATTGATAACATTTGTATAATGCAAATCTTATTCCTTGCTTGATAAATTAGATTATGTTTTTCATACAGTGCCCGGATTGCTTGATCAAAAAAGGGGTTAGGAATTGACTATTTTTTCCACAAGATAGAATAGTACTACGCGTGTAAGAAGTACAGAGGAACAAGATGGAAATTTAAAGAGAGCAACAATATCTTACATAGGAAAACTTACTTTCATCACTTTGTTTTTGAACTGCAGCTCAGTGTAGTTGTGAAGTCACTCATAACCTTTTGAAGACATAATTTAACTGGCTCACTATTTTTTATTTGTTAAAGATAATGTGAATAAAGCTTTATATGTTCTCTGTTTTTCTTTGAAGTATTCCTGAACTCACATAATCTACCCATTAGGGCCATAAAGTTGTAATCCTTTGCATCAGGAATGGGCAGTTGTGAAGGGTAGAGGGACTAGTTTTCTCTCCCATGCCCTCTTCCCAAAAATTAGGGAGTAAGTGTTTTAAAACAAAATCCGTTTTAGGCTGATATTCTCTGGGTTTCTTAGGGTGGTAGTGCTAGGCATGTCTGGAGGATGTCTCCTTGAGTGGCTTTGGACTAATTCTGGGTTATTTCTCCAACCACATTTTGAGGGGCTTCAGGGACTTGGGATTTCAGGAGGCACAAAAATCCCTTTAGGATATAGGCAGCCCACAGGCAATGGTTTGCCCATTCTTGCTGTGCATAGTTGTCTAAGAGTGATTCACGAAATTCAGTGGGGGTTTGGGGTGGCTATGCCACCATCCTTCCTGTGCCCAATTGCTACAGGTCCTGGGTTTCTTAAGAGCTTAACTAAATGTAATGTGGAGCAGATATTTACAAAATAATGCTTCGACTTTTATTTTGAAGGAAATCAAGTCAGTTTGGTGAGGACAAATGATCATGCCAGTATACATAATAAATAGCAATATCGCTTTCTTTTCCTTACTTCTTCAAGCAGAGACCAGAAAAGAACAGAGGAGAAGGACTCCCCCATTTTATCTTCATCCTAACAGGCACTGTGTAGTGTCATGTGAATGTGTACCAGTCACTCTTCAAGCTTGCACTCTTAACCTTGAAACTTACAGACACAGTCCAGTTTTTGGAGAAGCTGAAAGACAGTATGCTATTGTGGAATTGTAGTTGGCCCCAACAAAAATGTTGCTGCCAGGTTGTGAAAGAAACTAAATGTTTTAAGTTGGGGTGTCATGAGTATGCACGTTGCAAATGTAGTTAAATGAAAGGTAGGTGAGGCAAGAATCATTTGGAGAGAGTTACACCCATTTGAAGTTAGAAGGAAGTTTGGTCTTGACACCCTATTTTTGCCTTCAGTGCCTTCTGTCACTGCAAAGGTTTTGAAGTGGATGGGAATTATGCTAGCAATTCTATTCTTACTGCTCTTGCTTTTCCCTCTGAAGTTCTCTGATCTCCGAATGTTGAATGGAAGGTGACATGATGTCTTTCTAGTCATTCGAATCTAATAACTTTTAATCTGAAGGTTAAGTAGTGATATATAAACTAAGAGATGATAATATCAATTTTATGTTCACTGAAGGGCACAATATACCTCTTTCAGTAGACAGAAAATTGTGTGTAAAATGCTTTTTGCTTCTTAGAGGAAAAGTTCTGCCTTTGAGAACTTAGAAATGTAAGTTTCACACTAGAAGAAAAGAAATAGTGTTAGGAAACATTTTAAGAAGTCTTAAAATTAAAATTAGACTTTCAGTACATTGATTTGTTTATTTGTTTGTTTGTTTATTATTAATACTAAATTGAAATGATCAGCACTTGAGACTTTAGTCCTATACATACTTACTTGAGAGCAAGCTCCATTTAACGTAGTATGTAGGATTGTTTTGCAAACTCCGTTTCTCATTTGGGAGAAATTACTCACATGTTCCACTCCCCTGATGTTTTCTGTTTCTCAAACCATTGATTGAAACCATAATTTGGCAACCTGAAAGGTTTCAAAATAATATTTACAGTGTTGGAGATGCAGTTGTATGTGTGAGCTAAGTGGATAGCCTGCCCTTTGAGCAGTTTGAAGGACTGTACTTGAATGGCTTTATAGGATGTCTTTCTCCAGGAAAGAAAGAAAAAAAGAAACCTCTGTGAAAACTTTTAAATGGCTAGTTTTAATCTTTAAAAGAAAGTTTGAAAGTTTGAATAAGGAAATGAGACAAAGCTTAACACTATCTTATGTTTGGGAAGTTCTGGATAATAGTTGAATAAGTTTTTTTTTTTTAAGTTGTCTTTTCATTGCCATATTCCCCCCACATTCCCCTTTTTAAAAAAGTATATTTTTTTAAAAAAGGTATATTTTCCAATGACAGCACTGATGAAAACAAGATAGATTTAAAGATACTATCTGGTACATGCTATGTTGACAGAAGAGCATCCATGAATGTAAGTTCAGTCATTAAAATTAGTAATTTAGTTGGCTTTATTATACAATGGTTTCCATTTTTATTGGCTTTTATTCTTGCAGGAGATCATTTCAGGTAGAATTTCAGGCAATTTTTGGGTAACCTTTTGAATGGTCTGTATCTGCAAATGTTATATCTAACTACCTTTGAAGACTTCTAGAAGCTGCAGATAGTGCAAAATAAAACAGAACTAGGAACACAGAGAAAACATAGGCAATGTGTAAACTGCCACATTAAATCCTACTCCCTCTAGAATTCAGAGTAAGAAAAAGAAAGCTGTGCTGAAGTACACCAAGGACCCATTTAGTCCAGCATGCTATTTCTAGAATGCTCAAGCAGATGTCCCAGGGGTAACTGCACAAGCAGCCACTTAAGTGTAGTAGCACCCTCTTCCACTTGTGTTTTCCAGCCACTAGTATTGCTAAGTATGTTAATTCTGATACCGGACGTATTATGCAGCCATCATAATTCACCATGGGTAGTTTTATGTCCATGCATGTATCTACACACTCCTTTTAAAACCAGCCAGGTTGTTGGCCATCACTACATCTTGTGGTACTAGTGTTTAGCTGCGTGCTGTGTGAATGAAATGAAATATTTGTATTTATTTGTCTTGAATCTCCTACCCTTCCGCTTCTACAACATACAGTACTGTTTAAAGTCTAGTGGGCAGATCTCTGCATAATATTCCAAGGGTGGTTGTACCAGAATTGTGTATAAATACATTATGATATAGAGAGTTTTATTTTCAATTGCAAAATGGATTTTGTTTTTTCCACACCAGCTGCCTAGTAGGAAGCAGTAGTTTATTGGTCAGGAGAAGCAGTAGGAATTCATTAGCCATTTTCTGCCATTTCTCCACTCTAGAGTATCTCCTCCAGAGGTTGTTTTGCTATAGCAGAAGTAATAAGTAGGTTTGTTTTTTGTTTTTTGTTTAAAATACTTCTGTGTATAGTATGCTGTTCCATGCTTAGTTGCCATCAGTGTTGCCCAAGAAAATTTAGATCCAGGAAAAATTCTTCCAAAATGAGGAAAAGAAGGTCAAACCACACCCAGCAGCCCTTTTGAAAAGGTAAAACCTTTGTCATCCTCTTTATATTAGCCACAATGATAGATTCATCTTAGTTACTGGCTGTTCAGCATTAGCGTAATAGGTTGAAATTTACCGATTACTCAGGGCAAATTATATTCCTTTTGTAGTCTTAAATTGAAACTGAAGTTGAACAAAATACAGGCGGTTTTGTCTGCAAAGTACAGACAGAACAAGCCAGTATAAACCTGTCCAAGTTTTAAGATTTTCCGAGGTAGGATTTCTTCTTGTCCCACCATCATCGTAGGCAAGTTTGGTAAGGACGTGGAAGAGAACCTTCTCGGTTGTTGTTCCCAGATTGTGGAGTTCTCTCCCACTGGCGGCTCAGTTGGCCCGCACTGTCCTCTCTTTCCACCAGCACTTAAAGACCTTCTTAGGCTTTTGGCTTATAATTCATGTGTCAGAAGGAGCTTTTAATGGAACTATCCTGTTAACTTTTTTTTTATTGTGTTTTAATGTGCTTTAAACTGTTTGAACTTTCTGTTTATAATGGAATTGTTTGATTAATTGTTTTTAACTGTTAGTTTTTTAGATATGTTTGTTTTGATTGGATGTTAGCTGCCTTGGGTTTGTGAGATATTAATTAATTAGTTAATTGAAGTAGTCTGCATATGACATTGCAGTAAATTTTGAAAACCCTAGCTTTCCAATGGATTTTCTGGACTACCAAACTACATACTGCACAATAAAGCTCCACTCAGTAAGACTTTACAACTATCTTAATAGAAGTTAGGGTTTTTTCCCCCTGTAAATGAAAATAGTAAACTCTAATTTGTAGAGCCCTCATGAATACCTAATTTCACACAGCTTTTAAATTTAAACTTGATTCACACTTGCTCATTTTTTTGTTTCAAGACTCAGGTAAACCAAATATTTCTTGTCAATTAAAATGTACAGAAATAGATTTTTTTCCCCAGGCTTCACTTTGTAAGTGTAATTTGAGCACTGCCATCTGTGTTACTACTTTGTGCATTTTGTTAGCCATTCTTCTTCTTCTCTCTCTCAAAAAACCCTAAAAATATCTCCTTTTCAATAGTAAAGTTGTTGTATTATGATGGTAATTGGTTATCATTTTTCTCTTCAGGCCATACGATTTTTGGTCACTGAGGCTGCTCAATGGGTAGTTATTTGTAAGCTGCTTGCATTGGTGTTGCTGTGGGTTCAAACTTCTATCTGAGACATTTATAAGTGGATTTGGGGACCTTTCTCTGGGATGCAGTGTGGTGGGCTGAAGGCCCTTTGGTTTCTTTCTGCATCCTCAGATGAATGCTCATGGGATGGATGTGAATCTACTGGGCTGAGTGATCTCATGGGACCATTTGGCCGTTATTGTGCATTTATTGGCCCTTTCCTTTTATGACGGATGCGGGAGCACTATTGGCAAGCACATTGTAATTGTTGGATAGCAGTAGATTAAAATGGATGCTATAAAGAGCCTGTTGACATTACCACACTGTCATTTGTTTCTGTAGCTACTGTGGTGCTCCGTATGTCAGCAGGTTAAGTGCAGAAAGGCAACTGTGATATGCCTGTGGCAGCGCTGGTGTGCACACTGCCAACACTGCAGTACCCTAGGATCCTTCAGCCCCTGGAATGTTTTTATAAGAATCTGTGTATGCTGTTAACAGTGGATTTGCTAAGTCCCTCTCTGCAGTTGTTTTGGAATCACAGTGTCCCTTTGGTTACACTCCAGTTGAATTGCTGTGAGGGTAGATGCAAGTGAACGAATTAATAAACCAATCAGCTAACAGTTTTGAATATAATTGCTGTACAATGCTAGGGGATGCAAGATTTAATGTGTTCCTTACTAGTTCTATCTGCTATATGAGAGGAGAGGTAGGAGCATGGGCTGCTTATGAACTGAAAGCAGGGGGGGGGAGTTTCCCTGCAACATGTTGGGGTGTGTCCCTTTACTTTGTCCTCAAGATGTCATTGGGTAGGGCTAAGCTAGCAAGCCACAAAGCCTGAACTGCTGAGGGGTGTTCTGCTGATGAGTGGCCGTCTGTAGTAGGAGATATCAATTGGTAAAGCAGCACTGCTGACCTGTGCACTGCTCAACAAGCAATCCTACATAGAATTATAGAGCTGGAAAGGAGTGCAAGGGCCACCTAGTCAGACCTTCCACCATACAGGATCAGACAACTGAAACTGTCCTCTGACAGGTGGCAATCTAGTCTCTGCTTAAACACCACCAAAGAAGGAGAATCCCTCACCCTCTGAGGCAGTGAATTACACACTCAAACAGCTCTGACAGTTAAGAGATTCTTTCTAATGTTTAGACACAGCCCCCCTTTTTTGAAATTTGAATCCATTGGTTCATGTTTTAGTTTGTGGAACAGCACAAAACAAGCTTGCTCAATCTTTTACATGATACCCCTCCAGATATTTAAAGATGTCTATCATAGCCCCTCTCAGTCTTCCTTTCTCTGAGCTAAATATAGCCATCTCTCTAAGAAATAGGGCTTGGTTTCAAGACCTTTTATCATCTTGTTAGCCTTCTGTGCTAGACTATTATAGTGCTGTTATTCCGCTTTTAACATCATGTGGAATTCTGGAGTTTGTAGTTTACTGAGGCCAAAGAGTTCTCTGCAAACCCCACAATTCCATGGGATGTTGAAAGTGGAATAATAGCACTATAACATTCTAGAGCGGAAATAGCCTTAGTCACCCTCCTCTAGATATGCTTGTCAATATCCTTTCTGAACTGCCATGCCCAGAACTGGACATAGTATTCCAGGTGAAGTCTGACCAGAGCAGAACAGAGTGGTCCTGCTACTTCTCTTAATATGGGCACTGTGTTCCTGTTGATATAGCTTATGATTGCTGTGGCTTTTTTTTTGGCCTTCACTGATTGTCTGCTGAGACCCCTAAGTGCTTTTCACATGTATTTCTCTCAGGCCAGGTGTCACCATCCTATAGTTGTACATTTCATTTTTCCCATCTAAATGTATCCCTTCCATTTATCCCTGTAGTGATTCATTTAGCTAGCTTTGACCTGTAAAGGTTATTTTGAATTCTGTTCCTGTTCTCTAGGGTATTACCCCCGACTCCCAATTTGGTGTCATCTTAAATCTTCTAAGCATGCTATTTTATCATTTATAAAGATGTTGGAAAACACCGAGCCCAGGACAGAAGCCCATGGCATCCCACTAGTCACTTGTCTCCGAGACGAAAAGTAACCATTGTTATTCAGTTTTTGGGTTCAGTATGTCAAACAGTTTGTCAGTCAAATCTACCAAACAGTAACATTGTCACTCTAACCCATATTTTACCATCTTGTGTTCAAGAATCAAATGGGGTATCTTGTCAAAGACTTACTGAAATCGAGGTATTCTAAAGCTTCTCCCCAAGAAAATGCAGCTAAAGTTGAAATTAGCAGTCCATTTTTGTTACAATATATTTCAGTTCTGTGATTCTGTGGTGGAATGGTAGAATACAAGAAAACTTTAAAAAAATACTTTAGAAATCCCACTCCCGTTAAAATGCTCTGTTTAATTGCCCAGTATCAAAACTCTGTAAATTTGCCTTTGGATTCTGCTGCTGAATAACATCAAGCAGTGCAGAACTACAGAATCTGGAGCTGGATCCAAAAAGGGTGATTGAGTAGAAATGTCTGTAAGTCATCTTTTGATCTTAGCAGTAACATTCTTTAAATTGGGCTTAATAACCCATATCCATACAGAGCAATTTAAAGGATTTTTTAAAAAGTGAATATACAAGAATCAAAATATATACAATGATTGCATTGGGGTTTAACACATTTTATGAGATGGCAAACATTAAACATGGCAAATAGTAAGTGCATTGCACAAATAAGTAGATGATAGAGCCCGTTGCTTTAGAATGGGGAAAAATATCTCTAATAAGCAACTCAGAAGACTGAAAGGGTTTCAGAGATCCAGGCTGTCGCTAGGGATCTGTTACAGAATGCTAGATTCAGATTTCAAGAAGGGCAGTGTTTGGGGTGTAGAAAGCTTAAATTTAGATTTAAATTTCCCTTAGAGGAGGGAAGAAGAAAGTGAGTGAGAAGGAGGCTGAAATATCGGGACAGTAATAACCTTCCCCTAAGCCACAGATATGTACACCAGAGAAAGAGAGAATAGGTGGGAAAGCTGCCCATCTTAAATCTGCTTAGCCTTTCTCAAGTAGGAGCCAGTAGCATTTAATTTTACAGAAGGAAGCATCCAGGGGAAGAAGGTTGAAAATTATGACAGAGATGGAGGCTATCAGCAGATCCTTTTCCCTAGGATACTTTCTCTTTGCTGTTAAAGATACCACCTCCCAGCATGCTTCTGGATCAGAGATGGAATTAAGAAACCAACTTCTCCCCAGAATGAATTGCATTTAATGTTTTTTGTTGTGTGCCTTCAAGTTATTTCTGACTTACGATGACCCTATCATGAGATTTCCTTGGCAAGATTTGTTCAGAGGAGGTTTGCCTTTGCCTTCCTCTGAGGCTGAGAGAGTATGACTTGCCCAAGGTCACTTAGTAGATTTCTGTTGCTGAGCAGGGATTTGAAGACTGGTCCCCAGAGTTGTAGTCCAGCCCCCAAACTCCTACACCACACTGGCTGTCTTTTCTTTAAAGTAGATTCTCTTTTCCTATGATTTTGAGAAAGAAAGAAATGTGGAGGACCAACTGTATATATTTTATAGACAAACTAGTATATATACCCAGTGTTGCCCAGGATTTTATTTTCTCATAGGTTATACTTGTTAGACAGATTTGAGATCCTGTGCCTCTAATTCCCCAAACTGTCTTGTCCAGTACCAGTAAATTTTCCCATATTCCCCAATCCAATCTGTATTCAGAGTTATTAACATGCCGAGGTTGGGTTCTTGAGGGAATACACTGCCCTCTTCCTTGCTGCTAGGCCTTGTCTCCATAGCAACCAGACTATTCTCTGGCTGAGAATTCTAAAAGCCCTTCATTAAACTGCAAAGTCCAGGATTCCATAGAGTCTTCTCAGACAGCCAATCATATGAGGTCTTCATCTGACACAAACAAATATAAAGACTTTGACTTTTATATAGTAAATTAAGTGCAAGTCATTTTCTGTTTGAGAAATTCTTTTTATTGCCAGTTCATATAGATAACCCAAACATGACCCTTTAAAGTATAAGCTGTTTTTAGGCATGTTGAGAAGTTGTAACTGATCGATAGACAAATGGAGTGACTCATATTTTCAGTACTGTGTGGTACATTTGAACCCTTTTCACAACAGAGAAATATATATATAGAATGAAATACACCTTCCCCCATTTTTACCATAAATTATTCCAAGTTCTGCTGATTAACAGAGACCTTTTGAAGCTACTTTACACATAGCTCTATACTTTTAACTTGTGTGAAGACTGGATTATAAAGGCTTAGCAGTGATTAGCAATGTTTCTTTGCTCACATAGGAGAGTGCTTCTTTTAATTCTTTCAAATGTTTTGTTAACTAGCTCTTTCTCTTCCATGAAGAGTAAGCGACCATGGATAAAAAGAAAAACTGTTTGACATAATTAGGAAAAGATGGTGTTCACCAACATTGTGTGTGAATTACTATGATGCATGTGTTTATATGATGCATGATTACAAGTTAAAAACATATTTATGACTTCCAAACAAGTTTTTCCCCCTTACAAGTATGCCTCAGATAACAAAGTAGTTGTGTTCCTAGGCATTACTTTTTTAATCAAAAATTTGGTAGCTGAGACAGAGATAACATGGAAAGAATAGGGATGGATTCCTGTAGCCTTGCCTGTTAGATGTAGGTACATACAGTGCCAGAAGGACTGGCTAGTGTACAATCCCATTGTTTACCAGCTCAAGCTTTATTCCAGTCTGCATTTCTCCAGCCCTCCTTCACCATCCTCCTAATGTTGATGCATGCATAAAAATAGTTTTTTTTTAAAGTTTTAAAAAACTTTGTCAAAGTTTTTGTTAACTGAGATATGTCTGTATTTTGCAAATTGTTGGTAGCTGTGTGTTGTTTCTGTTGGCTTTTACTTCACTTGTTTAAAGCACCCCAGTATTGTACATAAGTTAGAGTACTTCAGTATGGAATCCATAACTTGGGTTTAATATATATATTTTAAATTAAATAAGTACCATTTGACATTTTTAAGCCTGCCTGCAGTTTTATACTCAATTGCCTGATGATAAGTCAATAGAACACAATGGGATGCATTTCTGGGTGTAGACAGACATAGAACAGTGTAAATTGATTAAACTCTTGTTATTTTTGAAAGCACACATATACATTGCTATGCATCTTTGTTCTCCTGCACGTGAAGCTTCTCTTTACACACATGGAATGAGCAAGACAAAGTATGGGTGCCTTTAACCTCAGCTGGGGTAGACACAGCAGAATTCTGCAATGTGTTCTTCAGACCTGTTCCTCCCATGAGGCAGGACGGTGGGATGGAAAATGCAGTGATTCCCCCATCCTGTAGCCCCTCTTCCTCCTCCTCCTGCTGCTTCAGTAAGATACCACAGTGATCACTGCCAGGAGATCTGCAGACTTTGCTCTCACTGTATCAAATGCCTTAGCAGGATAGGAGCCAACAAGCACCTCGGAGTACCGTGTCACTCATTTGTTTGTTCTTAGGACCTCTTCAGGTGAGGCATCAAGCAGACATGTTCTGGAGAGCCACACCAGCCACAACAAAGAATTGGCAGAGCTCTTCACTAAAGTCCTCAGGCCTAAACACATGAGGTGGCATGTTGACTGAGCCATGTTCTGAGGAAGACCCTCTCAGAGTGAGGTGTTTGAGCTTCAGCAATGCTCTGGAAAAAGTGACCATATTAGTAATTTTTTCCTGCCAGGGGAGCGCACAAAGCTTTAAAGAGATTTGGTTAACTGGTGCCATAAGAAACGTATAAGGGGACAGTAGCATAAAGGTAGGTGCATTGGTGGCAGGATGGGCATGGCAACACTTATCCTTTTGTCTTTGGACCTCAAAGCTGACAACTCACACCAGATGGCTTACTTGATTTCATAACATGGAACATAGAAAGCTGCCTTGTACTGAACCAGGTGATTTAGTTCAGTATTGTTAATTGAAATGACCAGAAACTGCTTTCCAGGGTTTCTAGCAGCACTTTCCCTTAGCTCTGACTGGAGATACTTGACATTCCATAGTTATTTCCCTGATGAAAGAGAACTGACTCTACTTAACGGATGAGGTGAGACATGTGCAGGGATACACTCCTGCTGTTATTGTACTGAACTTGGGGGTTCAGTAGACATTTTACTATGCATGGATTCTCTGTGGGTGTATAAGGTCTTGCTCTGAACGAAACACAGCAATAAGGCAGCTCTGTAGGGGAGGGAATGGAGAACTCTGGCCCAGTAAAAGTAGGCTTTTTACAGGAGGAGAACAGATGATGATGTCAGTAAAAAGTCATAAAGAATGACTGTTTACTAGTCCTGGCTTATTGAGTTCTGCAATTTCTGGATTGGATCGAGAATATATCAAAGCAAAAGGGAAGAAAAGTTTGGTTCCCCATGCTGAACAGAAGACTCAAGGAAGCTCCTTGCTTTTTGATTGCTTTTCTGCTTCCAGCTAGTTATTCAGGACAGAAGAGAATCATTGAAAGTGCGGGAACTGGCTGGTCTCTTGTCTGAACTCTCTAAATTATTGGTAGGGATAGGTGCTGCTTAAAAGACACCCATGCCGAATAGATGACTCAGTGGGGAAATGATAACTAGATAAGTTTTTGCAAGATTTGGACACAGCAAAATGCCCCTTTAATAAATTCAAGGAGGGGGTCACTTATACTGCCTATTTTCTTTGCTCTTGTTGCATTCCAGGGCCATGTTTTTGGCTGTTAGTCAAACTGTGCCTTCTGGAATAAAAGGGATTGCTCAGCTAAGGGATCTGGGCAACATCCAATAAATCCATAGCGTACAATATGTATGAATAGAGATTCCCTACTTCTGATGCTCCTCTGTCATAAGGTTAATAAGGTTATATAATATTGGATTTCTTTGAAATACTTTAGTCGAAGAGGTTTTTTTTTTTTTTTAATGTCCTACAATATAGCTATAGATTGTTTTTATCTGTGTTGTGAATCACATCCTGGGGTCCCTTATTAGGAGAACAGGATAGAAATTAAATTAGACAAACAAGCAAAAACTCTTCAAACCTTATAAGACAGTTGTATAGTCTAGATTACCCCAGAATTTAACCTGGCTCTGGCAGCCTTGATGTCTCTTGTAAATCTTCTGTAGTTTAGACAGCTCCTCTCTTTCATTGTGCTATTCAAACTAAGATCTGTGAAACAAGAAATTAAGAATCCCAAAATAGTTATACGGCTTATATAAACATTGCTCATTTTGGAAGAAAAAGTACTGGGGAAAACAGCAGATCGAAGAAAAACATGTGATCACTTTTTGAATGTCATTAAGCAAATCCTTCCAAATATATAATCCTTTCAAAACTGCTTTCCATTTATAAAAAGCATTTCCTAATATGTGAGTAGTTTCTTATTTGTAGCTTTTTGTTATCTTTTTTGGTACTTTAGTTATGATAAAATATTCCAGAAGAGAGCACTGGCAGACCCGTGTACACACCTGTGGGTTAAACTAAATGCTCTTTAATTTAAATGATCTTTTGCATTTAACATTCAGGTGTTAAAAATGCAAACAGAATCAAGACACATTCTGTTATAGCTATCAGGACTGCAACAGTCATGGAGGAGGTACTGAACCCCCTCCCTTCCTCTTGCTTTCCTTGAGGAAATTGTCTTTACAAATATGTAATTTGCATTGCAAGGGAATCCTCATTGGTTGTTTTGCAGCAAAAAATGTTGGTGTTTGGCCTTTCCTCAGAATCACAAGGTCAAAAAAAGACTAAATATCTCTCTGCTTCTGTACAGTAGACTTTCCAAAGCCACTGCTATGTCACCCTTATGGTATCTGTGCAATATGAGTAGTAAGCAATTAGAATGAAAGGGTAAGTACAGGGGAAATGGGGAAGATCTCACTTTCCAACTCCATGTTACGGATTTGCAAGCGAGTTTTGCTGTTCGTTAACCCAGAGGTTAGAGCAGCAGCGATGGGATGGTGCGTGCGTGCGTGGGTGTGTGTGTGTGAGAGAGAAAAAGAGAGGAAGAATCCTGTTACATATATTATACTCTTGTTCTGTAGATTTTCAGAGAAGCTGCTAATTAGATGATCTTGCTACATCCAACCAGTTGATGCTGGTGAACAAAAACTGTATGGTTTTGTTATAGTGTAAAAAACATCTTATAAAATGGTATCCAGTATAGTGTCAGACAAAATCAAGAGAGAACTGAATTCAGATTCTCATTTGTCTGTGAAATTGGCTGGTTAAGCTTGGAACAGTCACCAACTACCAGCTTTGCTTACCCATGATGCTGTTGTGGGCATAAAAAGTTGTGTAGGGCAGGTAGTGTCTTTTAAGATTCTTTGAGAAGAGATGGAACATAGATAGATAGATATATAATTAAAAGTGATAGGAAAAAACTTGGTAGTGAACCAAGTCTTTTGTACTTGTACTTTGTATATTTTGTTTTGTTTTTACTAATTTCACTGTTGAAGGAAGCACTGAGTAATTGCAACAAATTTCTAAGCAGTGCAAGAATGTCTTTAGAAGTTACGGTTTTTGAAATCTATTTACAATTTAGGACTTTGCAGCTTGCATGCTATTGGTTAGTCTCACATAGAGATGACCTAATTGACACACTTGTTGAATGGAGAGCCAACATAGGTAGATCACACCAGTTGAATGGGCCTGCTCAGTTAGGGCAAACAACAGGATTATGTGTAAACTTCACACTTTTTTGATGCAGAAAATGGTATTTTCTGTGCAGAAAGTAGTATTTTTACACAGAAACATTGTTTTCTGTGCAGAAATACAGCTTTCTGCGCAAAAATGCAGATTTAGAAAATAATATTTATATGCAAATATATTATTCTTTGCACAGAAAATAATAGTTCTGTACAGAAGTGTTGTTTTCTGCACAAAAAATCCTTTTCTCTTGGAAGAAAATGCTGTTTTGTTTTGCTTTGCTTTTCATAAAAAGGCCATGTGTGAGATTTGCACAGAAGTCCCAACCTGCATTTCAGTATTCTCCTTATCAAGCTTGCCTGACACTAGGAATCTATTTCTGACCATTTTTATGAGTATTTTTGAATATTCTATCCATCCCTGATTTGTACTAAGGGGAATAGGCGAGAGCTGTATGGCAGTGGCATGTTAAAATGAAAACCATTTAGTAAGTTTGGACTAAAAGCCCCCGTCACAGCAGAGTGATATCTGGGGATTATCAGAGATGGACAGAGGAAAGTATGTTTGAAGTGTCTCTCAGCCATCTTTGATATTTACTCAGTGATCTTTGGTGTTCTTTATCATTCTTTATCCTTATGCTTTTCTCACAGGGCTTTTGTGAGGCTTTATCCCCTGTGTGTGGTGTCCTGTTGTCCTTGGAGGAAGTGTGTGCAGTATATAAAATAAAATTTATCACAGGATGACTTTTGATGTTCCCCATGGCACTGCAAATTATAGGAATGAAACCCCCAACTCCTCCATCTGGGGTAGTTTTAGATAAACTAACAGAAATTCCAATGTCCATCTGAGTATTACTCTGCTGAGATTAACTGCACAATACAAAGGCATTAAGGAGTAATAAAAACCAGTGCAGGAAAATGCCAGTAATTTTCCCTTTGCATGTGCCACTTACCCCGCAGTTGAACATTTTTCATCTATATTGAAACCCTTACAGCAAACACTGACATCTTGATCCTGAATGTTCTAAGAGTAAGTCAAAATGTATAAGCTGAATTCTCCCACAACTGCATATTAACTAACCTTAGATCACTGAATTTTACCACTTCCCTGCCTTGGTCTGATTTGGGATATTTGCATAAGCCACAGTCATTTGTGGTGGTGTGCCAGGAAGTTACTGATGTTAGCAGTTTCACACATTCAGACTGTTAGTTGTGGTTACCACATGATTAATGTGATGTGTGGATTCATTTAGGTCCTGTTGATTGTAAAGTGGGTCTGACCCAGGAAAATAAGCTGAGGAGTATAGAATTTTAGTGGTTTTAAAAAAGCGGAGGGACGGGGAGGGAAGACATGCAAACAAAGTGTGACACAAGATTAGATCTAGCATTAGTCAGACTCAGAGAAATTAATAAGATTGTAGAAATAAGTCTCAGTCCAGCCCACCACAATTGATGCCCTCTTTCCTTAAAAGGTATATATTGTTTATGTTATTTGTTATTAGCTAAATGGCCAGCCAGGTCTGAGAGATGGAAGATGTGAGGAATGGAGAGTGCCTGTCTTTCCTCAAATCCATTCTCTTCCTTCATCACTAAGGCCATTGCCTCAGGCAGACAAAAATTAGCAGCCTGTTCTGTTTTTTCTAAAAGAACCTCAGAACTGTTGTTAAAATAGGGAGTTCAAGACTTGTAGGAAGGGCTTTATGAATTTTGCATGCAAGTTTTCACAAAATAGTGAAAAACACAGAATGTAACACATTTTAAAATGCTGTACTACTACTACAACTATGACTACTACTAGCAGTACTACTAAAATACCAATGTGAAGCAGCAAGTGTATCTACCACGGAGGAATTGACAACATAATAAATGAAATATCACAAAATGGTTAAAGCATAAATTAATATATCGAACAAAGAGCTGATATATATTTAAGAACCTATTAAGTAGCTGCAGAAGAATATGAAGTTTTCTAACAACCTTTCCATCTAGCACATCACTTTAAGAGCTAAAACCATGGAGATTTATTAGCATATGTAGGGTTAAAGATGAAATTCTAAAAAGAAAATTCAAATCATGAATATCTACCCAGCTTGAGGTGTGAGGACTCTTTTGTACAAGATTTGAAGCTAGGGATGATGAATGAGGTGACCATGTTTGATAATCACACTGTATTCATTGGTGCAGGGGGGAAAAGCAGTATATGAAGAGCTTCAGAAGGAACTCTCCAAACTGGGGGAACAAATGACAAATGAAATTCAGTCTAAACAATGGTGAAGTGATTGATTTTAAACTGTTTTCCTTCACATACAGGCCAATGGAATCTGAGTGGGCAGCAACAGACCAAGAAGGGAATCTAGGCGTTGTGGTGGATAATTTAATGAAAAAGTTGACTCACGATGCAGCTGCTGTGAAAAGGGCCAATTCCATGCTGCAATCCAATTAGAAAGAGATCAGAAATAAATCATAAATTAGAGATAAAACTGCCAATGTCATACTGCTGTTATACAAATCTGTGGAGTGACCACATATGGAAACTGTACAGAGATATTCCTCCCTTATTGGCAGGTTATGGTCCAGAGCACTATCAAAAAGCAGAAAAGGTTGGTGTGTGATGTACCCAGAGTCAACCAGTGGGTTTCCATGGCTGAGCAGGGAATCAAACCCTTGTCTCCAGGGTCGTAGTCCAGTGCTTAATCCACTACACCACTTTGGCTCTCACTCAAGGATTACTGAGCCATAATATTGTAGTAGGTATTTCTTCTTCTTTTCTACAAGGAATGAAAATGGCAGCTGGAAGTTCTTCCCCTTTTTCTTCTGTTCCAGGAAGTAAACCTACTCTTGTCTCAGTGAAGCAGTTCTGAAAGGACACAGATGTTTCCTAGGGTTACCGAGATCAAAACAATCCAATTCCTTCTGTGATCTGGAATATCCAGTCAGGCCATCGTAACTGTTTATCATAGTGGCCAAGACCACAGTCAAAGTCTTTGGTGGGTCTTGAGCTCTTTAGCAAGGAGCAGAATGTTGACATTAGCATGCAACCCTATAACTTCGTTGAAGGAGGGAGCCTCATTGTCAATCACTGGGAACCCTGGCTACAATCTGTAGTCCACTGGGTGCTAGGTGTGAAGGGTAGGTTCTCCCTCCTCAGTGTTGTCCCAGTTGTCATGGTGCACTTTTGCTCATAACAATAATTCAGGGCCATTCATTTAAATAAGAGAAAATAAGGGCACAGAGGAAAGTGAAGGCAACCCCTCTCTGAAAAGATCTTGCCAAGAAAAATCTGTGATAGGGTTGCCATAAGTCAGAAATGATTTGAAGGCACACAACAACAACAACAACAGCAACAACAACAACAACAGCAAACTTTTTCTGTGTCCCCAGTGACCTCAGATGTTAAATAGCAACCTTGCTTCTCTTTACAAAACCATCTGAAATGTTAAATGATCCTGCATTAGCACTCAGGGGAAATATATTTGCCATGTACTACTATATAACTAAATGAATTTGTTACAGGTACATTTTAAATATAAATAATTGATCTACAAAAGAAAACCTTTCTCTTTATTCTACAAATAATATTTGGTGTGATTAATAATGTTCTGTTGTTTCAAACTCAGAATGCAAATAAAGGGATATTTATTTATTTATTTATTTATTATTAAAAGTATTAGTTTATCACTTTTCAGCCTGCCTCCTGAGGTAATGCACAGCACATCAAATCAAATTAAAACATTATGTAAAAGAAAAAAGTTTTAAAAAGGCACACAATTAAGATGATCTTCCAAAGTCAAACTTGGATTTAGACAGTGCAGTCCTAGCTAGCTGATGAAAGCTTTGGATAGAGCCAGCCTGACTATACATGAGAAGGAGTTCCACCACAAAAGTACCATTACAAAGAAATCTCTGTCTTGTGTATTCAGCAGCTTAGTCTCTTGGGATGGTGTGCCCTGCAACAGGGCTTCCACTCAAGATCTCCAAGCCTATTGCAGGGTCATAGAGAAGAAGTAGGTTTTTCAGATATCCTATCCCTTAGCTGTTTAGGGCATTGTAGATCAAACCAGCACTTTGAATTTTGCTCAGAATGAAATTGGAAGCCAAGAAAGTTGGTACAAACCTGACGATATGTGTTCT
Source organism: Ctenosaura bakeri (assembly GCA_948474755.1). Lineage (NCBI taxonomy): Eukaryota > Metazoa > Chordata > Lepidosauria > Squamata > Iguanidae > Ctenosaura > Ctenosaura bakeri. The sequence goes on along the minus strand of CAOLHI010000603.1, from coordinate 462,850 downwards.
CTAATGCATACACCAGGCAACAATCTGGGTGCTATATTTTTCATTTACTGTAGCTTTTGAGTATTTTTGAAGAGTATACCCACCTAGAGTGCATTACATGAATTTGATTGGTATTGACACTCAGACATAAATCACTGTGCCTGAATCTACTTTCCTTAGGAGGGGGTGCAGCTGGATCACCAGATAAAGCTGGGCAAAATTACTCCCTGCTGTAGCACCCATATGGCTTTACAGAAGAAATGTTAGGTGCAAAAGCATTGAGAATTGTTTGTAATCCCGGTCATGGGTTGGTTTTCCTGCTGACCAACAGAACTTCTGTCTTCTCTGGATTGAAACTTATTTCTTAACTGCGTTCACACAACAGTGCAGACCTTTCATAGCCTTCTTGGTATCAGTTGTGAAATAATGTTAGAACTAGGTATCATCAGTGACCCGGACCAAACATCCTGAATGAGCACCCCCTTGCCAAGCTTTACATAGGTATTTAAAAAGCGTAACATGTATGTATTTAGGCAGATTACAGATTTTTGGATTACAGTTCCCAGAAACCCCTAGAGAAGATGACCATGTCAGTTGGGGCATTCTGGAATTTGTAGTCTTAAAGAAACGTCCAAATTCTGATTTTAGCGTTTTGGATTTTCTAATTATTTAGTACTGCAAGCACTGGAATCTCTCAACTTTATTCCTTCTTCGCTCTTTCCTCTGTGGTCTGCACACTCTCATGTCTCATCGTCTAGACCTATTTCATGGCCCCATTTTTCAACTTCTGCACTCTTCTGCGCCTGTCTCCTGCTTCTCAGCTGCTCCTACCACGTCTGTTTCAGATGGCCCTGAAGGACTTTTGTAGGCAAAGCTCAAGGGTTTCTATTTATAGCTGAATTTGAAACCTGTTTATTGTTTGTTGCAATAGAACTTCTGTCTGTCTCTGCTGTATACATATATTTTTCTAGAATGTATCTTTTAGTTCACAGAAGAAAAAGTTGGTTTCCGATATATTGGTAGCAAAGTATGAAGGACAGAGGAGGTAACAGAGAAGGCAACTTGCTAATGCAAAAGCAGTGTACTGAAAGTCACTTTTATTTCTTATTTATAATCTACATGCACACTCTGGATAATAGATGACAACGCTCATTCAGTACTTTAACTTCAAAGCAGAGAGAAGGCATGGATGACAGAGCTGGGAGCTGGAACACAAAGGTACTAACAACAAGAGGGAAAATGCCTGTTTACTGGATTGCATTTGTTAGCACGCTGTCTTCAGATATTGTTCCCCAGGAATAGCGAGAATATGTGCTGCAAGAACAATGATTTAACATCTGAAAATGGTACTTAAAGAGTTTTCTGTCTGTTAGTAATGTGATGAAGGCTTCTGAATGGAATCTGGGGACTTCATTTCTTCTGTTTATCTGTATGTCTCTCTGGTTTTAGTCAGTGGTAATTGCATATTTAACCCCTTAAACAGATATAGCCCTCTCAGCTCTGACTATTTTTTCTCCTTTTTGGTGTCACATCTGCTTACTTTGTAGAACAGCTGTGCTGTCTAAATTTCTTGCCAAAAAGAAAACCTTTCAAAAGTCAAAAGAATTTGGAGGAGTTCTCAGCAGTGCTCCACCTATTTATTTTAAGCGGGAGGGGCAGAGGCGTATGTCAGTAGCTAATGGGAGCTGTGCAGTGTATTCTGATGGGATTCAGTGTGGCTGGCAGCTTTATAAAGGAGACAGAGGGTTCTAATAAGGAAGAGCAGTGTAGATGGGTGCTCTAAATCAGTGTAAATTCGCTGCTTATCTCAGCAGTATGGCTCTTTGGAGCTTTCTCAATTAGTACTTGTTCTGAGGGGCTTGCCTAATAGCTTATGTGAAACAAATATTAACATAAATTGTTTAATTATATCAAACCCCTGAATTCCTCCACGATGGGGAGGGAAAATGTGTTCATTTGCAAAGAGTGTTTTTGCAATGAGGACTCCATCCAGCTGGAATTGAAGGTGCTCTGAGGAAAGCCACGAGATGGTAGCTGAACTACTTTAACAGTTTTATTTTCATGGTATTTAAATTGACACCAGTGGGTATTTTTTTAATTAGTGCCTCTTTAAAATGTGCACTTGTCTACATAAGTCATTTTGGCAAATTTGACTCATTCGTACAGTAGTAGTTGCTGTAAAAGAGGCCAGCACAGCCTGCAGGAATCAGAATTAAAAGTTTCTGCAAGCTGTTGTCGACACGACCACATCTCATTAACTTAAAAAATGGAGATTATTTGCCTGAAAGCTTGATTTGACTAACAGTAATCAAATATTAGGCTCAACAGCGAAAGAGTAGGTGGGGGTAGGGAGAAGCAAAGAAAAGCTTTGCTGTTGTGATCGGTATCATTAAGCGTTTGTGGTTTGTTTTAAATAGCTGTATAAGATTTCTGTTTTGACAAACAAAATGGGGGAGGGGTGATAAAAGAGTAACAAATAGACATATGGCTTTGAAAGTAATCTTAGGTTGGTTTTATTTTACATTCTGACATGTTAACTATGAAGTTTGCCAGAAAAGAATATGACTTCGCTGTGGCTTCTTTCATTAAGTAGACAGAATTAATTAGCTTACGTAGTTTTCCCTGTGAATGATTCAAGTTTAAGTACTGGGAATCAGTGCTGTCTCACACTTATCTTTTCCTCTTGTTTTTTCATCTGCTAAATAGGCATGAACCTCAAATTTATACCCTAAGTTCATTTTATTGTTTTAACTAAATATGATGAAGTAGGTTGTAAAATTGTGCATAAAATCAGCCAAAATAGAAAGCTGCCTTTCTTATCTCATGCATTTGTTAAATAGCTTGTTAGTTCAATTAAGTATCTAGAAGCTAAATCTCTTTTGGGCGATAATTAAGGTATTTCAATTGTGTTTGATTTCCTAAGAATAGTATATTATGGCTCTTGGGATTTCATATTAAACGTAAGATGTGGTATATCTTATTGTAAACTGTGGTGTATATCATTTAAGAAGAGCAGTTAAACAAAAGAATATAAAGTCCTATGTATGTGTGTGCATTTATGTCTCTAAACTGAGAACATGTGCTGCATTTTAGTAAAGGAACATGAGCCTTGAATGTAAGTAACTGGTTTTTGCATTAGGTACTCCCTGGAGGTAGCAGAAAAATATCATGTCCCTGCATGAAATGCGAATGTGAAATCTACCAGAAAGAAATATTTATGACCATTTTATGCTTGATTAGACTTGGATGACATCTGTTAGAAGACAGGGACTGGACAAAGAGAGAGACGCTTGAGGGCAAATGTTAACAGAGTTGTTTAGATGATGCTGGGGCAGAAGCGTCCATTTACTGCCAGGCAAAACATAGGAATTGTGTTAGCAAGGAGCGCAGCTGACAAGAATTCACTCTGATGGAGATACTCTACTGCTGCTTAGCTGAAATAGTAAAATGTGGCTGTTGATATTCACCACTCTTCCACAATTGATAGCTGGGTATCTCAACTAACTATCCTATACGTTTTTGGGAGCAGATAATTTAACAAAGTTGCATAAGTATAAATTCACCATTTTAATTGTTATTTTTAAAGGACTCATGGATCCACTTTGTCATGTGACAGTTTTTAACAGGGCACAGTACAGAAGTGCCAGGGAGCACTTTGCAGTGTTTCTCCCTTTTGGAAAATCTAGTTGAAAAATGCAGCATTGAATTTTCCAATCCAATTGTACCCATTCCATTACTTTATGCAAAAATTCACACTTTTGCACCCTAACCTGTGACCTTACTGTTTTTCTGTGAATGAGACCTTTCCCTTGGGGTGGATTTCGCTTTTCATTTGAAGGGAAAAGGCCATGTTCTGACCTCATATATACTGATTTAAAACCTGGGTTTCATCACCAAGCAGCTGTTGGCATTATGCCAAAGAAATCAGATTGAGACCGGACCCAGTTGTTGAACCTTGTCAACTGGTGTACATATGTAGTGTAAAACTGCTGGATGAGCATCATGCAGTCATTAGCAGTTTGTGCTAGAAGCAAAATATGTAAGTTCTCCTTGTTTATATCTACAAAATGTAGGTGAAGGAGTAGATGCTCCACACACACACACACACACACTCCTGGTCTTTCATTCTGGTTTTCTGCCCAGCTCCATTCCTTATAAAATTGCTCTGTCTGGAACACTTATGGGAAATGTGATTTTGTTTTTGTTTGCCGCAATTCTGTTGTTTTGATTTTGTCTGTGCTCTATGGAAAACAGCACGTCACTTGGAGTGGGTGTTTTGTCTATTGGCCATTTGGCTATTGTACTTATACTTTTCATACTTATCACATGATGACAAGGGAAACCAAACGGCATCATTTTCCAGTTGGATTTGGCTTTTGAGTTTAATTATAGTGAAAGGAAAACAAAAGTTAATAGCTGTAGCTGTTTTTATACTGCTCCCTTGCTGAAAGATGATTCTGGGGCTCTCCCCCACCCACCTTCCAGCCGTGGTTAAGGAGATATTTAGGCAAAGGTCAGATGGAGGCGTATATCACTCTCCCTAATAAAGTGATATGGATGATGTCACACGTTTTGCATACAGTTGTGAAAAATGGTAACTTAAGTAGCAAAACCCATAAAGAGGCAATAAACAATTTTAATATCATTAGTCTGATTAGTTTATGGTATTTTACCTGGCTTTTAGGCTGTATGTAGCATAAGCTGCCCTAATAAATGTCCTTTAATTAAAAATGATTTAAAATAAATTTCTCTGTTGAAAACATAATACAATATCCCCCAAGCTTCACCTAAAACTGATGACTGTAAAGATTTAAATGTAGGCTGTATTAATTCAGGCTAAGTTTTTTATTTTATTTTTATTTTTTTATTTAATCATGGTGGGAGGTTTGTTTAAATCTATAGAATTCCACTAAGACTAGATAATTTTATATGTAGTTGAGAATGGGAAAGTATTATTAATTTTTCAATTTCTTTCTGTAGATATCTAATAATTGTACCCCTGGACTGCCAACGGCTCCCATTAAAGATTTAAAAAGCAAAAGAAAGGTGGAATCAAAAAGATGGTATTTTGGATTAAATAATGTAAAATAACTGCAGGGCAGCAGCAAAGTGGAAAGCCATTGGCAAAATAAAAGCCTGGTGTACTTTTTCTTTCTTTCTTGAAATGCACTTAAATACTGACATAGTTGCATGTATCTCCTTGCAACCAGGACACAAATAGGCAGGAATGAGTGGATGAGGAAAGACCTGTTTGACTATCTTTCCAAAGTTAGAATAATTAAAAATGTGTATTTGTTTTTCATAATGACAGTTGTCATAATGAAGGTGGCATATCATAAGTAAGCAGACAGACAGACATGCGACCTGTAAATAAGTTATAAATTGGTAGAAACTATAATGCCCAGGATTTTTGCTTTTTGGTATGTGTTCCCATTCTTTCAGAGATTCTGTGTTTGAGTTTATGAGAAAACAGATACCAAAAACATGCCAGAATTATTATTTTTTTTAAAACATATAATTTTAACTTCAAGAAAAAATATTTTTCAACGCAGATACAAAAAACTAACAAATGCATCCAAGGCAGTTAGAGAGGCCCAGTTAGACCCCCCTTCCTCCTTTTCTCTGTACTGTCTTTATCACTTTGCTCAGTTCCACATAATAACATCTTCATCTGAGATTGCTATGGCACAGGGGAACTGCATTTGTTGATCAAATTTGGCTGGATAACACTGTGATCTCGTATCCTGAAGTGCAGAGATGTGCCTAGAATATGCAAGCACAAAGCTGGCCTCTTGATTGATTGATTCTGCCTGTCACAGAACAAGATAACTGGATCAGTAAATACCCTGTGCACTTCAACTTCATCTACACAATCAAAAGTGAGGGCATCATGGGGCTGAAAAATACTGAGGCATGATGGGAATATATGTGTTTGCCAGTGATATCCAGGCACTTACCAATAAGAAGGAAAGGAAATTCATTGTGTGTGTTCATACACGAGCAGCAGAGAACATTATACTAATTTCTGAATATCTGTCAGAGATCTGATCAGTTTCTGCTTTCCTCCTCCTTTTCCAGTCCCCAACTGCTACTCATAATTCCACTGGGATCAAGTTGTTGGGGCTGAATAGATTTATTTCAGTGTAAGTCTGAAATTAGTGCCACAGTGATAAAACAGGCTTTTGGGTTTCTTTAGACTTTGTGTAGCTTGTTGGATGTTACTGATCAAGGAAGGTTACCATATCGGTAACTTTTTACATATAAATTACTTTGAAATACTAGCTATAATAAATACTTGCAGTTCAGCCTTTTAAGGATTTGCTGCTGGTGGGCTGTTTTTCGCATAAAATGTTCTTTATCAAACATAAATCTCCATCTGCTTTTTTCTCAATCTGGCCCAGACCCTATGGGGCAAGGGGTGAGAATGTAAAGGTACATTGAGAAGAAAGGACTGTTACCTTAAGCTCTTTCAGGTCTAACAGTCTTGTATTGTAGGTATTTGATGCGGGGCCAACCCAAGATACTAGGCCCACAAGATGCATAGTACCCAAGACTAGATACTCATCCATTTTTGTTCTGACATCAAAGTTAGAAAAAAATCCACACCTGTATTTCAGGAGGAAAAACAGAATAATATGAAAAAAACAACAATAACTAACAATTTGGGGCTTTTTTCAGGACTGTCCAAATCAGTCTCCTCTCTTCATAATGGCAGAACTGGTCTTGATTTAATGATGTGACTGCAACCCAAGGTCCAGCCTCTGTTTAGGAATCCTGGCAATTGACAGTTTACTTTGGGGGCCTAGTATTACTGTTTAAAAAAAAAAAAAGCAAAGCCCTCTGAAAAGAAAACCTTTCCACAGAGGACTGCTGCTTTGATGTAAGTTGCCAAGAGCCTCAGACCAGGATATCTGGTTGCTGGATCCAAGTGCCTTAGTACTCATCAGGTTATAGTTAGGGGGAACAAGTAGCCTGATTTTTTTTGCTGTGCTGGATCACGTGAGTAGAAAGCTTCTTAGGCTTAGATAGCAGCTATCTCAGCCTTGGTTTCCCTCTCTGAGCTCACCATCACATAGTTTATCTACAGATGTCTGATACCTATTCTTTCCTTGCTTCTCCTTTTCCTTTTCCCTGCTGTTGCCTTTTTGAACCTGAGCAACCACCTGGCTATACTGGTTGGTCTCTGATCTCTTTGATCTTTGACTGCCATCTCTGGAAACTGAGCTATGCTATCCTGGACTGTGCCACTCACTGATATCTAGACTCTTAAACCGACAGTCTGGAATCTCTGTGAACCTGAAATATGTTCCCTCTTGAAAGTCCGATTCTGTGGGGGGCCTTATAGATTAGTTTTGTCTGTAATATATATGTAGACTCTGTCAAGTGGAAGGGGATTGCATGTGCATCTAGTACATTTGCAATCTCTGTCGTATAACCATGCCTTCCATCTACTCTACTCCTTAGGCTGATTCTATACTTGTCTGTATGGCAGGCAGTACTCATGGCAAGGCCACTGTGAATTAGCCATCTCCCACAGTTGGCAGCCAGAGTGTAGGTGTCTTTCTCTGGAAATTGCCATCACAAATCTGTTACCCAAAAACTCTGGAAAAGGTCCATACAAGCATGCCCTTAGAAATAATTATTTTCTTAATTTCCACTTGATCTATCTGGTTGCCCAAAGGCAACTTTACACAGTACACCCTCTTCTGGCACAACCTCCACGTGTATAAATGCAAGCTTGCACAAAATGTCTTGTCCCATTATAGTCAATGGATGCAATAGGGAAATGCTTATTGCATCCATTGACTATAGTGGGACACAACACTCACATTTTTTACGTTTTACACTTTTTTAAAACATATACAGCAGGCACATCGTATATTGAGTGTGACTTTGCACTTTATGTCAAATATGAGGTTCTCTAAAATGTACAAGAAGTTTTGTTTAAAAAATAGTCTACCAAAGTAAAGATCTGTGGGCATCCTACCTGTATGGGCCTTCCAGTAGCTACAGGAGATAAACTGCAGCACACAGTTTTGGTATGTGTTGGGTAAATGGTATCTTGTTTTGCAAAACACATAGGTGTTACTGTATTATAATATGGGAAGGCATGGTTTGGAACCAACCACAGATAATGTTACCAGTCTCAGTCAGGATTGCAGAACCCAACCATTAATTCATGTACTGTCTTGTATATATGATCACTGTATTTGGGAGATTTGTTTTATTCAGGAGGAAACTAGTCCAGAAGTTAAGAGAGACACAGAGAGATTTTGTTTGCGTAGTTTTATTGGTGTTAACCTAATTGACTTTTGCCAAGGCAAGTTTGCATTGTAGGAGTCCTGGTGGCGCAGTGGTTAAATACCAGTACTGCAAGCCACGAGGTTGTGAGTTCGATCCTGCCGGGCTCCAAGGTTGACTCAGCCTTCCATCCTTCCATAGGTCGGTAAAATGAGTACCCAGCTTGTTGGGGGCATGTATAGAAAAATGTATCAAAATACATGCTATTTGTAAGTTGTTTGCCGCCTCGATCCATATGGAGAGGCGGGATACAAAAAAAAATGTAGGCTAATCTTTTGATTTTTACAAAACATACTTCAGTATAAAGCTTATAAGAAGATGCAAAATGTTTTCCTAATTAAAATACACTGAAGGAGGAAGATGCCTTTTTAGCAACTATGGAAAACTCCTGAGTTTTCATTACATTTTCATAGATCTTTGTATGCCGTGGATGGTGCTGAGAAATGATTTCATTTTTGTGGCCTATTTAAACCTTGTTGTGTGCAATCTTGTAAAGAGTGACCTCAGTTTAATTTGGAGGGAGGGTTTAGTGCCTTACGTAGAGCACTGCCCATTTTGTTCAGCAAACTTTACTTCCAAATAAGTTGTCATACAGTTGCAACATAGTTCTCTGTGACCCGTAGAATACAGTCCTCTCTCCACATTTGTGGGTTTGACCTTTGCAAATTTGATTATTCATAAGGTGTGCATGTGCCTTTCTCCATTCTCCTCCTCCCATTCTCTTGTGTTTTGCCGGGTGCAAAGAAGGAAGGCAGGTGTGCCTGAGCAAAAGGCAAGGGAATGGGGAGAAAGGCATAGACATACTTTCTTTCATCCTCTGGAATTCCTCATTCCCATTCCCTTGCCTTTGACCCTGGCATGGAGAATGTGCACCAAGACAAAGGCAAGGGAAGTGGGGAGAAGGCATGCACACACCTTCCTTTTCCCCTCTGGAGCTCTCTCCTCCAATTCCTTTGCCTTTTGCCCCCGTGCTGAGAATGCATGTTGAGGCAAAATGCAAGGTAATAGAGGGGGTATCTGGCTGCCTTCCTTTTGCCCTCTGGGGCTCCCCCATGTCCTTTGCTTGCCTTTTGTCCCAGCATGGAGAAGGAAGGCTCATGCATCAGGGAAAAAGGCAAGGGGATGGGATGGGGGAGTCTCAGAAGAGAATGGAAGGAGGAGCGCAGGAGATAGTTCTTTGCATTTTTCCACTCTGTGCTCTGAACCCTTGCAGAAGTGCTTATCTTGGAAATCAATAGAACCATAAGAGTTGGAAAGGAACACAAAGACCATTTAGTCCAGCATCCAGCTGAAGCACTGCTGATACTTAACCATCTAACTCTGTTTAAAAACCTTATACTCCTGAGTTTTGGCAGTGCTGGCTAAGGGATTCTGGGTGTAATCCAAAAGCTTGACTCCAGTTTTACAAGCTTGGCTCCAATTCCAGTAAAAGCCAGTTATGTAAAACCTTTAGTTTTGAGTTCTCAATATAATGAACCATTAATGCAAATTTCTGTATAGTGGTATATGACAATATTTGTAATATTGACATTGTTTGTCCTGAAATACAAACCTGGGTGATTGTGAACAATCTTTGAAACATTGGAGACCTTCTGACCATTCGTTTTTCTATCCACTCACCCATATCCCTTTCCTGGGCAGTGTTCTGGAATTTGTGGTGGCCTCCCATCTCTCAAGGATTGCTGGATGAGGTAGATTATCTGGAACCATTTCATTCTGGCTTCAGGTTCTGGCTTGCTTGTGGAGATAGCTGTGGTCTTCTTGGTGAATGGGTTCTGCCAGAATCTGGAAAGGGGGAGTGTATCCCTTGGTTCTGCTGAACATATCAGTGGCTTTCAATTCCATCAGTCATGGTGTTCTTGGATGGGGCGTAAGGCCAGTATTTTGTCATAGGGCACTATTTTACAGTGGTTTTAGTCCTTGCGGGTATGAGATAGTGCTTGGGATAGCCATTCAACACCCTGGACATTGGACTTGATTCTGTCCCCCATGCTGTTGAACGTACACATGAGACCCCTGAAGGAGGTTGTCCAAAGTTTTGTAGTTATTCAGGTGTGAGATATTGGAGACTGGTTGGTAATTTTCTAGTATGTTGGGATTTGAAGAAGTCCCCCCGCCCCAGTGGCAGCCTCATCACAGCCTCTTTTACATGGAACAGAGATACCTGTCTTGCTAATGTGAAGCATTCACCACCATCCTTTCCTACTTGGGCAGTCCCTCTGTGTCTGCTTTTATGAGACTGGAAGGGCATAAGTCCAGTAAGCATGTGCTGGTAGATCGATCAGCTTCCTGTGTCAGAACATATTGATTGGTCCCCATCCCTGCAGAGCGTCATAGTTTCAGTGAGTCATAAGCCTCACCAGTTGGCAGTCTGTCTTTGACAATGGAGCTATTGAAAGCTCCTCCACAATTGGACCACCGTTGTCCTGCCCAGTGCAAAATGTTTGTTCCAGATGGTAGCCTCCAGCATGAGTGGCACCAGGTAGTACTTGGACAGGCCTACAGTCTTTATGGAAGACATGAAACATTGAGATGTTCCTGACAATAGTGGCCTCAGCTTGGAAGTTCAGGTCCTTTGGCACAATAAGCTGGAGAGACTCCAACACCGCCACTGAGACCAACTTAACCGTATCAGGAAGGGAGATAGATGATCCTGTAGCAAGATGGGCAGTATACCATTTGACTGCCTGTTCTGTCCCAACACCCCAACACCACCTTCAGATGTTCATATCCAGAAGCCTGCAAGATAAAGCACCTTGTGGGGAAGATAGAATCACAGCAGACCTTTGCAACTCCCACTTCCCTTGCCCCCAGACTTTGTGCCCTGCGTAAAGACTGTAAGCCAGTCTACCTTTGTAAATATAAGATTTAGCATCCTCCTCTCCTGACGAAGGAGGCTGGCCTTCACCCTTCCTTCAAAGCAGCTCCCCACAAGAGGTGACCTCCTTGAGTCCCTACCCCTTTGGTACTGACAGCAGACCAACCACCTTAAGCAGTGAGTTTATATCTCCTTCTAGAAAGAATACAGGTATCAGTGTGGTAAACTTGCAAGTAGGTGACTTATTACCTGAATGGGCCTTCTATTGGGGAGATAGCATTTCTCTACTCTCTTCCCAAGGAATGGATAGTATTTCTCTCCCTTATCCCATGATGTACTAACTTCCCTAGGGTGCTTCAGACCACCAATTTTAATCCCCTTCTAGTGTAGATGTTCCTATTATGAGGCAACTAATGTGCATTTAGTAATTCCTTAGAGAGACCTAGGCCATTTCCGCACTAGACTGGTGCAGAAATAACTCTAGTCTTGTATAGTGGTTTAAGCATTGGACTATAGCTCTAGAGACCAGGGTTCAAATCCCTGCTCAGCCATGGAAACCTACTGGGTGACCTTGGACAAGCCACATTCTCTCAGCCTCAGAAGGCAATGGCAGACCGCCTTGGAACAAATCTTGCGAAGAAAATTCCATGATAGGGTTATCTTAGGGTCAAAAATCAAAAATGGCATACAGGGCATACAGCAGCAGTTTTTAAAAAGGAAGCCATAGCGTGACAGCCTATTCCTGCTGAACTCCTTTTTCTTTTTACACAGGTGTTCAAGGTGCAGGAGTCTTGTTCTCTTCTGTAACTTGCCACCCAATCTGACGGAGGAATTAATAAACTATTAACTTATATTGTTCATTTGAGGGAAACTACAACCCTGTAAATTATCTATGAATAATGTCATAAACTGTTATCAGAAACTTTGAAAGAAAAAAAAATAGAATGAGCAGGTTAGTGATCCATTAATAAAAACAGGCATTTTCCATTGACAGAAGGTAGATTGGGGTTACAACTAAGATTGTCAATACTTTTTCATATATAGGATCTCTTTCAGATATGTTGAGGGACATTTTATTTGTTAGCCTTGTTCTCTGTGCCCCATACCCCCACTTTTAATAAGGTAGATGATAGGACAGTTATCAAGTTTCTAAATGTGGTATTCTAGTTTGAAAACAGTTTGAAGGTGAATTGGGTAAGTTAGCGATTTGTATTGGGCAATTCAGCACCCCTTTACTGTAGAAGTTGTTTTCTTTGGCTAAAAGTTCTCAAGAAGAGTGACATATTTATGTACGTAGCTAGTATTTAGTTTTGAATTCTGTACATGTGAATAATGACCTAAACAGAATTCATTTATTTTCCCTCCTTTCCTCTGTAGCTCTTTGAAATGTGAGGTTACATATTGCAGACAAGTCTCAACACATCCACCCTGTGCTTGACCACCAGAATTAATGACTGCCCACATTCCTTGATGATTCTGTAGGGATTGGAAGCTAGGCAGCAGAGTTTGCTATGCAAGAGAGTTAATAAAAATTTTCATTGCTAGGGGAAAGCTTATATACAGTAGTCTGTTTGTCCTGTATTTCAACCACCTGAGTCGGAGCCAAAAAAGCAATTGTCTACTCCATATTTCAAACAGATGCTGAGGGATAGAAAAGGTGTCTAGAATTCACAGCAATAAAAAGAGTGGTGCTGTAAGTTCCCGTGAAGGAAGTGAACCCATAAAAATGTTGCTGCTGACTTGTTTGTCCAGTCCTTTGAAGTATTTAACATTCATTTAGCCTGCAAATCATTACCAGCTCAATTTTTCATTGAATTATCGAAGTCTGTTAAACACATAACCTTGGAGTGCACAAAAATTGATTCCTTTAGCAGATATATTAATTTAACTGTTATCCATTTAAAAGGACATTATTGAAGCTGGCCACACTTATGTGCAAAGTAGACACAAGTAGACACATACTCTAGAGGTAATCATCATTTAAACGTGGTGATTATTTTATGACTATTAAATCAAGATCAACGGGAAAGTTAATATTAAGTGGAGATTCCTGTCCATGCTTCTCAAAGGTACTCCTTGCTCACAGAACACACATGACTTTATTGGTACCAATGGACAATGTTTTTCTCAGATCATTTTGAGATAACAGCATATGACCAGATTCAGGATGAGTTTCTGTGATACAGCCAGTGTGCTAACAGACAGTGAAAATGTCTCAGGCTTATCACCTTCCATCTTGGCTCCTATGGTTGCTAAGGATCTATTTCAAATCATAGTTTGTCCAGTCTTTTAGTGATGGTGAACCAGTGTCTTCTCTCCTTGTCTGTTTCTCCAGATGTGTCACTGAGAGAGAGAGTTTAACAGCAGAAAATGCCATCAGCTGTGAGTGAAACAGGAATATTAGAAACCACTATTAGGCCTAACTTTGAAAAAAAAAATAATAACATGGGGGGAGGAGGGTGTCAATTGAAAACCAGCAGGGTGGCAAACCTATTGTGCTATAGTGGGTATGTAGGAGCCTCCAGGCCTTTATAGTGATTGGTGACACACTAGAGATATTGTTAAATTGCCTTTTTTATTGGTTCTCAAGTCTCCTGTATTAAAATACAATTCTTTGGAAGAAGTGAAGAGAATCCTTATATTCTTTTCAGAGATAAATCTGACCCCTTTCGAAAATATGGATGTGGAGACGCATTCCGTTGAAGTGTGTGGAAAGGCTCTATTATTTGTGTCTGATGAATTATCTTCTGGTGGTTTAACTTTGGAATTTTATGTTCACATAAGAATTAGCTGTAATGAAGTAGGATCTTTTAAATGTATTTTTTTCCTTGTCTTTCCTCACCCCATCATTTCATCTTATATTCTCACTTGAGGACACCTTTGTGAAGAGCATGTTGTGTGTGCAAAATGATGCATGAACAAGACTATAGCAGCAGAAAAAAAATGTGAACAAAAATTGGGAGGGTTCTAGAGCTATTTGCAATAGCTACTTGAATGATTATTTCTGAGTGTTATGGTTATTTGCAAAATAAAAAGCAAATAAATATATTGCTCCGATGCAATTAATAGACATTCTTCACACAGAAGAAAGAACAAATCAAATAGGGTGAACTGTTCCAGATACTTTGTCATAAATAGAGAGATGGGCTATATAGTATACTTGGTAATAATTTTCTTTTGAGATAGGTTAGCCTGAAATTGGGTGACTGGCCTCCAGTCACACAGGTAAAACCTATGTGGCTGGCCAAGTATCACCCGTCTTTGTCTGGCACCCTTCTTTCTACATTATAATGACCAACTGAAACTTGTTAAAGATCTGTATTCTGAATCAGTACACCATTCTCAGATTGGGTATGTAGTTTGCAACAAACTGTCATAATGTTAAGTCAGTCTTGCAAATGTAAAATGATAGTTTCATGGGTGAGACCATGATGCTGGAGTCATCATCATAAACAGACTGGAGGCCAGGCATCAGTTCAGGCAAAGAGGAACAGCAGTCTGGAGGATATGAGCACACTTGCTGACATGGCGGATGTCAAACACCTGGTTGAAGAGGGGAAAATAAGCAAGAAAAGGCAAGGATGAGCTGAAGAAGGAATCTGCATATTACTTGGTGAAATAGGCTTCTGAGGGCAGCCAGACAAATCCAAAAGGAAGGATAAATGAGGTTCCTCCCAATTGATTTTGGAGCTCAGCTAATCCTTTTTCAGGTTTTGGGGTCTGTTGACAACAGTTAAGTCTTTGGCCTAGAGGCACACTCGCTTTAAATACAGTGGTGCAACTTGGAATGCGTGGAGAGGGACGGAGTGGGCGAGGGGGCAGGGGTGGGGCTACTGGGCACAGGGCAGAGCTGTGGCATGTGGGGTGTGGCTACGGAGTGTGGGGGCGGGACTATGGAGCGTATTGGCGAGGCTGCAGCACACGGGTGCGGCTGTGGCGAGCAGGGTGGGGCTACAGTGCATGGGGGAGGGCAGGCAAGGAGCTGTGGTGCCCTGAAAAAATTGCCGCTGGGGGCACATCGCCCCCATCGCCCTCCCTCCCTCCCTACACGACTGCTTATATAGCCTTATCTGACTGGCTGAGCCAGAGTGCTGGTGGTGCAGAAGATAAATTCCCAGAAGCTATCCACTGGAGGATTCAGTTAAATGCATCCTTATGCCCTACTAGTTCAGGAGTGTTACGGGGACCACATTGGCCTTCTAAGGGACTTTAGAGGGCTTCATTTCTCACTGCAGCCCCTACAAGATAGATAGCCTCCAAATATCGTTGAATATCATCTAAGGAGTGTGGGGGGACATCTTTGCCATGCATTTGCCCCCCCCAGCCATTTTATGTCCAGAAGATCCCCCCACCCCCCCTTTTTTTTTGCAACAGCAAGGGATCTGGAAATCACTTTTTTAAAAAAAGGTTTTAAACTTGGTAGGTGCTGCAAGATCAAAAATTGGCACTGGGTCCCCAATTTTAACATGTCTCACATCCACTTCTTTATCTCTTACTTCGTATACTATTAGACTGCTTCTTTGCAACTTAAGTGTGACTGGAGATACATTTATATATAGGGTATTAGCAGGGTGTGGAAAAGTTACTTCTTTGGACTGACCATGTTGGCTGGAAGATTCTGAACGTTACAGTTAAAAAGTAGCTTAGGAGAAGTTGCACTTCTGTCACTGATCTTTTCTTCTATTTCACATGCTGATCTTTTCTTCACGCTGTTAATTTTTAGCTTGACCAAACATATTCATTATGGTCAGTGTTCAGAAAATTCTGCTTTTCTTTTAATCAACAAATGTTAAAGAGAATGTTTCTTTGTGAACTTCCTATTTCTAGAGCTGCAGACTAGTAATCAATTGCCTGGACATGTGGAAAAACTTTTAATTGTACTTTATTTTGGGTTTTGATATCTATGTCTGAAGAACATTTGCTTTGAAAACGTGCATACTACATGTTTAACAATCATTTGGTATAGCGAAAGATAATCCTTATTTTGAACCATATTTTTCATTTTTGTGACTTTACGACTAACTTTTCTTGCCTTCATGATGCAAGGTGTGTATCACAGATATAAATACTGCTTTTTGGGGAGTTAGAGTAGAGAAGGGTTTTTTTGTGAACTAATGGTTCTCATTCTTTTTTTATCCAGAGGGTGATAAAGAGTATTTTGACTCACCAGTACTCATAGGTACATCTGAAGAAGTCAGTAGATCCCTAAAGATATGTACCTCACTTACTCTCCACAGGTTTTTTCTCCCTTAAAGCTGGTCAGTTACTTTAACTAAAAGCGAGACTTTTAGTTAAATATTCATAATGTGAAGGTTTATTAGGTGAAGTGAGATTTTTCCTGCTTTGCCTGTGATCTGGAGAGTGGACAGGTTTTAAAGTCTATTCTTCCAACCAGGGGATGATGATATTTGTGTAATGTAGAAGATTTCCACCTATAATGTAGAAGAACAAGAAATGGCGAGGAGATGTGAGCAAGGAGGTTTCCCATTGTTGTTGTTGTTATTTTTGTTGTGTGCCTTCAAGTCATTTCCGACATAAGGCGAACCTATCACAGAGTTTTCTGGGTGTTCAAAGTGTGTGTCATGGCCAAGGTGGGTTTCCATGACCAATTGGGGAATTGAGCCTTCATCTCCAGGTTGGTAGTCGAACGCTCAAACTCCTATACCCTGCTGGCTGTCACTGTTACTCCTCAAATAATCATAAAACTCATACTGCCTTTGTAATAATGAAAGGTGTGACTGCTTTCAGAACAATGTGTACAGTTTTGGTCACCACACTAGAAAAAAGATTTTGTCCAATGGGAGAAGGTGCAGAAGAAGGTAACCAAAATGATCAGAGGACTGAGGCAACTCCCTTGCAAGGAAAGTTTCTGACTTTGGGGCTTATTTAGCTTAGGAAAAGAGCAAATAATGGGAGATAAGGTAAAGATATGTACAATGATGCACAATGTGAAGAAAGGAGATAGGCCTTCTCTTGTAATACTCAAGCCCACAGCAATCTTCTGAACGTAGATGGGGAGAAATTCTGTGGTTTTCACTGCCATAGGGGGAAGTTACAGCTACCAACTTTGATGACTTTAAAAGAGCATTGGATAACTTTCTGAGGACTGGCCCATGATGTGAAGGTAACTATTATTACCTCAGGTAAGTTGTTCGCCGCCTTGATCCATATGGAGAGGTGGGATACAAATAAATAATAATAAATAAATAATAATAAATATAAATATTACGTTACCAGAATGTTGGGCTAGATAGACTTTGGTCTGACCAGCATGGCTCTTTTTAAGAATTTGTTCCAATTATTTTTAAAACTTTTTCTTCTGCAGTCTGTCTTGTGTGAAATAAAATGGTTGCTCCTCCCCACCTGGACAGCATCTAAAATGTCTCAGCTTCAGGAGCTTTCACATCTCCCAGACGTACATTGGGGAACCATCACACTAAGAGGCCAGTCTTAGTGAGCTTTTCTGTACTTCCAGTGCAGCTTGGCTTATATTAGCATTGCAGTTCCCAAAATACAGTTCTCAGAACATCCAGCTCTTTCCCTTTATAGATAAGCATTTTCTGTTTTTATTACATTTGAGCTACTTGTAGGTTTCAAGCTATAAGGGTGAGTAGGTGGTCCTGTGTTTACTTTTAAAACAAATGGACATCCTGTTTTGCATGTATGTCATTGGAAATTGGTAAAATGAAATGCTTAAAACCAGCATATCAGCCCTCTACGTGCAAGCAGTGTGAAAACTGTTCTATGCAATAAGTGGATTCCCTTTTTAAAATGACAGGTAGGTAGCCAGTGCACCAATCAGAATGCAGAAAGGGAATGTACAAAAATGAAGATAAAGATGCAGATGTGTCAAATGCCAAAGAGATCAGATGATTTTGTTACATATACCGATGTGTTACATTGCATCTTGCCTTTCAGAAGAATGTGGGCTTCTTGCTGGTTTGGTCAATAAACCTTAGCAGCAAAAATGAAATTAAACTTAATTTCAGAATGTCTTTCCTGATCCAGTATTTCTTTCCTGATTCTGTGTCTTGCTTCTGTGGAATCTGTAAGCTGCTCTGGAAAATATTTGAGCTGAAGAAGAAGATATCTACTGTACAGTAGTCAAGGTTTGAATGTTGATTTGTCTATGTCAGGCAAAGGCCTCATATGATTGGCTGTGTGAGGCGAAGACCTCATTTGATTGACTGCCTGAGAAGATTCAGTGGAATCCTGGGGTTTGCAGTTTAGGGAGGGGCCTATAGAATTCTCAGCTGAAGAGCTCTTGAGCCTCAGTCAACTATATCTGCTGGTTGCTATCAAGATGATGCCTAGCAGCAAGGGGGAGGGCAGTGTTCCCTCAGGAACCTAACCTCTGTCCAAATTCAAATTGGATTGGGGAATATGGGGAAAAGTTACAGGTACTGGACAAGACAGTTTGGGAAATTAGAAACACAGGATCTCAAATCTTTCTAACAAGTATTACCTATGAGAAAATGAAATCCCAGGCAATGCTGGGTATATATCCTAGTAAATATATAAAGGACAGTTAGCGGGAAGAAAAACCTGAACAGCTGAGTACATGCATCTATACATGTATTGTTATTTGCTGAGGTTTGCAAATACTTTTTTTTTTAAATTAGAGGTTGTATGTAGACTTTACCCTATCTGTAATACTTTCAGCTCCACTGGACTAGCTGGAGTAAGCCAGTAGATTCAAAAGTACACAAATTATTACTAATTTGTTCATTCTGCTACTTAATGGTAACAACTTAATGGTTGTAGCTTGCCATCAAGTTGAATTCAAGTAGTGGTGACCCTGTGAAAGAGAGACCGACAAGTTACCCTGTCATCAACAGCCCTGCTCATGTCTGGCAAGTTCAGGGCTATGGTTTCTTTGATTGAGTCTCTCCACCTGTAATGGGGTCTTCCTGTTTATCTACTGCCTTCTACGAGGTGATATTATGTTGGCAAAAATCTATTGATACATTTCTGCAGAACTGTTAAGAAAGAAATCAATATTGTATGTCAAGTAGAACAATAAAGGTTCGACATATGAGGCGGTGGGGGCGGGGGAAGCCTGCTCTCCTTTTATTATTCTGTTCCATCACCTCTTTTTTTTGTTTTTTTGTTTGTTTGTTTGTTTGTTTATTATAGTGTCTTTCTTCCAGTATGGAATTCAAGGTAGCTTATTGCATCCGCTTAGTTGTTGTATTCTTGAAAAGAATCCTTTTTGCTTTCTGCTTGCATGCTTCCATGTATGGATGTTCATAGGTAATTATCCTTCTCACTAAATGGGAAATCTTATTTTATATTTACTTTCTATCTCTCTCTCCTACCACTGTACTTCCTACTGGTACCTGCAACTTCCTGTGAAAATATTGAGCATGAAAAAGAAGAAGAAGAAGAACAGTAATTCAAATTGAATAAGGCTATTTCATCACATCTAACTCCTGTTCTAAAATTTTGGGCAGCCATTCAAATGATATTATCCTTTTGCTATATTCACTTACCAATTTTACTTACATGAATGATTGTAACACCACATAATGTTAAAATCTTCTTGCCCCAAACAACCTGTATATTCAGAGCACTTTAACTTCAGTGGAAAGCCTAGCTTTCACACAGTTCTGTATCTGAAGAAGTGAGTTTATATTCATGAAAGCTCATGGTAAAACAGAAACCAGTTACTCTTAAAGGTTTTGCTGCATTTTCTTTTCTCCTCTCCCCTCTTCCTCTCGTTTATGCTGCAAGAGATTAACACATCTTCTTCTTTGAAAACTATTTCCATAAAAAAGGTATTGTATAGTTGGTGTGCTATAACTGCCTCTCCCTTTTTGGCACACAGTGGCCAAAATCTTGTTAGCAGCCTGTATGTGCATACGCCCCTTTTTGGGTGGGACTCAAGGCTATTCTCTGACCCAAATCTTTTCCCCTCAGGCAGCTGTCTACTCCTTGGCCAGGCTGATGCCAGTGTTCTTTCTTAACAGTGGGAAGGGGAGGGAGGAAGAAGGCAGTTTAGATCATGAATATGTGGCTGCTCTGGGCATTTAAGGGAAAGAAAAGGAGGGTGTACTCCTTCTGTGAATGCTGTCCTGTTTTTCCCACTCCCTTGAGCTGAATCCAGTGGCTACTTCATGGTCTGAACCACCTCCCTTATTTCTACATTGGCAAACAGCTGCAGCAGCAGCCGCCACCCGTCCCGTGGCTTGATAGCTCCCGGGGAGGAAATACAAAGAACTGCGTAGGTGGAGCTGTGCTCTGACATAGCATCTCAGACAGTGTATCCAGTGGGAAACGTTGTGTCTCTGCTGTGTGGGGAATGTTGTGTCTCTCTGCTTTGCCCTTCCTACAGTGTTTCCATGGGTAGGCACTAGACACTCAATATTAGAAACTGGAGGAGAGGTTTTACAAGGACGTTAATATCTCTTGGTACATCAACCATCTGTTCTGTTGCAGGAGTGAATGGTGTCCCCTTTATTTGTGAGAAAGTAAAGCAAATCTGCTATTTAGATTGCATGTCCAAACCTGATCCTGTACTAGGAACCCAAATGTCAGGGGCATTTATTTCTCCTCATGTGAACTATATCCACAGTTATGAACAGTTTACTTTTCACTGTGGGACACAGGAATGTACAAAACACAAAATCTATTTTATCCACAATATCTAAGGTGGAAGGAATGGAAGATTATTCACCCTCTGAAATGTGAAACACATTTCAGCTCATTTTCTTCAGCTACAGTTGAAGGGAGGGAGATTTGTAATGGGGCAAACTTTTTTGTCCCTTGACAATAATGACCCAAATGTTGAATGTAAGTACTGTTCTTGCCTCATCAACTTGTGTGATAGTTGTGGTTTATCCTTCCCTGCAGAACTGAGTAGCAGGTCTTCACTTCAATGGGAAAGTCAACCACTACTCTCAAGGTCATTTTTCAGATATGCCTACTAACATTTATTGTCAGGTGGGAAATGCCCACAGAGAATGCTGTGTAGTCCGGGCTGTAACCCTTTCCTGCTGTGTTCTCCAGAGCAATGAGAGTGCATAGTTTCAGCCTCCATGTTTAAATATCTCTGCTGGCAGTAGGGAAGAAGAGTAGCTTTATGAACAAGCAGTAAACTTGCAGGACTCTTCTCACCTTTCCAGTTATAAAGTCTTCGCATATGTCCAGTTTCTGAGTTCTTTTCTCATCCATAACTAGCATAACTGAATAACAACTTAGGATGGCATGGCAGATAGTGGGCCAGGATTCCATTACTTCATCCCATAGTGGGTTAATGCTAAGAAAATTTTCTCATATTTTCTCATTCTTGATGAGAAAGATATGTTTTCCACTCTATTCTGCATTGGTTAGGCCTCATTTGGAATACTGCGTCCAGTTCTGGGCACCTCAGTTCAAGAAGGATGTCATCAAGCTAGAATGTGTCCAGAGGAGGGTGACCAAAATGGTGAAGTGGCTGGAAGCCATCCTCTATGAGGAATGGCTTAGGGAGCTGGGTATGTTTATTCTGCAGAAGAGAAGGTTAAGAGGGGACATGATAGCCATGTTTAAATATTTGAAGGGATGTCATGTTGAGGAGGGAGTGGAGTTGTTCTCTGCCACTCCAGAGACTAGGACAAGGAGCAATGGATTGAACCTGCAGGAAAGGAGATTCCACTTGAACCTCAGGAGGAACTTCCTGACGGTCAGAGCTGTCCAGCAGTGGAATATGCTGCCTCGGAGTGTGGTAGAGTCTCCTTCTTTGGAGGTTTTTAAGTAGAGGCTGGATGGCCATCTGTTGGGAATGCTTTGATGGGTGTTCTTGCATAGCAGGGGGTTGGACTCAATGGCCCCTGGGGTCTCTTCCAACTCTGTGATTCTATGTTGATGTATCAGGTGTTGAAAAATGTCAACTTCTGCCAGATTTTTCACATCTCAAGATTATTTTTGTTAACAAAAATGCAAAGGGATTTTTATCCCAAAACATTAAATTTTTCACGAAGACAATGTTTTTGTAAGAAGTACACTTTTTCTTCACTCCCCCCCAAAAAATGGTTTGCAAAAAGTCTTTACAGAATGTCTACCCAAAAATCCTGAACTATTCCCCCCCCCATTAAACATAATTGAAAAATGTGTAAAAATTCTCTTAAAATATCCTAGCAGGGAAGAAATCTGATATTTCTCATCATTGTATGCAAAAACCAAATAAGTGAAGATGCACTTCCTAAGTTACAGACAACGTCCATTATGACAAGAAATTATTTCTTCATACCAGTTGGAGCCAGATTTTGAACTACCAACTACTAGATACTGATCATTTTTCTTAATAGAAAATGTACATAGATAAATTGAGAAACAATAAGGAAATAAATTACAGTCCAGTATTCTGAGCAAAAACATTTCCATGGGGCTGTGTCCACAGATCTGCCCTCTCTTCAGAATGACAGAGACACTAGCCTTGATTGCACAATGTGGAGGCAAAGCCTCTGTATTTCATTATCAAGTCGAGTAATGATTTACTCTCTGTAAACCCAGTTGAGACAATTCACTCCTCCTCCAAATGGTTAATGCAAACTCAAGATGTGTATGCATTTTGGTTTATTATTATTTGTATTATAAAGGTCTTCCAAGTAATGTGCTGTGGGAAGGAGGAACCTTGCAAACATTTTCCTCGTTTTCAAATAAATGATTCTACCATACTAAAAAAGCAAGTTTGTCTCTGACAAAGAACAAATACCCTTCTGTTATCTTGCCTGGTTGTTTTTAACTGTTCTCTACATTTGTGGGGTTGTCGCAGATCTCCACAAGGGCAAAAAACAGAACAACAAAATATTTGTTTTAATCTTTATTGTATGCTGAATGCCCTTGTGCATGTTTATGAGAGTTAAACATTAATAGCAGATGTTGTTAATGAGTAGAAGTCTTGAACCGGCTTCTGAGACCTTTTAGTTAGTACATGAATCTTCTGGTTGATGACAATACTCTAACATGTCTAATTATGAAGTAGTATTCTAATCAAGCCTCAGATAATGAGAGAAATTTTACCCCACCTATTGTGTTTGTGTCAGTGGCAGACAAAGATCATTCAAAATCTTTATCCTTTCCTCAAGATTAATTGAGATTCCTTTTGTTCCAATACCTTTATCTCTGTGCATTTTAATTTCCACACAGGATTGTAAGGTTTATTAACATCCCCACCTAATGTCTGAAATAGCATCTGGATTTTTCCCCCTCCCTCAAAGTTTTTTTCCACCCATTTTTAATACTTCTAGGAGCAGTAAGGGAAAGTGATTATAGGTAATAAATATCTTTTTTTAAAAAACATTGCAGAGGCAGTTTTCCCCCCTGTTAATGAGGGTAATTTGACTTGGTTGAAGGATTGCAGTTCTTAAGAATTAATGCAGCAATCCAATTCAAAGATTTAAAGAGATCTAAGATTTTTCACAGGTCGTGTGCTAGTGAATGTGCTCCTATCACATAGCAGCTAATGGACTTGAACAACAGTCTGTCATTTGCTGTTACCTCAGTGTATAGCAGCTTTGCCCTTGATAGCAAGTATTCTTTTCCAGCAGTACAGATTATTTAGTGGTGTGGTATATTTGTAACACTTTAAGAGATGGTATCCTATTTCCAACAGCCCTAATTACTGTATAAAGTGAGGTTATCTTTCTGACTTTCTTAATTACATGTTTGAATCTTAATCGACTGTAGTGTAAAGGTATTTTATATTCTAATAGCTACCTTCTAATTTTTCCTCTTTCAGATATGATGCCCCATAGTCATAATATAATTTATGTGCTGTATTTTCATTATACAAAGTACAAACATGATAATTACAAAAAACGTAAGAAGTGATATCCACAAGTTCCCATTCTTGGGGAGGGGGCAAGTGTAAGAGAATATATTACCTTTCTACAATGTTTATTAAAAGCTTATTTTGTAACTGATGCTGCAAGTGTTCTAATTTCTTGATCCTATTATGTACATAGATATCAAAAATCCTATTTTAAGGTAATTAGAAGAATTCTTCTGTATTTAGATGCCTTCCGTAGGCAGTGACTTTCTGTCTCTTGCACAGTAGTATCTTTGTTCCTTAATTAGAAAAGGGACTAGAGCTCATTAATTGTGGGCATCAAGTGATGTCTGCTCAAATGGAGAAGTAATAATACAATATAAATAATGGCTGAGCCATTTTTTAAAATGCCTTGTGAGGTATGGACTGCTAATGTATAGAACTAGAGAACTCTCTTCTCTGCCTTTGATACAGCACAGCCTTTGATCTCATAGAATCATAGGGTTAGAAGGAGCCTCTTAGGCCATCTCTACCAAGTTCTTTCCCTTTCCATTGCTTTGCTCCTATGCTCTCCATGTACAACTTTTCTTCCTTTTTATTGGTAAAATCAAAACCGTCTGCACTTATCTTCCTTACCTCCCCAGCCCAGTTGCCTATTCTTCTGTGCATCCTCCCTCTGTGTTGATGAATTGATTGTCCTATCCCCTTTGACATCATCCTCTCCCATATCATGGCTGCCATCTCTCTTACCATTATTCCCCCTCTTGTCCACATTATTTCTGCCCTCAAGTCCTTCCTTACAGACTATATGTCCCAGTTCTCACATAACTGTTCCTCTTCTCAATTTTCCTTCTCCAAGTACTACACTTCCAGACACTTCCAGACTTTGCTGTTTGCTACTACCACCTCTGCTTTGTGTCCTCTGACTCCACCTTCATTCTTTCCAGTATTGGCTGTCATCCTGTTAATGAGATACACAGGTGGAACCTAAAGTTACACCTGCATATTGAACTTTTATGGTTGTTGTGGAGGGAGACTCCACTGTCTCTGTGATGCAGTGACACACAAGATTAATCTTTTCCCTGTGGGGGTCCCCCTCCTTGACTGCTTAGTGGCCAATGGAGAATGTGTGCAAGTGTCAAAGAAGCATCTGGCTGTGTGCCTCTAACTAGATGTAGAAGGACAAAAGTGTCCTCTCAGACCTCCTGAGGGTCCTACAGAGGTCCCAGAGGATGACATTGCTGTACATCTGGTTATAGATTCAATACTTACTTATTGACTGATATATTTGATTTATTTTATTTATATCCTGGCTTTCTCCCTATGCAGGATCCAAGGTGACCTAGAATATTAAAAAAATAGGGTACAGTTAAAACATTCTTTATAGAAAAGCTGCAAAAAAAGAATTAAATAGCATTCGATCAAAAGGAGAAATTAAAATAAAACAAAACACGAAACATAATTTTAAAAAAACCCACAAGCCCACCACAAATTCCTTTCTGTCACACAAATTTTAAACCAGAGGGCTGCCTGAAAAAGTCAGTCATAGCCTACTGGAGAGAGAAAAGGAGAGGGGACCAACTGAATCTCTCATGGGAAGGAGTTTCACAATCCGGGAACAGACTGTCCCCTGGGTCCTCTCCAGAAGTCCCCATGATGGTACTAGGACCTGGAGAAAGCCTCCCCCTAAAGATCTTAAAGATCAGGCAGGCTCATACAGGGAGATATGGGCTTTTGAATGAGGTAGATACAACCTGTCTAGCGCTTTAAAGGTCATAATCAGCACTTTGAATTCTGCCTGAAAACGGACTGGTAACCAGTGAAGCAGTTTAAACAGGAAGGATTATATGTTCTCTTTAACTAGCCCCATTCAACAGCCTGGCTGCAGCATATTGGATCTGCTTACATTTCTGAACAGTTTCAAAGGCAGCCCCACCTAGAGCACGTTACCATAAGCCAATCAAGACATAAGCAAACTATGCGTTAGTGTGGCCTGATCTAACGTCTCAGGGTGCGTCTAGTGCACTAATTTTAACTCTGCACTCCTGGCCACTGTTGAAACCTGGGCATCCACACTTAGGTCTGCATAAAGGTGTCTATACAAACATGGCTTCCATTTGCTGTTAAGATAATTTCATATGACTTGGATGATTTTCCCTAACATATTCAAGTAGATTTGAAAACTTTAAGTAACATAATTCCTTCATTGTCTTTCCAAAGCAGATAAACCTTTTGACTGTTGGCTTGCATTGATCTTAGCTTTTATGTAGTGAAAATGAAAAGAAGTTGTTACCATGCCATTGATGCAAAAGGCAGAGCAAACCTGCCTTTTATTACAAATGAAATATATCCTCCCATTTTTGCACTGTATTGTGGTTAGATTACCTAGCGATGAATGTTCTCTATCTATATTGCAGACAGACAAGCCAGAACAGTCAGGGGTGATAGTACCATTACTTAATTGACAAGGCAGTACCTAAACAATTTTTCAGAAGCATGGACTTGCAATCCATCATCTGAAACTAAAAAATTGAAACTAAAAAATAAAAAAAATCCTGTTTTTAACTGAAGCTCCTCACCCTAGTCTATAGACTGGTTTCCCTCCTAGAGTGATGTGCTGCTGTAATTACATCCCACCTGTTTTACCATCCCCTGTCACACTCCTTCTGTGATTTATAATAATATCAGAAGAGATCTTACTTTTATTAATCTAGGCATGGCATCTACCCCTCATATTCAGATATCTACCACTTGTTACCTGTAATCAGACATGCATGCACTGACAGAGACATGTGCTATCTTGCATGTGCACACTACTAAGTACACTACAGTCAGACCCCCACATTTGTGGGTTCCACTTTTGAGGATTTGATTATTCATGGATTATTTGCTGTCAGCTCTGTTCCTTCCCTATGCCATTTAGTAGGGACTGCAAGCCTCATGAGTCTGAGAAACTGAGAGGGAGGCTTGTAAGTCTCTATTAAAAATGATGTGAGGCAGCAGTGGAGGTGGCAGTCAGTCCCATCAGCCAGCCACTTCTGCCTTGTGGAGGATTTCTGATGCCTCAAAGGAATCCATGGTGGGTTAAATATGGTGATCATCCATTTTTGTGTGTGTTGAATATGGTTTGGGAGGGCCTAGGGTTATTTACAGATTTTTTACTTTCACGGGGGTTCTGTGCCCCTAACGCTAGCGAATGTGGAGGGATGATTGTATATGTATTTCCTTTCCATAAGAGCTAGTGTAGTTGAAACCTGTGCTCTGAGAATTACACATTCTCATTTTTACTTCAAATGCTGCTTTCACTTCTTTTGAACCAGACCATGTTCCTACTTTCTCTATCTGATAGTTACAGTTCATATTTGCAAGACTGGAGGGAAAAGCAGTGTGAGATGCAAGGATCTGGGAAGGACCTCAGTTGACCCTCAGATATGATGTCTGTTTCAGTATCTGGTAACCCACCACTTTCATGAGCTGTTACACAATTTTATACATGCAGCATCATATTCAAACCATTATGGTCTTTGGCAGAGTAGGCAACCTGCTTGGTTCCCTTTCAGGTGTTTTGAACTATAGTTCCTCAAAGTCACTATCGTCATCGTCAGAGAGTGTATAGGGAGTTGTCTTCTGTGCTATGGTTGAATTAATAGTGCTGCCCTTACAGTTTGCTACAGGATCATGTACCCAGTCCTTTTGTGCCTACTTCTAGGATGTTGTATGTATGTTTATATGATTTCTCCATGCTGTCTCACCTGTGAGCTTGAACAATGAGTTAGAATAAATTGCTCTTATTCTTCTAGCCGTAATGAAAGGACTTGCTAATGTAACAGAATGTTTCATAAATGAAGGGGTGGGGGGAAATTAGCAAAAGGAAGCATGGCTGAGCTCTCTTCTATGCTAATAGTGTTAGAAGACAGGGATTGTGATGGGGAAGAATCCTATCTGGCTACAAAATGTTTTTTCTGTAACTCTGTGTTAAACTTCTGCATGTATAAATAGAGTGAGAAAGACAGTGGCAGGAATGGTTCCATATTTTTTTTCTTTGTTAAATGTAAAAACCAGTTCTTCAATTGAGTATGCAAAAATCTCATTGCAGTATTTATTCCAAACCTGCACACATAATGTTCAGTCAAGGAGAAAACAGCAAAAAACAGTTGTTGATGGACTTAGTGGAGAACTGGATTAAATAAGCATTAGTCTACTGAAGCTGATTACAGGAATATGAAAATGCAGTATCTTAATGGTACATATTTTCATGTGGCAGCTCAGTTGCCTTTCATTTTGCAGCTAATATGTCTATTCTTATGAGTCATTTACTTCTTTAATTACCTTTTGCAGGCAAGGCACCATGGTATATTAATGTGAATGATTTTTACTGCCAGTTTATCATACAATGCCCCAGAAGTTGAAAGGCGTAATTGACTTGGAAGAGCAGCTCATGAAGGAAACAATATTTAGTTGACAGTTTTCCTTGTACTCTCTGTTGACGTTTATGAGTTTACACTATGCTAAAGGAGTAATAAACACAATTTTCTTTCAATAACAGGAAAGACTCACTTCTAAAATACATTTGTGGAAAAACAGATTTGTTCATTTCTTGAATAATACGGAAGAACGTGTTGCCTGTGATGAGACATATATAAAATTGCCAATTGAATTAAACTTCACAAGGTGCATTTATAACCCGCCTTGGAGCATTAGACAATATTAGGGTGCATATGAATCAGATCAAAGTAATGAATATTTAAATTATATACAGATTTGGTTAAATCACATTTAAATCTGGGGTTAGATTATTTGGCATCTTCCCTTTGCCTTCAAATGGCAGTGCTTGACAGCAGCTTTCTAGAAAGGATGGGTACAGAACAGATGTGAGCAACCATCTTGTGAAGAGCTTTTCATAGAAAAGCCAGTATTTTTTAATTTTTTTTTCCAGTTTAGATTGCTGGTTTGCCATAATTTCCCCTAAAGATAAGATTTACAATCTGTCAACATGATTTGGTTTCCAGAATGAAACTTGTGATAAAATAGTTTTTCTAAGATAATAATCCTCAAAGGTAAAGGGAAGCAAAACAGGTACCCAGGGGTCTGTCATTCATTTTTGGCAGAGCTTGGCACCTGTAATTTTTATAGATGGTGAAGACAGCTGCTTGGATCCAACGTGCTGCATGTTTTCAAGAGATTGACTTGAATGAGGGAGACCTGGGTTCAGATACCTGTTCAGCCATGAAGCATACCAGAAGGCTTTGTGTAGCAAATTCGTAGACAGACTTACCTAACAAAATTATTGTTACAGTAAAGCATCCTGAATTCCTTAGCGGAAAGGCAGTATATAAACTTGAAAAATATACAAGAAGTCTATGGACAAAGATTCTTTCCATTTTTTTATCTAGGAAATAATTTTGTTAATACTGTGGTTGAGCAGTTGAGCTGCTCTGTGATGGATATAGCTCTTTGTGCATTGTATTGCCTGTGTTTGTTACTCTTGAAGTAGCAACATCAGCCATGACCTGGGTAACTTCACTGTTTATCATAACGACTCTTATTTTTGGAGTTAGGAACAAAGCTTCAGTTCATCTAATCACTGTTAGTCTGTATTAGTCTCTGTGACCTGTACATCTTGTGT
Source organism: Ctenosaura bakeri (assembly GCA_948474755.1). NCBI lineage: Eukaryota > Metazoa > Chordata > Lepidosauria > Squamata > Iguanidae > Ctenosaura > Ctenosaura bakeri. The sequence continues at coordinate 433,375 of CAOLHI010000603.1, read as the reverse complement.
GACCAAAATTACATGGGATATGTTGGACCAGTGAGAAAATAAGTCCTTGCCTTGGATGCTTCTCACACTTCTGTTTGCATGTTAGTTGAGGAATATAGAAGCTGCCGTCTGCATGAGTCCTTGGGGAAGCTCAGAACTGCACATCTCCTATTAGAGTTCATCCAGTGGATCATGTAGAAATATGATTAATCATTACATCTCACCTTAATTAATTGAAAGCATACACTGCCTGTTTTGCCAATTTTTATAAGAACTGCCCTCTCCCATAATTCTGCCTGCCTTTTCCTGCTTCCCTGCCAATTCTTTTCTGCTTGGCTGGGAGGGAGTTAAATTTTTCACAGTTTTTCAGTGATTGTTTGCAGTTTAGCCCTGTGCAACATAATGAAAGTTTTCTAGCCATCTGTTGTTAAGCTGGCGGTGACCAAGGCCAGTATATCCAAACAAAGTGCTGGCCCTGCTGTAAACGGAACCTGTCAGTTTAGCATAGCTTAGCTGACCTTCTCAATGTGCAGGGCAGCCTGTGGTACCAGGCACGGACTGTGTGTATAGCTTAGAAAGGAACTACTTGGGAGGACTATGTTTACTTTTTCCACTTAGTGTTCCTCCCACAGGCTTGAGTTAGTTTATACTAAATCTTTAAATTGACACTGTTTTTTCAAAGCCAAACTCTTTCAGTTGCCAAAAAGAGGAAAGGAAGAAGAAGGGGGAAAAATCCTTCAGCCATTACTGGCAGTCCTTTCAAAGAAGCCTCTCACTCCCTTTCTCGGTCTTGTTAAGTGTGTGATAATATTGACAATCAGGCCAGGCGCTACCACTAGCAGCGTGTGGAAACCGATTTTGCCGAGGGTTGCCAGGGGATGGAGAGGACAGCCTCTTGCTTGTTCCTTTTGAACTCTCAGGCTCTTCCTTCTGTTGGAGGGTAGAGCAATATTAATCCCGCATCCTGTCCTTGGGCCACTAGACTAGAATGCTGCCTCAGGTGGAGGATGGCATCTCATTGCCAACAGCGAAAATTCAGTTCTCAGTCCATTCACCTCCTATACATGAACTGGAAAGAAGTGTATCTTGTTCGGATCTTAAGGCAGGAAAATGTTTTGAGCTGAACCTGAGCAAAATGTTTGCTAGAGGCATAGTTTGCTTTCTGGGCAGTTTTGGCTATCCAAAATTAAATAATGCTCTTCATGTATTACATCTGTTAATCCCCCCCCCAAATATAGTTTTGAAATACTAGTTGGAAGTTTAGGTATTTATTTTTTCTGCATTTGCAGGTTCTGATAAAAACATGATCTATAACATTATATTGTAATGATGAATTCTAGTAATAGATGAAATCTCTGTGTTAACGTCTTTGCACTATTTTTGGGCAAGTTCATTCCCAAAGCTTATAGTTGTTTAATAAAGAAGATTTATATAAGTCAGGTCAAATATGAAAAGTAGAAAGAAAATTTTTCAGTTTGCTTCTCTGTAAGGTTTTTCATCTTAACGTGGACAGTTCATTTTCTGGTTCCCATTCAATTTTTTTTTTTTTACTATGAATTTGCCTTTGTATGCAGTATCTTGCACTACTATAATTTGTTGTTGAGTTGTCATCTTTATTATCATAATGGAATCATGGTGCTGGAAGAAACCAAGTGGGCCATTTGATTCAGACCCCTGCCCCACAGGAATACATAGGTAGAGAGTTCACTATACTCCAAGGCAACCTGATCCTCTGTAAAATAGCTTTTACTGTCAGGAAAACTCTTCCTAATGTTTAGTTGGAATCTCTTCTCTTGCAATTTGAATTTTTTCATTCATGCCCTAGTCTTGGGAGCACCAGAAAAGTAGTGTAGTCTGTGCTCTACATGACATCTCTTCAGATATTTAAAGATGGCAGCCATGTCACCTCTTCATGTCACCTGTAAGATTTATCTCACCCTTGTTTGCCTTGTTAGAGGTAAAGTCTATATCCTTGCTCATATATATCTTTTCAGTTTTTAAGCAAGTCAGAATCCTCGGTCCTCATAAATACCTATTTTCTTGTTATTATATATGATGTTGTAATATATATTACATCTTGTGCCAAGGTTAAAAGGCATGAAGCCACCATTTAGGATTTTGCAACAAATTTCAAATCTGCCACGATAAGAATGTATATTGACAGCCTGCCATGTTTACTTTCTAGACACCTCTGATAAAACACTTTTTGTGCTCTGACCTCTACAAGAGTTACCTGTGTTCTCCCCCTCTCCCATTTTGTTTTCTGTCTCGCAGGATCTAAAATTGAGTACATATTAGTGCTTGGCTGTGTCATAAAAACTATTTTGTTTTTCTTTGTTCACAATTTTGATGTTCTTTGTGATAAACCAGATGTAATGAAGGCAAACCTTTATTTCATATTCAGAGTTGGTGCTGAATTACTATGGAATGGAATACTTAAATGTACTCTAAGGCTGGGCAAGAGTGAGTACTAAGTCCTCTGTAGCTGTCCCCCCCCGCCAGATAAGGTTTCCTCCTGGTATTATAGCTTACCAGAAGAAGAAAAAAATGGAGTGCAGACAGTTCTTCCCATTTGTAATATTCTTATTTTCACTCCCTTTCACACTACACAGTTATACTATGATTCCACTTCAACAGCCATGGCAACATCCTGTGGATTCCAGGGATTTACAGTTTAGGAAGGGGTATATTTCAGGCCATATTTCAGAAGAAGGAACTAGCAGAATCACCACTTGAGTATTCTTTGCCTAAGAAAATGCTATGAAATTCATGGGATCATCATGAGTCGACAGGCGCACGCGCGCGCACGCACACACACACGTGTGTGTGTGTTTAGAATTCTCAGCCAGAGAATTCTAGCTACAGCTACATCAAACCACAAACCTTGGGATTCCACAGGATGCAGCCATTTCAGTTAAAGTGGAATCTTTGGGGTACACCAGACTTTTGGTGGACTCACTTTGGATACTCAAAGCCTTCTGTAAATACATGCTATGGCTTTTGACTTTGCAACATACCATGTGCACTGCAGAATTACTGTGAGAATTGTTTCCTTTCCTTCCCGTTCTAGTTCTGTATCTTGTGGGGTTCAAAAAATGCTGCCAGCATCCTACAGTGTGTTCTGTCTATCTGAATATTCATCTCCTTGTTCTCAATCACAAGGGTTAATCACAACTACAAGGTAAAGCTAACAGTGTCTTTGATGTTGTGATTGAGATTCTTCTAGTCCTTCTCCTTCCCATTAACAAGAGTTAACAAGCACCAGATCCAGATCATGACTGGCAATAGAAATGATTAATCTCTCTGTCTCCCTCCATCCAGCCTTTTACCATTGCACATTATTTCCTCTTGTAGTTGTATTTTCACCCTGAAACTGTCATGTGCTTTTTGCTGTTTTATCCTCAAACTGTTGTATGTTATTTGACCCCACAGCTGCTATTTGCTATTATTGTCAGCTTCATGGGAAAACAGCACTGGGGCTTTTTTTTTTTTTAAAGTAGAGAAATAGCTTAGGAAAAGGTTAATCTTCTGCTCAGATAGCCTTGTCATGCCCCAACCCTATCCCTCATGTGTCTTAAGATTTAAGAAGCCCTACTTCTGAATCTTACAAACAATCTAACTAGCCCAGCATTCTGGTTCCCACAATCACTAATGAGATCCCCCAATGGTATGCCCACAAATATGGCATCAGCACACTAATGTTCCTGGTCACATTCTCTGATACCCAGGGTTGAGAGGCATATTGCCTCTCGTACTTGATATATTACTTCCTTGTCTGCCAGAAACTTGTCTAATCCCTTTTTAAAGCTGTGAGAACTGGCAGCCAGCAAAACATCTTTTGGTAGAGAGTTGCACAGTTTTGGCATTTGAAGAACTATTTCTTTTTTGTTTGACCTGCATCTCTGAGCAAGATTAGACAACCAAAGTTATAATAGTATGGAAGAGGGAGAAGAACCTTTCCCCATACCCTCCATCTACATCACAGACAATTTTGTACTCTTGTATCATGCCTCCCATTCACTCTCTTTCTAAATTAAAAAAGCCCCAAATATTTCAGTCCCTTTATCATTTCAGTTGTCCTCTTCTGCACTTTTTTCATCCCTTTTTGAAGTGTGTATGTATTATTTGAAGTGTGTTTGCAACATATGTTTTCATAAAGGCATTATGATAGTGACAGTTTTCTTTTTTATTAATCATACCCCACATAGAATGAGTGTTTTTCATAGGAATCACACATTTTGTTGCAATTTTCATCAAACTTTTCTTAGGCATCAACAGCTTAGACCACAATAGCTAGGGACTGGGATTTCTAAGTTAGGATTTCTTGCCCCCACTGGGGATGGAAATTCTCAATTTTCCCACTTCCCAACAGATGCTGAGGAAAAGGCATCAGCGTTTCTTCCTGTACTATCAAAATATTTGGGTTTTTTTTTTTTTGCTCACAAGGGAAGAAAAACTCACTACAATGTTTAGAAACTGTGCTTTCTCCAAAAAAAAAAAAAAACCTCATGTGGTTTTACTTGGAACTGTGCAACTTTCTGAAGAACAACTATGCCGTTGTTGGTCTGTCTCCAGCCATGTCTTTTTCATTTTGTGCAACTTTTTGAGAAAGAGGGACAAGATAGCACAGGAATGGATGGATCCAGTACCAGGAATTAATGAATAAATGTGTATTGCATACTAGAGTTTGAGGACTAGTTCTCTAGTTTTGCTTGATAAAAGGACCAAGGTGTGCAGCAAAAATCACCATCAGCCCTCTTTCACCTTCTAGTCTAAGGAATCTCCAAACAATGGACTCTGGGCTCTGAGTCTGTGCTCCTCTTCTTTCTTGAACTGCCTGGCTACTTTGATTCCCCAATTCCTTCTCATCCCTGCTACTTCACTTCACTTCCAAGCCTGCTCTTCTCTTGCTTACCAGTTATGTGATACTAAGGTTTTATTTAGGATTTTTTTTAAAAAAAGCAGGTGCTGACTTAGTGCCTATAAGATTTCTCAGATCAGGACAGCTGTGTTTCACAGCAAGAGCAAAGCTGTGACTCCCTTGGTCCCTCCTCATTCATTTTGTACTTACTCACAAGTAAATCCAAGCAACAATAATTCCAGAGCCTTGTGGGCAATTCTCTTACTCACCCTTTGATCCAGGGCAAGTTTCACCAGCACAAGATTCCTCTGGCAGACACATTAACCCTGAAAGCTTACCTTGCTGCAGAGAGTCAGCAAGAAAGATCAGTCCAACATCTTGCTGGAAGTCATCTCCATAGTTTTCACAGCTGAAGTGCTTGACTTTGAGGCTTAGCGTTCATGTAAACTTCTACTTCTTTCTCCCATTTTCAATCTTGAAACATTCAGACACTTATTAAAAACTGCACAGTTTTAATTAGTATGGGTGTGCAACTTTGCCTTGAAGAGTTGCACTGTGTTCCAGCTGTGCAGCTTTTAAGTCTGCATAGATTTCACAGAGTTGTGCTGTTTGCTGTACTGAAGATGGGGAAAAAAATTCTCACAAGTTGCAGGAACTTTCTTTTAATTCTTTTATTTCTTTCTTTAATTCTTTTAATTCCTGTCAGTATCTCCTGAGTGATCAGGAACACCAGATTTGGCCACATTTGGGAAATTGACAAATACCCATTGCATCCCTACTTTTTGCTTGTTACTTTGTACACCTTTTTCACCCTTTTCTACTTGAATGCCCATTCCAAAAGTAGAAGAAATTCTTGTACAACTCTTCCATGTCCCTCTTGTTTCAAACATTGAAAATAATTGGATATCATCAGGAAACTTGCCCACCACACTACTCACACTTAATTTCATTTTGTGAACAAGTTAAAGGGCACTGGTTTTACCTCTTGTTTACATATGTACATTACGAGAACTCACTATTTTATTCCTGTTTCCTGCATTCTGTTGTTTAACAGATTGCAGATCCATAAGATGACTTCTTTTCTTAGTCCAAGGATGTTATATTCATTCAGGAATTGTGATAGGAGACTTTGTAGTCTTAAGTACACAAGTATACACCTATCACATTCTTTACTTACATTTGCAGGAGCCATATTTATTCTTTTTCAGTAAGGCTAATCCATTTATAAGCTTGATAATATTATTCATTAGTAATATTAATATAGTCAACAGTTTATCAAGAACAGACATTAAACTAGCCAGTCTTTAATGTACTCAGTCTTTTTTGTGGTGGGGAAAATTGGCGTTGCACTGAGCACACTGCAATTCCCTAACACAAAGGACTAATTCCAATTGCTTATCCTAGTATGGAAACTTGATAAGTCAACAGTGATGTAAATTCCATTAATTCAGTAGGTCTACTGTAGTTAAAATTAACAATTAGATTTTGATGAGAGGCTGATCTTTGACATATGTTACATGAGATATCTTCTCAGAAGAGTAACAGTTTCACATCTGAACTCTGAATTTTTTAGTAAGATCTAGGATGCCATCTCTTGACATCATCATATGGGTTATTTATTCAGATTCTGTCCTTGAAAAAAAATCAGGTACTGATATCTGCCTGGCATCTGCAGCGAAGGCTAGGGATGCATACATGTATAAAGTTCACATCTCCAGATGACTTTCCATTTCTACATCCATATCTGGTCTGTGCCAAGTTTCATCATGCTTTTTCATTCCTTTTTGTGTAGATTTTTCACCGTGACTTAATGAGATTTATGGATGTTTTAAAATTGCATACATTTCATGAACCTCATTGACTACTTATTTTAGTGGTATTTGGCACATATTTATAATGCACACTGCATAATTTCCAAATGTGTTTAGTGTTTTCTAGATGCATTTTTAGTATCAGTGAACTTAAGGTTTCTGAAGTGCAGAGTGTGCATGGGTTGCAGCCAGTCTGGAAGTGCAATCTGATACAAGCTGGACAGACTGAAACTGGATTCTTCATATATCTCTGGTGAAGAATTAACACATTGTCTCACAATCTGGTTAACCCTCTTTAGTAGTCCTTTATCTCACTAGTCATGTAACAATTTAACCATAATTATAACTCGTTTCCTGCTTCTCATGTATTTAAATATTTTTCATTATTGATTTTAACAACTCTAGTAACATGCTCTTCATAATCCTTTGCAACCCGTGTCTCCTTGTGTGTGCATGTGTGTGGAAGATGGCTGGTGTTAGCAGTAGAAAAGAGAAGGGAGACTCAGTCATAGAAGACATGTTTAGTGTGGTATGTAATTTGTCCTTATATTAAATTTTAGTGTGCCAGGACTATATTTGGCAATAAGTGACATCACAGTGAAAATAATGTGCAGATTCTAGAACCTGCCTTCCACAAACAGAAGGTCGTCTTCAGTATGTGGTAAGCTTCTGATTCAGGAGAGACATTCCACTGGCATAATGGAGAATGACACTCATGAATTCTCCCTCTCCATGATTCCCTAATCTTGTAGAGAGTATGGGCTAGTAGCTTTGGAAGCTGCAAAAGCAGGGGAGGATTGAAAAAGATCACCCCTTGTTTTTCACTGGTAGACCTCCCCTCAGGAATGTTAATTATGGCAAGAGAAAAGCTGGATCAAACCTACCATTTGTTTGCATGTGTAGAATACTCCCCCTTCACTGGTGAGCAGTTTCAGCAAGATGCCACATATCTTGGATTTTGGGGTTTACACATCTGAAGTTGCAGCTTTCAGATGTTTTTAGGCGTTAGTCCCACAAATTTTAGACTTTCTGTTTTGTCACTATTTTATGGCGAACTGTTTACAATTCTGATGACAGACCAGGCATCTATCATTCTCCCCACTAAAAATCACCTTTCTTTTAATGCATGTAGATAGCCTTCCAATGACAATATGCTAGCACCTCAGGGTGTAAGTTATCTCATTTTGGAAAATATATTTTCTGGTCTAGCATTATTATCTAAAATACTGAAAGCAGAGCTAGTCACTTTCTGTTTATTTACTAATAATAGCAACAGTGACAACAATTGAAGTACACAGTGTACAATGTCACTGAAGTTTTCAGGTAAACACTGTCTCATGCCTTCTGGATTATCTCAAAGCATCGAATAATAAAACATATATTCATTTCCAGATGCGAGTTCCTATAGTTTGTATCTCATATAGATGTGACATGTAAGGTGTCTTTTTGTATTTCGCAAAGGGAAGATACATGGTAGTTTACACTGCTTAAAGACTGCAGATAATCTTGGCTTTTAGGATTTTATCTTTTTAACTGCATTTTTTGTTTTGTTTTTTAAAATGAGGGCTACATTAAGAAGTCACCTCTTAGCTGTATTTTTGCTAGCTGTCTGAAACCCAGCTCTACTGTCTATTAAACTCAAACCCACTATGTAAACATTCTTCTGTTGTTCCTGGTCTCCAAGTGGCCAGAGGGATCAGGTTTCACCTGCCTGCACATCTTCAAGCAATTAAAGCTGTTAACTTGAAGCTATTTCACATTCAAGGTCCATGGTGACATTCAAGTCCACACAAAGTCTAAAGGTAAAAAAAAAGAAAAGAAAAAAGCACAAAGGTTCTTGGGAGTACATACTGGTCAACAGTCTCTCCCCCCCCAACACAGTAATGCAATTGGATTGATGAAATTATCGTTGCCTGGAGCAGAATCTAGACTCAGTCACGTGGTAGAGAAAATAAGGATGGTGAAATGGCTTTATGATGATAATTATTTATTTCTTGAGAATGATGTTAGATTGACCTTATTTGACAACTCAGTTCACAGCATGCAGAGCTTGGTTTGCTTCTCATTTACAGGAGGATTTATGCTCGGTGTTTACATTGCACAGTTAGCTCCTTCAAGTAAAGGCTTCAGTTCCAATGACATTCAACCCCAGGTTTAGTGAGTTCTAGCAGTAAGTCTTGAAAGCTGTTATTTTTTAAAAAGGTTGAAGCAGATTAGTGGTGACCTTAAAAGATTAAACTAGTACAGTTTAAAGATAAATAATCAGCCTTTAGCTCATTAGATAGCTACATAAGCATGACAGAAGGTGACTTTCTTATAACAGTTTTAGAATCCGGGATGTATTTTTCCTTTATTATTTACAGTTTGGAGGTGGGGGAGAATTACTCTTTGAAGACAAGTGTGTTTTGTTTGTTTGATTGGTTGGTGTGTCTCCCCAGAAAGCATAACACAACTGATTACAACACTTTAAATTGTTTTAATGCAGCTTTAAAATTCACAGTTTTCCTGTTGGTTTATTATGCAGAAGAGGCTAATTTTAAAAGCTGCGCCTGCTGCAAAAGAAGATCTTGCTTTGCTGTCCCAGAGGGTGTTCTTAATCAGAAATAACCACAGGCTAAATTATAATGTGGAATTCTGCTGCCCTTTAACCTAACACTGCCTGCTCATTCAGTGTTTGTTAACAAACATCTCTAAGTACAAAATTGTTTGAGAATTACTTTTTCATTATATTCAGCAACTTCAATTAAAGTAAGAGGCTTATGGGGAGGGGGAGGAATTAAAAATGTATGGATTTTCCTCAAGAAAGTTTTAGTGATCATTTCCACATAAGTGTTTTCTCCTCTGGTATTTAACTGTCTCGGGGATAGTCCAATTTAAGTAATATCCTCTAACAAACTAGGGTCTTTTAGCAATGGAAAGAAAATCCAGCAGCTAATCAGATTGCCAACCAATTCTGAAGAAGTAGAGCTCTTAAGGGCCTGGAAACATAAATGGGTGGCATTTCCAGGCATTTTTGCAATTAATGAGTAGAAGCAGTGTGCTTCACTAGAGGTCCTTACTATCTTAAAGTGCAACCCAGAGAGAGGTAACTGTGCTTTAAGCCTCATTGGAATTTGTGGGCTCTTGAGCAAGTTTAACTACATTTTGGATCACACTTGGAGATAACTGTTCCAGAATGTCTACAGGACAGAAGTGAAACATCGGACTTACTGCTCATTTTTTTAAAAAATTGTTTGGCCTACATAATTGAGAAGTCTAATTAAAAGATTAACTGGTGAGCTAAAGGTGAGAACTGCTGAGTTAGTAAAGGCTTTTTACAAGAAACCCTCAATTTCCTCCACATTACATGCCAGGAACAGAAAGCTATGGTACTTAGAAGGTGATGCCTCTTTAAAGCAGACCTTTCCCATTTTGTATTCCCCCTCCCAGCCTAGTCTTTCAGTTTCTATGATCTGCCTTTTGAATGGTTTTTGTGGCTGATCAGTTCCACCTAATATGTCTCTTGATTTCTGCTATTGTAATACTCAGACGACATGCTGTTCTCTTCATTTTTATAAGCTTTAGATGCTCCTGCCTGTCATACTCTGGCGGTTTATCTTCAGCGTCTGGATTTGCTTTCAGACTTGCATGTCTATCAAGCTGCTGTTGCTTTGAATGTGAGATCAAAAGAAGATGAATTCCAGTATATATATAAAAAATCCTTGTATGAAGAAAAGATTGGGTCCTGTGTAAACATCCCACTGACAGCTCCCAATGAGTTATTTTAGCTGAGCATTAGTACCCAGAATGACAGACAGTCCAAGAGTACATGCTAAATAACAAATATCAGTAGTTGTCGCATATTGCAAAACAGCAATATATTTTCTAAAGGAATCTTGTTCCTTTAAAAAAAAAAGGGGGGAGGAGGAGAAGAAGAAGAGGAAGATACAGAGAAAGAAAACTACTGTAACTGAATAGGGTTGTTCTGCTGTTCATCTCTTTACGAGCTACCTTCAACTGCCAGACCCAGTTTACTTTCCTTGACAATATCTCTGTCATTTCTCTTGTATGTCAAAAGACTGGACTTTAATAATTGAAGGTGAGGGAGGGGAAGCAGGATTGGGAGCGAAGGGAATACAGTTTACTTAGTCATCTGGATTTAAATAGGTATTTTATTTTAGTGTCTGAAAGGAAAATGTAAGAAAGAGACTGTATCTGGCAGCCCATATTGAATGCGCACTTCTGAGATCTTAAGACTCAAAGTGTAATTTATTTTAAAGGGAAAAAAAATGTTACGAAGGAATTTGAATAATTACTGTGAAGTCTGGCCAACCTTAACAGACATTTGTTGACATAAGCGTGTGGGTACCACAAAGAGTGTGAAAAACAAGCTTTCCAAAACTATGTACAAATTAAGAATTTGCCTAGCAGCATAGCTAAGATCCATTGGCCTCTGTTTTGTCTAGTTATATATGATTTTTGCATGTAGGCCAGCTGCTTTAATAGGGTAGAATTAATATAATTTTTTTGGAGTGTTAAACACAACTTTGAAATTACCTGCAAGCTCCAGCTGATCTTTCAGCCTTGCAGATGGGGGAAAATTGCTTAAATTCTTGTGGTTTCTTTGTCATTTCATAAAAGCAGACGTTGCTACTGTGGAGGGAAGCCTCCCGTTGTTGCCTACAAAGGGCAGTCCTCCAGTGTGTTTTCCCTTCAGTGTGTGCTTCAGCTGCACAGCACTTCCTGTTTATTCAAACATCTTTTTACCATTCTTCAACCCCCTGCTTCAGAGAAACAGCCAGAACACATCTTCAGCAAGAAGACGGAAAACTAGAGACAGACAGTAAGAGCTTGCTCTGTTAAACTCTCCATATTCTCTGTTCAGGGGGAAAGGGGGGCACAACATGTAGCTATGGTGAACTTTTAACTGGCTATCTTGCTTGCAGAGGCATTCTTTTGCTGTAGGAAAATGTAATTGCTGAGGCTTTACAGCAAAATAAGATGATTCATGTTGTTTACTGCCTTGTTGGGCAAAGAAACAAGACGAAATGAAAGCTGGCTTCTGCTAACTCTCTTCCCCCATCCTCTGTTGTTTTTCGAGTGTGTATGTGGAGAAACCCTGTGTTGTCACTTATGTACGGAGAAATGGTTTTCACTTAGAACATGTGTAAGATCCTGATGTATTTTTGTTTTGATGTGTCTGTCTGTCATTGTCTCAAGTTTAGAAGAAACAGTGGCAAAGAGGTGGGTATTGGAAGGGGGTCTGTGTCTTTAGAAACGTCCTTTCCTTGTGATTGTCTTTGCATTTGTGAATCAGTCCTGTTAATATTTGTACAGATTGAGTACTAATAAAAACCAGGCTGCTGAGACGAGCATAGGTGTTATCTCTTTTGTATGACTGTTGTCTAGACTTTTGGTTCTACAGAAGGAGGAGGGGGAGGAAAAGACAAGGAAGACTTGCGTTTGCAAACGGTTGTTAACTTTCATGTCAGGGGCTTTTCTTTAGATTTTCAGGCTCTGTAATATCTGTGAAACCTGGCACAGTCCAGAGATAGTACTGATTAATATCTGTCACTCATATTATAACACGTGTTCTGTTTCTGTGCTTTTTGTTCACCTGATTTAATAAATTGTGCACGTTTTTTAAAACTGACATCTTAACATAGTCCTGTAGAAAAGTCCAATACTGCTATGCAACTTTTTATCCATTCATTTGAAGCTGCCATCTCAGAGGCAAAAAAACATAAGAATCAACTGAAAATGTGTCATTTAAAAAAAAGAAAAAAAGAAAGCATCCTCTGGAAAGCTTTGGAGGCAAAAAAACAAAACAAAACAAGGAGACATATATGGGACCTGTTCAGTCTTAAAACTTATAAGAGGGGCCTCTAGAACATAAATAGACAAATTTAGCCTTGTGTTCTTACTGCCTGCAAGTGCAACTAACATTAAACAATTCAGAAGCGTGTATGCATTCTTGAAAATGCTGTTTTTATAGTGTCTAAAAATGTGCAGTGGGAAACAGCAACAATATTTGCAACTGCCTTGAGGACAGTTTGTTTAACAGCAAGATTAACTGCATAGGGAAGATGGAAAGAGTGACTGAAGTTATTTACTCAGATGTTAGTGTAGGTGTAGGCCTGCAAAACTTACTGTGGGAACAGTGGCCTGCTGCCTTTCTTGGTATCTCACTTTGTTTGATGACCATCAGATTTCCCAGCTCAGTGATTTTGTTTTTTCTGGATGGCAGGCTGATTATTTATCAGAAGGGAAAGGGAGTAGCTCAAGCAAATAAACATGTGACCAAACTCTGTTTTCTTTGTGGCTTAATAGAAGGATATGTGGAAAATAATAAAAGTGGTATTTTTTTTCATTTTTAGTAAGAGGAAATTATGTTTCATTTCAAGTTGAAAAAAAGAAAAGCTCAAGTGAGTCAACCCTTTTTTTGTGATCTGTGGCTTCAGCTTTCTGAAAATTCACATGGTTCTCAGCTGAAAATTAATCTGCTGTTTTGTATACTGTTCCAGTGGAATGTTTCCACAGATAATATTGCTAACCACTTGGGGCTTAAACTGGATATATTACAATTGTACTTGGTTCTCCACCTCCATGGAAAATGTTGTTTTCTTTTCGTTTTAACACATCAGCTAGGTGCTTGCCTAAATGAGAAATACTTGTAATCTTGTGGAAGGATGGATGCTGACTTTGGAGCAAAATATTGACAGCGCAGTTGTGCTATCACCCCATCGGCTGCTAAGTGTTTGCAGTGAGTGTGTGGTGTTTGCAACCATGTTAAATCTATTACAGGCATCTCTTTCTTTTTTAAAACAGTTCCTGTGAATCTCATTGAGTGTAGTGTGCTGCTCTTACAGCCTGGAAGAATGTTAAGTAATTTTTCTGTGAAGAAAAGCCCTATGAACTAAATTACTATCAAAGAAGAAAACTATATATTGTGTATACTGTATGGACACATACATCCTCACATACCACGTGTGTGTGTGTGTGTGTGTGTATACACGTATACATATACACATATACATATACATACACATATCAATATACATATAGATATAAATATAGATATATATGTTCTTTGGGAAAATCTTGCACATTTTATTTGATTACACCAAATTACAAGGGACTGACATTTTTGCAAAAGGAGTTACACATTGAGTGGGCAGGTATAAATTTAATAGATGCACTTGCTTTCAGAATCTTTCCATGTCTCTCGAGCTTGGAATTGCCCGTCACTTCCAGTGCATGTATTATATCACCTTGTCTATAATATTAAGTGACTAGTTGCTGCACATCAGTTCTATTATCTGGGGTCAGAATCATGCTGTCTTGGGTGGAACCTGTATTAGGTTCAGAAAATAACTATGGAGCCCTTTAAAAAAAAAGTTCTACCTTTAAGATGTCTTGCGTCTGTAAGTGGATTTGAGGGAGAAACTTAAAGGTGGGCGGCTTAGGAATACAGGGTTGCACTAGTACTCAAAGCCAATGCAGTAGCCGTTTTTCGGTGGTGCCAGCTATTTTTTCTCACATGTAACCATCAGTGCTGATGGCTGTGTAGTCCATCTGCATGTGCAGAAATGGCAGAGAGCTCTCTTCATGTACACATAAATAACAGTAGAATCTCATATTTTTCCCCACCTTCACCATTGTGAGGTTGCTGTTTCTTATATACCTAAAACATATTATGGTCTTCCATACACTTTCCCTTTGTGATACAATCTGTGAGATGAACTGTTAGGAGCTACATGGTTGTTCTTTTCTCAAGGAGTAAATACAACTTGTGAAATAAATTTTCAGCTTGGCTGAATCTATGTGTTTGAGTAGGTTAATTCATGTTTGGGTACATTAGAGTTTGAAGTGGACCTATAACCAAAAGTCTCCAAGAAAAAGTGGGAAAGCAATATGGTTGTTAAATTCTGCTGAAACAGAAGATAAGAACTGGTTGATTCCTTGGTGCTTATACAAAGCTTCTGTACATATTGGGGTTCTAGGGAAGACTTTGAGAAGCTAGTTAGAACTATCACTGACTTTCTGGGGGCTTTTCTGTTTCTTTAATGCATCCACATAGTACCTAATGTTGTCCTTGTCACTCTGTCAGTTTACTATTTTATCACTGATTTAAAAAGAACAAAGAAAGCGTCCTGCTAGATCATACCCAGTCACCATCTAATCAGCATTCTGGTTTTCAGACCAGGATCCTGAGAAGTTTACAGGCAGGGCTTCAGTGTCCCTTAGAAGCTTATAAGCAGGCCACGAAGGTGATTCCCCTGCCCTTCTGTTGCCCCTCAGTAAGTGGCACGTTGCCTGTTAACATCTAGGTTCCATATTATTAATATAAATCTTTATAAATGTTCACGTATTCTATTCTGACAGGTTAGAATGAACAATTTTACCATTCTCCTCCTCATTGAAAATTATACAGTTTCTGAAGGCTATCTGTGAAAACAAAACAAAAACCGTGGTTTGTTTGTTTTTTGAGGGGCAGGTATGGGAAACAGCATTTTCTGTATAGAAAACAACATTTCTGTAGTGAAAAGCAATGGCATTTTCAAAAAACCAACATAAATTTTCTATGTAGAATAAATTCCAAACTGCAAAGATTCCCATCTTTCTAGGATTTTCCTCTTCAGGGTTTCCTGACACTTAAGAAAAGTGTTTCTCTTTCCATCTCTGTTCCATGTAGGAATAATGACTCATAGCCATCAAGTCCTTTCTGAATTTCTTGAACCTGTTGGAAGGTGTTCTCTTTGCCATTGCCACCTAGTGAATTCCACAAGTATTTGCTTTTGGCTCACTCAAGAAACTTCATTTTCTACTCATTTACCTTATTTCCTGCATGTTTCCATTTCCTGTTGTACAGGTCTGCTGCTAAAGAGAATAGAGTGATAGGATTCAGTAGATGAAGCAAAATATATGCAAGAAGGTTAAGGTTCTGTGTACAGAGAGAGGATTTTAGCCATTTTTTTTTGTTTAATTTATATCCCAGATTTTTTCCAGTATGGGATTCATTGATAATTGATTTCACTACAATACTTATTCACTTACTTACGTGCAAAATGCTTTATTAAAGAGCCATTGTGTCAGTGAATCTTTGAATACTTGATTTTTCATAGAAGTTAGAAATCCCCCCTCCCACTGTACACACACACACATCTTGAAGGAACTGTATAATGATAATTTGAGACCTAGTATAGCCGCTTTGAGGCCCGGTGTTGGCAAAAAGTAGGATATAAATAATGATAATAGTAATACTACTACTACTACTACTACTAGTTTGTAGAATCATGCAGGTTACAATCTGATCTAAACTTCTTGCCTTCATACTGGACTGCTTGCTGTGTCTACATGCTAGGAGAGATACAGGGCTTGCTTAGTTCTGGGGCTCTCTTTCAAGCAGCGTTTGTCAGACTGGATTAGACTTTAAGTGCTGGTATTATAAGGGCTGGTGTCCATTGAGGTTGAATGAAGATCACTAAGCTAATTTCACAAAGGCACTCCAAATAGTCTCCAAATGGCCTAAAGGAAGTAAGAAGGGAAGAAAGGCAAGCTCTTCTGCTATGCTAGCCAACTTGCTTTCTTTTCAGGCCTCTTTTTCTTTTCTTGTATGGCCCCAGAGGAGCAATGACTGCTGATTAGCCTTTAGAATTACAGGGCAAGCAGGTTTGATCCCAGGTTAAGAGAGAAGGGAGAGTCTCAGAAGACTTTAGACGGAAAAAAAAAGAGCTACACAGAACTAGCAACTTGACTTGGTTTGACAAGTAGGTCTTCTTTGTGTCGAACATTACTGGCAGGATTCTCAGTAATTTTTTTTCTTTCCAGAAATACATAAATAAACCTTGGAAAGGTTCTGTGCTCTGCTTGGTTTCTGCCAGCCTGCACTCTTTTGTTCAGTGCCTTCCAAGACTTAATTTGTTCTATGTTCACTCACCCTTAATTCTAGAATATCTGAAGTAATAATTGAGAATGCTTTGAACATGTGGAAAGTATTGTGCTGCTGCCATCGTGCATCTGCAGCTTATAGTCCCATCACTAGAATGGCTACAAGTGCATCCAAGCAGAAAGACCAGTTAAATCCCAGCAGTTCAACTGTAAAGGTGCTGCTGCTGTTATCTACCTTCAACTCATTTCCAACTTACAGTGACCCTAAGGCAAACTTGTCATAGAGTTCTCTTGGCAAGATTTGTTCTAATGGGAACAGCCACTGCCTTCATCTGAGGCTGAGAGTGTGTGATTTGTTCAAGGTCACCCAGTGGGTTTCAGTGGCTGAGCTGGAACTTGAACCGTGATCTCGCAGAGTCCTAGTCTAATACTGAAACCACTACACTGGACTGGCTCACAAAACAGGTGCTGTCCCATACCTGTAGTATCTCTTGCCCTAGTATCTTGGTTTTTTCCCTCTTTCTTTCAGCTCACTGTGCTACTCTCTTCCACTTCAGGGCTATACATTACATGTTGTAGTTGCTTCCTTCTTCTTCCTTTCAAGGTTCATACAAAATATCTCTTTCTTCATGTTAAGATCTCCTGTGACAACAATCCCTTGTATCTTCTGGGAGGCAAACAGTAATTTTGCTGCCAACCTTTTTTGGAAATACTCAGACTTGCTTGTTTAGGTGAAAGATTTTGTCTTGTGATAAGGCCTTAACACATCCAAAAGTGATGAGCCTCAAGGATTTTTCACCTCATGGCCCCAGCTTGCATAAGTAGAGAAATGAGGCATTTATTGTAGGGCTAATTGTGCTGGGAATACTAGTCTAGAAAAATTACTTCAAGTTTTAGATGTATAAGAACTCAATATTCTGTGCATTACAATATATTGTGTTATTCCGGGATACACTAATTTATGTTACCTTAAGAGGTGGGAGATGTTGGGGTCCAACTGCAATGCCAGTGTTCCCTTAGAATTTGGGGAAATATAGCTCAAAGGAGCCCTGCAAGAACAGGGTAATGGCAGGATATTTTCACTTGTGTATATCTGTACTAACTTTTGAGAGGATTCTAGTTAACAAAGTGTTTTATCTGGATTGGGAAACAGACAAACAAACAGATATCAGACATTCTAAGAAACATACAGGGCTATCAGAAAGTGAGGCAGGAAAGGGTAGATAGAGAGAGATTAGGGTGGGAAGGGTGATAGTTACCAGTCTTGAAGAAGGAGGTTGCAGCAAAGGGGCTCAGATGGTGTCTGAGGGTAGCACGGAGGAACGGCAGTCTAGACTACGTTCTACATACCACAGTTGGCTGAGATTTAAGCTAGGGTTTTTTATAGCCTATTTAACATGTTGACAAAGCCATAATGACTTTCCTACAGGACTGACATAGGGGTCCAGAATGGGCTTATTGCTTTAACTCTGGAGTTGCAAAACGTTGATGAGATATCTGACAGTTTCTTAATATTTGGTCAGGTAGAGTATATAGGGAAGTTTCCATAGGGTAAGATCGAGGGATGGTCTCTGACTGGTCACCGATCTGGGCAGTTTGCCTTTCGTTGTATTCAAAAATGCAAAGAGCCTGAAGCAATGAAGGGATTAGCATAAACCCATCAGCATCAGGGTTTTCTGCATAATCCTACCTGAACTTTCCTGACCCCAAACACATCTCTAGTCAGTGTCACCTCAAGCATGTTCTCCAGTCTTTAATAAGCCCAATTTATGAAAATTGTGTATCTTCTAGCAGAGGTGGCAGGGTATGGTAACACTTGTGTGACTTTTCATTTGGTTTGATGAATAGTTTTACCTCAGACTTCAGTTTCAATGCATAGTTATTGGGAGAACACCCAGAAATACTGATGGAAATACCTAAAACTACTTTCTGGATTCTGATTAATTATATAAATTGTCAATAAAAACTAATCAGTGATTGTCAGTCAAATTAATCAGCGGTTCCTAGGCTCTGGGACTCACTTTCTGAGGAGGCTAGAGTAGATCCCTCCTAGCTGTCCTTCTGCCAGCAGGTGAAGGCATTTTTATTCTAACTGGGTTTTAGGAATTAATTGTTTTGCAAGGAAAGGGTTTTATTAGTGTGCTTTTAATCTTTTGCTTTTTAAATTAGATGTTTATTTGGTTTTCATTTTGTGAATTATTCAGTTGCATTGTAGATAGAAACTTGTTAATGTTTTATTTATGTGTTTTTTATTTCTATTTCTTTTATTTTTTAAGCCGCTTTGAGTCCTACTCCGGGGAAAAGATGGAATATAACTAAATATACCACAATATAATACAGTTCAATACAGCCTTAGTTGATTAACCTACTAGGTGTGTAGTTCTAATCAGGCATTCTGCAAGTTAGTTAGGTTGTTGTTGTTGTTGTGTGCCTTT
Source organism: Ctenosaura bakeri (assembly GCA_948474755.1). Classification (NCBI taxonomy): domain Eukaryota; kingdom Metazoa; phylum Chordata; class Lepidosauria; order Squamata; family Iguanidae; genus Ctenosaura; species Ctenosaura bakeri. The sequence goes on along the minus strand of CAOLHI010000603.1, from coordinate 414,419 downwards.
CAGTAATTTCTGACTTATAGTGATCCTAAGGTGAACCTATCATGGGGATTTCCAGGGATGCACTCAAGGTCATCCAGTGGGTTTTCATGGATGAGCAGGGAATCGAACTCTGTTCTCCAGCGTCATAGTCCAATTGTCAAACCACTACATCACTTTGATTCTCTTAGTTAAATACAAAAATACAAAAATAGGATGATGGTAGCCCCCTCAGGTGTTACTCTCCATGTGTGACAAGTGATAATCTGAAAGGAGGAGACTTTAAGGATCCTGTAGAAAGCCTGCTTACATAGTACTGCCATTTCATGGGGTAACTGTCCACATGGCAGGGGGCAATAGTAGTATTGGTGTCTCTTTAACCTTCACAATCTTGTTCAATTAGAAGACTATGGTTTAAGAGGTACAGTGTTCCTTCTCTTCCAGTGAAACTTGAAGTAGTACGTCGTTAGTTAGAGTGCTGCTCCGGATGGGTTTAAGTGTAAATCGGGGAGGGGGGAGTATTTTGTACATTTTTGTATACCAGTACACGTATTGATAAAGCCAAGGAGTGCATGTTGTAGCTGTGTTAGATGACTTTCACCTGCTGAATTTTTCTGTATAGTGTCATTTATAATTCCATGTGTGGAACTGAAATGAAGACACAGACACCGACAATATTACTCATGAGCTAGCCAGATCTTCTTCCCAAGTTGGAGAATGACCATATTTAGATATTTAAGGTATCTCTGCAGACATTATATCAGAAGAGAAATATAAGAATAATATCCTGGGCCTTTACTAGACCTCTTTTTATCCAAATGAGATATCTGACTTTTTTGTTGTTTATTATATTCCTCTATTCGGATGTCAGGCCTTACTAGTTCAGTGAGAGATCCTGATGACTTACAGAATTAACAGTGTCCTCTCAGTTAATTCAACAATGCAGGATAATCTATGTTTGCTAAATATCTCAGTGAACATATGCGGAAGGAAGTGTGGATGCCTCACTCCCTCCTTCCGTGTAGGCATCTTGCATACGACTATTTCTTTCTTGTTTTACATTAATGAAGTCTTCACTCTTCCCACTGTTAACACCTACGCATGTACTGAACGTCTCCAAGGAGACAAGGAAACCCTTGAGTCCAGCAATGGTGAATCCTCCAATGAGGCAGCTAGCAAGAGGCAACTCCTTGAGGCATCTAAGCTTCCAGCTGTCCTCCTGCAGACATTAATTTCCTTCTGGCTCCTAAAGGCAGGCTTTCTCCTTTACATCTGAAATGTTGGTGAGTGCTTCAGGTTTCTCAAAGTGAACTGGGTGGGGAAACACTTCATACATCTCTTTGTTCATTCCCCAGTTTCTTATTTATGTCACCTGGCTACTACTCTCTCAAGAATTCCAAAATGTATTTCCAGCTCTGGCACTGCCACTGCCGACTCTTTTTATAGTTCCACTGTTTCTTAAATCCAGCAATTGCTGACATTTTACATGGATTCTCATTTTAATACTGGTTTCTAACTTCTTATTAGATTTTAGACTTTTAGGCCTTCAGTTTCCAGATATTGGGAATGTTGCATTCTGCTGTGCCACTCTAACAGATGTAGTCTACTTCTTTGAAAAGTGAGGTCTATTTTCATCAGATTTACAGTGGAAAAACTACATCTTTTTTATTAGTTTTTGCATGAGTTAGAAAGCTTTTATTCCCCTTTTCCTTCATGTAAGGCACAGTTAATTTATAGCATTGATTGTCACAAGATATGGCAGTGACCAATTGCTTAGATGGCTTAAAAATTGGAGAGAGCTATCAATAACTATTAGCTTCTAAACTTCATGTAATATAGAGGCATCATATCTCTAATTTCCAAATGCTAAGAACAACAATCAGGAGGTGGCTGTACCTATCTTTAGAAATTTCCCTTCTTTAGGAATTTCCCAGGTACTAACAACTGATCACGGTTGCATATAGTGTGATATATGAAATGAACATTAGTTTGAGACATGAGGACTGTGCTCTTTGCATCTAATCAAGACCACTGACAAAAGGTGCACATCTATTATCCATCTTCAGTGTGAAGAATTAAAGGGGGTTCTATTTGGGGGAGCTAAGGGAGACTCTATACACAGATAACCATAGGACAGATATTTACCTCTTTCCAAAGTGAGAAGAAAGCAGGAAAGGCAGGACAGGAAGGGGGGGGACATACCTCTAAGGTTGGTTTCACATTGTCCCTGGGGAGAATCACAAAATGGAAATACAGTCAGTGTTCCACATTCTCTAGGGTTAGGGCCTCAGGACCTATCACAAAAGGTCCTATCAAAACCCACAAATATCAAAATATGTGTATGTGTGTGTGTGAGAGAGAGTGAGTGTCTGTGGGAAGAGGGCTGAAGCATGGTGATGACCGCGTGTATCCAGAGTCTAAACCACGTGAGAGAAAGCCGGGGGGGGTGGCCTTATACTTCCTCTCTCTTGTCCATCTCTTTCCTTGGGTGTGGGGGAGCATTGGGATTGGGTTTGTGGTGCTGAGAAGTTGGGCTGCAAGCCATCCTTAGCTGGCTGGGCAACAGCTGGTAGTGGTGTAGGAGGAAGGCCAAGGGTGAGTTTTTAAAGGAGTGCGTGGCCTGACTGGACCTGCTGCAAGGGAAGATTCCAGTGAAAAAGAAGCACTTGAGGTGGGGGGAGGCAGGGGTTAGAGAAACTCCCAAATAATTGAATATGTGAAAGTTGAACTTGCAAACCTGAAGGGCCAACTGTAATATATGAACAGGACCCAACACAACTATTCTCATGTAATTTGTGCCTTCACTAGGGAAAAAATAAAATAATTCTTCCACAAAGTATACATTTCTCTTAGGGATTTTCTCTTGTGTCCTTTTAGAGAGCCTTAAGAGAACTTGGGACATTGGCCACTGATGACTCATTAAACTGTAGAACAGCCAAGTCTGTGTTCCTATCTTTCGTCTGTTCTTCCTACAGATGCTATAATTTTGTGCATCACATTGTAAAATCTCCACACAAACAGTCTGAGGAGCTGACACTCTTTACTGGGAAAGCTCTAGTCCAATTTCTTTTTTCCAGGATAGGGGCAGAATGTCAAACTCTGGAGGTGTTCCTCAAAAACAGTTTATTAGCACAGTCAGTCAACTAGGATCACTTTGGCCGTTCCTTGCGTGCTGCGTTAGAGATCATCATTATCATGGAAATACTTGAGCTTTGATGTCCTACTGTTAGTTTGTGTGTTCCTGTTTTGCTGCTCTGGTCCAGCCAAGGTTCTCTGAGTTTCTTTGGTGGACACACCTCTGAGAGAAAGTACAGATGAAAGAACCCTGTACTTCATACCAGATGACATTCATTTCTATCTATTTTTCCCAGGCTCTACAGGTAGCAAGGCAGCTTCTCTTACAGCAGCAACAGCAGCAGCAACAGCAACAGCAGCAGCAACAACAACAGCAGCAGCAGCAACAACAACAACAGCAGCAGCAACAGCAGCAACAGCAAGTCAGTGGGCTAAAGTCTCCCAAGAGGAATGACAAACAGCCAGCCCTTCAGGTAAGAAGATGCGTCTTGCTGTGACTTAATAGTATCAGTTGACAAGGAAACAAGTAGAGAATAGTTACAATCCTTCTCAGTCTTGTTGGGAAGTGGTGGCTCAAATCATTGAAACGGCCTGTAGGAGAAATGGTCAACTGACACTGTGACTTGTTAGCAAAATAAACAAACAAAAATCATTTAAAGGGGCAAACATGATGGTGTAAACATTTTTGTCCAAAAGAAGAATGTATTGCCAAAAATACACTTTTCTGCACAAACGATGGTATTTCACCCTATACCACTACCAGCTGTTGCCTAGCCAGCTGGCTTGCAGCCCAATTTCTCAGCACCACAAACCCAATACTAAGTTTTTTCTCCAGAAAACGGAAATGCTGTACAAAAACATTTTGGCCAAAAAAAGGCCTGAAATGTGAAAAATAATTAAAAAATGCTCAGATACTCATATATTTGCCCAACAAGAAGAAAAGTTTTGAAATTATTAGTTCTTGTATCTCAGTTGAAAATTCGCATTCCTGACAGATAATTTGAACAAATCTGAAAATTTTAAAAACACTCAGCCTGGTTCCTCTTGGTGTTTGTGAGTCAGCCATGCTTTGTAGTATGAAACATGCAGTAGAAGTGTATCAGTGCTGAATGGTTTTGTCATTTTCACCAGTAATACAAAAGAATGTGAGAGTCATGTAGACAAGGTTTCCTTGGGGTTGCATGTATAAAGAAGAGCAATTTCTGAAATTGGGAGAACTCATCAGACATCTTTTGTCTACCCTGTGTAAAAGATTTAGAATCATAGAATCATAGAATCATAGAAATGTAGAGTTGGAAGAGACCACCCAGGCCATCCAGTCCAACCCCCTGCCATGCAGGAACACCCTCAAATCAATCCCGACAGATGGCCATCAAGCCTCTGCTTAAAAACCTCCAAGGAAGGAACCTCCACTACACTCCGAGGCAGCAGATTCCACTGCCGGACAGCCCTGACTGTCAGGAAGTTCTTCCTGAGGTTCAGGTGGAATCTCCTTTCCTGCAGCTTGAATCCATTGCTCCTTGTCCTGGTCTCTGGAGCAGCAGAAAACAAGCCCCCTCCTTCCTCTACGTGGCATCCCTTCAAATATTTAAACATGGCTATCATGTCCCCTCTTAACCTCCTCTTCTGCAGACTAAACATACCCAGCTCTCTAAGTCTATCCTCATAGGGCATGTCTTCCAGGCCTCTCACCATTTTGGTCGCCCTCCTCTGGACTTGCTCCAGCTTGTCAATATCCTTCTTGAATTGGGGTGCCCAGAATTGGACACAGTATTCAAGATGGGGTCTAACCAAAGCAGAGTAGAGTGGTACCAGTACCTCCCTCGATCTAGACACCATACTCCTATTGATGCAGCCAAGAATTGCATTGGCTTTCTTGGCTGCCGCATCACACTGCTGACTCATGTTCAGCTTGTGGTCTATGAAGACTCCTAGATCCCTTTCACACGTACTGCTATCCAGCCACGTGTCCCCCATCCTATATTTCTGTATTCCATTTTTTCTACCTAAGTGTAGGACCTTACATTTCTCTCTGTTGAATTTCATTTTGTTCGCCCTGGCCCAGCTCTCCAATCTATCCAGGTCATTTTGAATTTTGATCCTGTCCTCTGGCTTATTAGCAACCCCTCCCAATTTGGTGTCATCTGCAAATTTGATGAGCATGCCCTCTATTCCTTCATCCAAGTCATTGATAAAAATATTGAACAGCACTGGGCCCAGGACAGAACCCTGTGGCACCCCATTAGTCACTTCTCTCCAGGATGAAAAGCAGCCATTCGTGATCACCCTTTGGGTTCGGTCGGTCAACCAATTATAAATCCAAATAACAGTAGCCCTGTCCAGCCCACATTTTACTAGCTTCTTTGCAAGAATGTCATGGGGAACTTTGTCGAAGGCCTTACTGAAATCAAGGTATGCTACACCCACAGCATTCCCTTCATCTATCAAGCTAGTAACTCTATCATAAAAAGAGATAAGATTAGTCATTTCTTGGAGAATTAGCAGCTCTTTGAAATAAAGGACTTGTGCCTAGCCTAATTAAGAATTAATGAAGACATGCTTGTGTATGAACAACTGTGAATTATAGAAATTTCAGTGATGCAACTTTGTTGTAAGGTTTTAACATTTTGATGGAAAAAAGGTAATTTTGATCAGAATTTTTTTTGTGAAAATTGTGGAAACTTTAATGGAAACAAATTTGCTCTTTGTTTTACTCTTACGTTGGATGCGAGACCTCACACAGAGACTGTTAGTTTTGCCACAGGCTTTTTCAGTGTGTTGAGACAGCGTCTTGGGATATTTGAGTTGTTTAACAGATTCATTTTTTCTCCAATAACAAAGATATACCTATATTCCATAGCCATTGATTCACTCCTTTTCCCACTTAACTGGATAGCTTCATTCCTTCCCCCATGTAATGATAACTACAAATTACTTCGTAATTATGAGGATGTGGTCTTGCTAAATGATGGAGGTGAAATATCACATGCTTCAAATGGGGGCTCACACTGTGCCTTATGCTGATGACTTGTGGGTGTTATGGCAACTGAGACAACAGTGAGCTGGATAAGAAGAGAATGTGTTTTGTACCACAGACCAACAGTTTGTACCATTCAGATTTTCCCTTTGAGAAGTAGAAAAGTAGAGAGATTGGCCTAAATCCAGTTAGTCCCAACTAGAATGGACCCATTGAATCAACGGAGCAAACATAAGTATTGACTTAGCAAGTTCCCATCATTCATTGGGTCTGCTGTAGTTGGGACTAACCATTAGATTTATCCCTTTCTTTAAAAAAATATAATTGAAACTGAAACTTTTTCTGGTGGTATATCAGCAACTGTAAATGACTACTTTTTAAAAGTAAATTTCTAAGCTCTGATTATCCCGGTTTTATGGTTAAGGTGACTGGCAGATTAAGTTATAGTCACAGAGGCAGCTAGATTTAGAGGTATGATTAGAACTTGGAGGTCACATGGTGGTGCTCAGCCCTGTGGTACTCAGCGTTTTGTTTACAGAAAATGGATGTTATTTCAGATGTCATCTCTTGGTAAATGGTTATTTAAACATTTTTGCAAAAGAACTAAATGGTGAATCCATACTGTTTTGTTAAAAGTTCAAAAATATGTTAGTTTGGTCAATTCATATCTGATCCATTTGCCTTTTAATAGACTCTCTTCTGCTGGGGACATTTTTAATGAGATATTGTGCTGGCAGGGCCTAGTGTCAGGTACTAGAAGAAGTGCTTTGTTGTGCAGATGTCTTAAGAATTGCTCCAGAGGATGAAATATGACTGTGTTGACCTTTCAGCTGTGAGCTTATTTGTCAGGATTCAAATAAGTTGAAAGGATCAAACCAAACAGTTTCCGTTGTCAGACTGGGAATTGTGTTTCAGAGGTCAACAGTGAGGGCCACGTTGCAAATTCCATAACGTAGCCAATTGTTGGTACATATTAAAGTATTTGGGCTACTTCTGCAGTCAGAGACACAATTAAAATTCTAATTTATTAATGTATACAGAGAGCTGGTCCAACCTGTCACTCACTGATTCAAATGACTGCCCATTCTTTTTCCACCCTTGCTCCTTGAGCTTTTGCATCCTTAAACCTACTCTTGAAAATAACAGACACTGTGAGCCCGTTGGCACAATAAAGATGTGTATTTTAGAAAGACTTGAGCGTGGAAGAAGAATTGTTCAAGGAAAATACACAGATGCACACAGAGCCTTTCTTGTTCTGTTTGACAAGGTGAAATATGGAGTATCACTGTTCGAATCATTCTGTCAACAGTCAGTTACCATACTCAGTCCAAACCAATGTCATGATTTCACATTGTTCTTAATCTAAACTAGACAAACTGGATTCTTCTGGTATGTATCAAAAAACAAATTTATTTATCATTTATAAATATCACAATTTTGTTATTTTATTGGTTAATATAATATTGGTTAATACATTTTGCTGACAGTATATTTTAAGCAAAGATTGATCCAGGAATCATTATTTAGATTGCTTGGCACTAGGTACCGATTTTTCTGTTTTTCAAAAATTATTGATTGGATGGTGCAAAAAGTTAATCCAAGGCTGCTTGCAACACAAAATAACATAAAGTGGTAAAATCCCCGGGAATAGGTGCACTTGCCACACTTTCAACTGTAAAAATGTGCTTCTTGTCACTGCCAAGACTTGAGTATCCAGGTTCAGGGTTAAATCCAGAATTATGTCCAAATATACTAAGTTTTATTTTATTTATTTTAATTTGAGATTAATTTGTCTCTGTTTCTAAAAAATATATTCAAACTGATATATACATTCATATTTACACTGTTTGCTTTGGAATATAGCACTAGAGGAAGACTCTTAACTCAGAATGTTTGAAGTATAGTGTCAGCCATTTTGTTGGATCTGCCTCATGCTGTGTTCCTGAACTGATAGCCAGAGAGACTGAGCCAGTTTGACAGGCATGTCAAATGCTGCATGTTGTTGTTCTTGTATGCCTTCAAGTTGTTTCCGACTTACGGCATCCCTAAGGCAACCCTATCATAGGGTTTTCCTGGCAAGATTTGTTCAGAAGCGGGTTGCCTTTGACTTGCTTTAAGCCACCTAGTGGGCTTCCGTGGTCAAGTGGAGATTTGAACCCTGTTTTTCAGAGGCCTAGTCCAGTGCTCAAATCATTACACCACACTGCCTCTCTGGATACAGTATGCACACACAAAATTTACGCTAATTCACACTGTCACTTTGTCTGATTTAATAGGGGCTGGAATGTGCAACAAATGAATAAAAACTAAGGTATCAAATTTTATACATGCTCAGTTTTTTTTTAAAAAAATATTTATTTATTTATTTATTTATTTATTTATTTATTTATTTATTTGGTGAGATGAAACAGTCAAAGCAATCCATATGTAAATCTGTGACATTGCACATCTGGAGACTTTGATGCAGAAATACAGCCCAGTTTAATGTCTTCCTGTGGAACTAACTAACTAACTTCTTCTCTCTCTCTTTTTCTCTCTTTCTTTCTTTCTTTCTTTCTTTCTTTCTTTCTTTTACCTCTTGACCTTGACAGCTATTGTTGGAGATGTGTTCTAGCACATTTCATTTCATATATTTTATGTATAACCATTTTATCTGAGATGTGGTCTGCATCTAGGTTTTAAAAAAATAAATCTCCACATGCAAATGCTGTGACTCACATTTTTAAGCATAGTTAGTATATAGTTTTGTCTTTTGTTTGGCAGAGAGCTTTGCCTTCACAGCCCAATTATACAAACAAAAGAAATTTGAAAGTTTAAAGAACTGGTTTTAATAGCAAGAAATTAGACCATAAAAATATCAAAACTGCAAAAACAGCATAGGTAGAGAATAAACATTCAACATCTTTGTGGAAATATTTGCCATTGATGTCAGCTTCTTATTTTGTAACATGATATAGCCCTGGAGATTTTTATCTTCACCTGGCCAGGATGTGAATATCTGGGAATATACTTTTCATTAATTACAATATGAACTTTTATTCACTGACTTGTGGTGCTTCTTTTTCCTGTTACTTGGTTATTTTAGGACTAACTTTAGTAATTGGCATATAAGTATATACATGAGAAACAATCAGGAGATATGCATTTGCTCAAGAAAATCAAACTTTGTGAATTTGGCAGCATTAGAATCAGTGTGGTGTAGTGGTGTGCATTGTACTATGACCCTGGAGACCAGGAATAGATTCCCCATTCAGCCATGGAAAGCCACTGGGTGACCTTAGGCAAATCACACACTCTCAGTGCCACAAAAACCCACCTTAAGAGTTGTCATAAGTCAGAAACAACTTGAAGTCACACAGCATCAAACTGTGTTGGTAAAATTATATCGTGTATGGAAAACACTTTAAAAATGTCTGGAGGAGCATCCTGAACTTTCTTGATTCATAATTGGTTGACTGACTGAACCCAAAGGGTGCTCACGAATGGCTGCTTTTCATCCTGGAGAGAAGTGACTAGTGGGGTGCCATAGGGTTCTGTCCTGGGCCCAGTGCTGTTCAACATCTTCATCAATGACTTGGATGAAGGAGTGGAGGGCATGCTGATCAAATTTGCAGATGACACCAAATTGGGAGGGGTTGCTAATACCCTAGAGAACAGGGTCAAATTTCAAAATGACCTTAAGAGATTGGAGAGCTGGGCCAAAGCTAACAAAATGAATTTCAACAGAGAGAAATATAAAGTCCCACACTTAGGCAGAAAAAATGGAAAGTACAAATATAGGATTGGGAATGCATGGCTGGATAGCAGTACATGTGAAAAGGAGCTAGGAGTCTTGGTAGATCACAAGCTGAACATGAATCAGCGGTGTGATGAGGCAGCCAAGAAAGTCAACGCGATTCTTGGTTGCGTCAGTAGGAGTATGGTGTCTAGATTGAGGGAGGTAATGGTACCACTCTATTCTGCATTGGTTAGGCCTCATTTGGAATACTATGAGCAATTCTGGGTGCCTCAATTCAAGAAGGGTATCAACAAGGTGGAACATGTCCAGAGGAGGGCGACCAAAATGGTGAAGGGTCTGGAAGCCATGCCCTATGAGGAATGACTTAGGGAGCTGGGTATATTTAGTCTGCAGAAGAGAAGGTTAAGAGGGGACAGGATGGCCATGTTTAAATATTTGAAGGGATGTCATATTGAGGAGGGAGCATGCTTGTTTTCCACTGCTCCAGAGACTAGGACGAGGACGAATGGATTCAAGCTGCAGGATAGGAGATTCCACTTGAACCTCAAGAAGCACTTCCTGACAGTCAGAGCTGTCAGGCAGTGGAATATGCTGCCTCGTAGTGTGGTAGAGTCTCCTCCTTTGGAGGTTTTTAAGGAGAGGCTGGATGGCCATCTGTTAGGAATGCTTTGATGGGTGTTCCTGCATAGCAGGGGGTTGGACTCAGTGGCCCCTGAGGTCTCTTCCAACTCTATGATTATATGATTCTATGACTTTGCAATGCTAATACAGCATTAACAAGAGAGGAAAAACAATCGGATACACAACAAACATGAATTGAATTTCTTTATACACAAGCAAGATGTTGTTGAATTGTGTCAACGGCCTGTAGTGCAGGTTTGTTCCAGCACTATAAGTGTTGTCACATGTCTCTGACAACTCCCGATCTTACTATAAATTAGATTCAGCAGCATCCATGTTACTTATTACATCCATGTGTTTTTAAAAAATTAAAAATATTTATAACCCAAGTTTCAATTAAATGGTAATATCTAATATGACTCCCACCATATAAAAATAAACTTTAAAACTATTAAGTACAAAAATAAGGTCAGGCAGCACAAAAAGTAAAACAACAGTGCTTCATGTGTCTTCAGAGGGAAACACACTACAAGCAAAATGCAACCACAGAAAAGTGGCCATATATTTCTCTCTTCTATTTTATTTTTCTACTACTCTTTGTCCTCTTTTGTCTTTTTCTTCTTCTTCTTTTAATTAACTCTTTTTTAGACACTAGTTTGTATTTTTAATGTATTTTAAAAATTGTCTTTTTGTTTTGTTCATTTTTTGGTGTGTTAATAAAAATTATTAAAGAAAAATGAAAAAAAGAAAAGTCATCATATAATTACAGAAACCCTGTAAGTGAGGAGAGCAGGCAAATTGGGAGCAATACCTGAAGAAGTCTTTCCTACATACTTGCATGACCTCTGTAGCCAGAATGATGCCAAAACTCATCTCCTCCTAGGAGAGAGGAGGAAGACCCATACAGAAGAAAGCAGTCTTTAAAATATCCTAGACCTTGATCATTAGGAGTCTTTAATGATATTAAACCATGATGGCCAATAAATATATAAGACAACCTACCTTCCGTCCTTCCTTCTTTCCTTCCTTCCCTTGAATCTTCCTCTCATAGCCCACTTCAGACATGCCATGCTATCAGCCTTACAAAATAAAAAGGCAAAATACATAAGGGGAAGAGAGTGAAATAGAAAAATAGAAGAGGGAAATTAGTTCGTCAAGACCAGAATGAAGTAAGCTAGAAGCTGACATCTTTGTCCATTTCAGACCAACTTAATCTGAAAATGGTCTGTCATGCTCCCAGAAGCCTCTGGGAATGCCATTAACAATTTAAACAGCTGTTTCATTTTAGATCCTGTATAGCCTTTTTAAAAAATTGGAAATTATCAGTTGGGGAAATTGGAAGTTATCAGTGATTAGTGAGGAGGAGGTGTTCTGGTGGATATCAGGGAATTGCACTGGGAGGCATGGTTCATCTTATGTGCTGCCATATGTCTACCACTGGTCTTGTGCCATCCAGTCTTTCTAATTGTGGTAGTAAGCCACTGAATGCATCCTTTGAAGATTATCTTGAAGCAAAAGAAGCTCCATAATGATGGAAGTAGGCCTGCAAATAAGTTGGACTCAGGTTGTTTAGGAGGCTTTAAAGTTCAAGACCAGCACTTTGCGCTTACCCTGGAAATCATCCATTGATAGTGTCTGTTTGAATAGCATTTGATGGCTCCTGTTCCTGTGACTAATCGAACTTTTCAAGAGTGTCCTTTCTCCATGCTTATGCAGTCGTAGAGCAAATAGCAATTCTGATGATTATTGTTCTTTCTAGCAGGGAGGTAGAAGCCAGTTTTCTGAAGCTGCTCATTCTCAAGCATATTATGCTGTGTTGGTCTTCCCCTTGCCACAGTCTCCCTTCATAATAGATGGGTGTGCAGTCTCCCAGTGTCCTGTGAGCCTCATGGCCAGTGACATAGGACAGAGAGTGCTTCTCTTTAGCTTTCCCATTCATCCTAGTTCCTGTAAATACCCTTTTCTGATGTCGGTCAACTGCATGTCTTTCAGCAGCTCAAGGATATATAGACCTATGGTTTCCCAACATACCTCAAAGAAATGGGTCACATATAATTGTAAATCAGGTTTATTGCTACTTGCATAAGCAGGAACCAGCCCCAGTGAATTCTCAAGCTCATTTGTTTTCCCTCTCTCCTTCCATGGGTTATATCATGCCAACTTCAAAACATGGTTTAGGTGAATGTGACTTGTTTAACTAACTAGGTTTTAAAACCATTATGTTTGGTTCATATGTAGTGACAGGATTTGTTAGAAATATAGTTAGTAGAAAATGTAACATGTAGAGTTCTTTGTCAGGGTGCATATGAAGAGAAGAGGATCAGGAGTCTTTTGAGCCTGAGGCTAGGTTTAAGTTCATTCTAGCTTGTGTGCAAATGCATCAAACCATGTTCTGATACTATATGTGAAGCAGCCTGATCAATGAGCTACATAGTCTATACCATCTTAAAGAGGATGACATTTGACCCTTAAAAATAGATACTTAAACATAACTTCTATGTAGATACTAAGAAGAAGTTTATGGCAGGACATTTAATTCTGTTATTGTATTTAAAAATATATATGCAAGCTCATTAACATTTTATAATTTGAATTTATGTTTCAATTTTTGACAATTAAAAGGGATACATGTTTAAAAATAATATTCATTGTTCTCAATAATTTGACCAAGGCAGCTGTGATTACATTATAAATACCATTGTGGGAAAAGAAAGTGAAAAGACTCTGACCATTTCTGCCCTACACTATTATAGTGCTATTATTCCACTTTCAACATCCTGTGGAATTCTGGGTTTTGTAGTTTACTGAGGCCAAAGAATTCTTGGCAGAGATTTCTAAAAGTCCCTCCCTAAACTGCAAACCCCAGGATTCCATAGGATGTTGCAATTGGAGTAATAGCACTATAACAGTGTAATGTGGAAATGGCCTCTGTTTGAAGTTCTTTAAGTGTTTGGTTCTTTTCTACAAATAAAGAGAATACTACAATTAGATATAGGAGTGTATTTGCTGCATTTATATTCTGCCCTTCTTCCAATGAGCCAGTGGCTACTTGGCCTTCCTTCCAATTTTTATCATCACAACAACCCTGTGAGGTCAATAAATTGAGAGGTGGTGCCCAGAGTCCCCAGGTAGCCCAGTGAAATAGTGCCTAGTCTGTAGTCACCTGCTCAGTTTCCTGAACAAATAGCAATTTGAAGTCAGTCCTACACTTAACGCGTAGATCAACACTAATACATGCACACACTGAAACAGTAGCCTCACTTCATTGTACTGGAAGGAACAAAAAGCTTCCTTCTGTCATCCTTCTTTCCCTCTATATTCCTTCTATCATCCTTCCGGCATGGGGAAGGATCACATGGTGCAGAATATTTGACTCTAAGCAAGTCTGATTCTCTTCAGTTCTTGGGTGGGAGATCACATGTGAAGCCCCAGGTAAACTGACTGTAGCTCCATAAAGGAATGATAGCAGCATATCTACTAACTGAATAAATAATGTGCTACTGGCTTTGTTTGTGTTTCATTGATAGTAAAATTGGGTCTATTTCTGTATTATATTGGTCCATGACTGGAAAGTGATTGAGCAGAAGGTAGAATTTTCTCTTGTGTTTTTTTCCCTCTTAAAGTTACTGAGCAGTAGCATCTCCCACCATCCCAAAACAGTCTGCTGCAGTGTTAAAAGAATCACAAGAATCAATTCTGTACCCTGTTTTAGAGTTTCCTATAAGAAAAAAGGGCAGAGAAGCCTAGGTTCCTTTGTCTGGGTTACACTCTTTAGCTAGGTCAGGAAGGGGGTTGAAAATGAGGAGGAGGAGAAGCTACAGCATTACTTTTTTCCGTGCCTTATGTGTTTTAGTTCAGTAATTCAAAACCATATGTCATGGAAAATTAATAAAATGTTTCTGTGACCACATTAAGTCTCTGTAGGAGCCAAGTTCCAAGCATTTTTTCTTAATCACCTTTTTCTGCGAGTTGATAATTCTGCCATGCCATCACACTGGGCATGATTGAACCAAATCACACCAGATGCCGTGATGCAACAATATTATCTATCCTCAGAGGAGTATACTGGTTGAGTTCCTGCATGAATCAGTGTTCTGAGTTTGCTTCCTTCCATTTAAGAAAGTTGTTCAAATTGGAGATGGGTACAAAGGCGTGGCCCTATCTCAGCAGAGGCAGTTCTTAGTCTTACACATTCTATGGCTGTCAGGTTAAGGAATCTACTATCCCTGGGATCAACATATTTTCAACAAGCTGTGAAAAAGAACTTGTATTGTCAAATGCTTGAAAGGTCTGGACCCCTTCAGATAACTCTGACATATATTTGGTATCATACTTGTTGTAACAAATTGGTTGGAAGGAGTGGTTGCCTGTTTACATTTTGTGACCCACCTTTAAGAAGTACTTTTTGTAGACATGCTGACAGCATCATTATTGTAAAGTGAGGATTTCTAGGCAAATATATATATATATAGGGGTTGCAAGCCTACACAATATGCTGGAACATATCTCAGGTTTTGTTACATTATCAGGGAAGAAAACAAATGAAACATACTTGACTGGTCAGAAATGTGTAAATTGCTGACAAAATGACATATGTAATTAAGAGTGCTCCTGCCATTTTACCTTGTGGTTTACACCTACAGTGTTGAAAAAGAGAGTGACTCCCACCTCGCTAATTACCATTATCACTGAAATGGTAGGGTTTGAGTCATTAGTTCCATGTGCATTTAATTAGAGGAAGGCTGAAATTGGATTTAACTTATTACTTTTTCATGGATCACTTTCTTGTCATCACTTCAAATTGGATTGCAGCCCCAGGTAACTAATTATGAGAGCCACAGGATCAAGAGTGAAAAAAAGGTAATTAGGAATAACACAGTTGGACCCTTGCTGATAGTCCACTTGTGCTTTGGGGAAAAAAGAGAGAGCTGCATTTTGTAGTATTATAGATTATGGAGTTAAAGGTAATGCAGCATTACTAGGAATCATGGGAGCTTGACACCACCTATAGTGGTTTATACGATGTGCAGCTGGGTTGAAGATGTTGTATCAACATGGGTCCACAATCAGCCCCTTAATACTAAGATTAAACTTGTAAAAGCAACAGCTTGGTTGTAGGCATGAGGCATTTCAACAATTGTATTGTCAGGAGTCTTTACATGTATGATTACATCAAAGCTGTCAAGACCCAAGATTGTTCTTAGCCATAGAGAGGAGACTTTAAATACACCAGGTTTACACTTGATAATGTCTTAATGAAGGTACTTGATGCTTCTGGAGGATTTTGTATACCTAATAGGGGGATTGTTTTCAATGTGGAGAGGTCAGGGCACTGCAGATTTAGTGTGCATGCATATTGATTTTCAGCTGTCTGTGTTGCATTCTGGAGAAAAATAATTTCTTTCCATGTGCAAACCAGACATTTGTAACTGCAGGTGATACTTATCATTGGCATAATCTAAGAGGAGGGGTTGCAGATCTCAAGATAATGTCTGATTTTGATATGCTTCCCACATATTTCACAGTTGAACTTATGGTAAACTTCACCAGCTTCATATGCATAGGAATATTTTTTATTATGCACAACAGAGAAGTTTTTAAAGAATGGAAACTGTATGTATTTTAAAATATCCAAATTGTACAGTCAAACCAGATTATTGAACTCAGTGTGACAATAACTGTTTCATTAGTTTTGAATAGTTCTGAGATCAACAGTCCCAGAACTATGGAATTCATGATAATATTTTGGGTAGCATAAAGCAAGATAGAGCTAGGAAAGATAGCTGTTGGATAACCAAGTTTATAGTAGATTTATGGGAAAAGTTTGTTTCTGGCAGCTTCTATTCAGCTGTCCTAATTGCCTGAGCTTCAGGATAGATTATGGCATCATAACTTTTCTTCATGCAGTGGCTACTATGTATTTGGCACCATGTAAGATGTAAAGTGGCCCAAGTGCATATGAAATAATCATTAGTGATTGAAAAGGCTAAAAATTATAATTTAGGAAACATTCTGAATTCACACATTAGATTTTTAGATACATCCTAAAACGTTTTAAATGTTCACCTGGATGCTGCACAGGTTTGTCAACGTGTGTATCATTCAGGTCAGCTAATAAGAAAGCAAAGATCAGGTGCATCCCTGTTTGGATTAGCTGTAGACCCCCATGGTTACAGCTAAAAGAGCTATATTCACAACCATTTGGCTTCTGCTAGGTTAGCCCATGGCAGGTAATCACATATATATTGATACCGCACATTGAAATAAATTCTTGTCTTCTTTTTGCTGCAGCTGCTGTTGTTTTGCTGCTGCTACTGTTGCATTCCCAACGAAGAGTAATACCACATAGTTGTGGGAGGGTGTTGGTTTTTTTTAATGGATTTTCAGCATACATGGTTAACACAGTTCCCACATTCATAGCACATATTCATACAAGGAGCTATCACATAGCTTTTTTCTGGAAACTTGTACATGGTCTCTCCTATCAGGAGCACAAACTGTTGAGAGAATAGACTACTAGCATCCTAACTGTTACCTTCTTTGAGGTTGTGGAGTACACTTAAAACTGCCAAGATGGCCAAGGGCCAAATGACCCAACACTAAGCCAACTTAAGCTATGCCCAGCTAAAGCTGCACTGGATATAAATCTCCCTCAGCCTGGAGGAGTTAGAAATTACTTAGGACTGCCCTTATCACAGCTTAGCTTTGTGCCAGCATTATGGCTGTGTCTCTGGGCTGAAGGAGGTATGGCTCTGGAGTAACTTGTATCCTCTCTCACACCACTTTTCCTCTGCCCCCTTTTTGGCTCTTCTAACAATGGACCTTAGCCAGTGTGGCAGATTGTTTGCTCATCTCTGAGACCAGATGACAGAATAGCCAATAGGCAATATTAGCAATGTGACATCATTCAAACAATCTCCTTACGTAGGCTTAGGGAGTGGTCTTGGTGCAGCACCTGCAGATCTGAACCTAGGTGGAGGAGTATGGTCTTTCCAGGCCTCACGGGAGTGGTTCCTCACAACCTTGCCGTGGATGGCACTGCTCACACAATAGTGAAGCTTCATGTAGAGCTTGGGTAACACATATGAGTCAAAGACACTTGCTTCAGAGATGTCTTGGACTGCAGCTGCCTCTACCATGTTTCAGATGACAGACTTCTTAATAGCCTTGTCCTTTGGGACACAGTGGGCACAGTTGGTACAGTGAATAGGCTGGACATGCACAGGGCCCTGCTTGGCACGGCCATTATACCTTCTCTTCTTCTTCATTTTGACACTGAGGAGGCGAAAGAGCGATGACAGAATAGTAGAAAGGTGTCTCTGGTGGCCAAAGAATCTTGTGCCTAATTTTAAGACCCTGCAGTTGAAACATCTTTGAATTGGGATTGTACTGACTTGTCATACTATAAAAAAAAACAATTTCCTAAAACTGTTGGAAATAGGGGTTTGTTTGTTTGTTTGTTTGTTTGTTTGTTTGTTTGTCTTCACTGTTAACACAAGCAAATAGTAATATTAGTAATTAATTGTTGAATGAATGAGAACTGATCATTTTGTGGTTAGATTATATTAAATGAATGACAGAATTAAAAACCATCTGTAGGAATAGTAAACTGCAATTAAAGAAATTCATTTTTAAAACTTGATTTATTGTTGCATAAATTAGAGATCTGTAAAGGCCACACTTACTTTAACAGAACAGAAAGTGGGGCCACTAAAGATATGTCCTAGGTAGATTTGGAATTTTATTCATGGTACTCATCTGTGGTTGAAAAAGGAAGCAGTCTGAGGTCAAGTGATGTAGTGTTTCCATTTTTCATATGAATCTCACTGTGTCTGATAAAAGCACATTCGTTTATTTTGTAAGTCTATAGGAATTTCTGACAAAGGGCAGAGGTTGCTTTGTCAATTTGAGTAAGCAGCATGCTTGTACTACTGGTTGCCATCTCCGGTTCCCCAGTCCTGTTATGGACTGTACCACTATTTAGACGCACACATCCTAGAGTGCTGCTATCTGCATCATATTACTGCACAGCATTTGTGCCTGTCCAATGGACAGAAAATTTCTGAAAACAACAGCAGTTGATGTAGGTGCCTTAAGAACAGAAGCAACAGTAAGGGGCAATCTGGTCCACTTGGCAAGGTGCCCAGGCAGGAAAGCCAGCTGAGATTGGAAAGGGGCAAGACTGAAAAACCATGAAACCCATGGGGATATATTTACAGAGTTCAGTCCCTGAAGAAAATTGCCTTGTGTGATCATAAGACATCTTTGTGTTTCCTACCGATACAGTTTACCAAAAGGTTTAGAAGTTTTTATCAAATAAGCCTGGACGAACAAAAATAGAATATAGCAGGATAACATCTTTTTTATAAATTAATACAGATTCCATTGCGTTTATCTGCACATTCTGCACAAGAATAGTGAGAAGAGGATTTGTCCAGTGTTTGTTTATTTGTTTGTTTGAGTTTTTAGACTGATTTTCTGACAGCAGGCAAGCCAAAGTGGTTGACAAAGTTTACAGGTGTGATACTCAAGGATACTGGCATTTCCACAACAATATTTGTATATGAGAAATTTATAGATGGCTCTTATATACCATACAATTGACTCTGTGGTGCTATGAAAGAAGCCAGCCAAGATCAGATATAGTAGCTTGAGTGCTCATGCATCCAGATTGTGCACATGCAGAGCCAATAACTGTTTTGGTTTATTACTATGTCAGACTGTTCTCTGGGGAAGGGAGAAGTCTACGTATTAAATATCATATAGTCCTTCCTTTCTCTTTTTGGTTTGCCAGAGGAAGAAGCTGTTTAGCAGGGCAGGGTGAAACAGGACAGATGTACTTCTTCATCCTTCTGTTTTCCTGACTTGCTGCAGGCCCCTACAAAAAAGGAAGTGCAGTAGAAGTTGCTTGGATGTTGTTCTGAAGCTTTTTATGGCCCCGCTTTCCAAGAACAGCCCTGAGGCCAGGCCAGAGCGTTCAATCTAAGAAATAAAATCAGAAATGGGAAACTCCGTTGGGCCTACTGGGGAATGTGTCTGGGCAGTGGGCTTCCAAGTAAACCACTAGTTCTTTAGCCAGTAGATAAAGGAGTGTGAGAAGTCTGGAAACGGGCAGTGTCTATTGTACATACATAACCAATGTAATTACGGTAGTTGTGAGGTGAAGTCATACCTAGTAACTGATTTTGTATTCCTTAGATTTTGTTACTCAGCTGTGATATCATGGACAAAATATTATAAACATACTGTGGCTATGGCATGCTTGTGTTAAAAAAGATCAGGAACTTTTATTAAGTTTGTTTTCCTTGTCATATTGTAAAAATTTATTATGTGTACTGTGTATATTAGAAACAGATTTGGGCAATTCTGTCTAAATGAAGTCATCCTAGTTATTTCCAGACTGTCTGTTTTTGGTTGTGAATAATTTTCATACATCGGATGGCAGTCATATTTAAAAGTTCTCCACATTTTTAAATAGGACATTTTCCCTTTTGAACCTTGGAGGAATGCATCAGTGTTATATATTTGAAGGAGTTTTGTTTGTTTCTGTGCCTCCATATTGCATACAGGCTAGTAGATTAATGTACAATTTGACCTTAAAACTGAAGAATAATGGCCACATCTGATTGTTTTTTCTTCATTGCAATCTTAGGCTACAAATTTATTCTCAAGTACCTAGACAGAAACTTTCTGGGTTTTTTTTTGTCAGCTCAGCTCCATAGAAAGTGTGCTTACATCCTCATAGACATGAATAGAATTGCTCTGATAATCTCTTAATTTTTAAGCACTTCATAAAAGCTGAAATCTTTATCATAGTTACCAGGGGGGCATAACTCCCATAGAAGAGAATGGAACTTATTTCTGAGTAAACATGCTTAAAATTATGCTCTATTTATTTAAACATTATGGTATCATCTGAAATGTTTAGCTGCATGCAATACTGAGTGCTCCTTGCTTTTAACAGCAATTAGAGGTGTTCTCTCATTTGAAAAGGTAATCTTTTAAAAAAGTATATTTTAATCAAAATACAGTATGCACCTTAGTGTGCATTTCCTAGCCCATAATTAAGGATCTATTCAGACTAACAGCTGAATTGCAAGAAGCTACTGGAAACATTTTTGCATAACTGTGGCTTAATGGGATAGCAATAACCAGTGAGATCTGCTCACCAGATGGAACACAGTATCATGACTCATAATGATAAGAACAAAAACTGACCCGTCATGAATAAAAGTGTAGCAGAATAACACACTGCCCTAAGTCCTTGAAGGGTTTCTGAAAAGTCTAGGGGAAGTGACAGCTGTGTATTTAAACAGAAAAAGTCTCATCCAGTCACATTTTTAAGGACAATAACAATAAATTTGGATATTGAGTTCTATCTCAAATGTTAAATTCTTCCATAGCATTAGGGTTAGGGTTGGGGGCACAGGATCCTTGCGAAAGTGGAAAAATAGCAAATATCAAACGTATGTATGTGTCTGTGGGGAGGGGGCCAAGGCATAGTGAGGACAGTGGACATTTAGGGTGCAAACCAGAGAAATTTAGATGTGAGCAGTGGCTGGAGGAGAACGAGGATGAGAACAATGACTACCAGGGCTGGGATTTTCAAGGTCTGCAGAGCCTGATCAGAGCCTCCCAAGAGGAAAGATCCCTGAAGGACAGGGATTGGAGAGACTCCCCAAAAATCTGTGAAAGTCAGACCTGCAAATGTGGAGGGCCAACTGTACTAGTAGTTTGAATTGGGAATCAGGTTGTAAAAACACAGAATATAAATGACATTGATGCCTGGGCACAATCAGCAGCTTAATGACTGTGTTTTTAATTAATGATATTTTAAACTAACTGTAGTTTCTGTATTATCTTCAGAAATAGCCTTGTACACTAACACATTACAGTAGCTGGACTTGCAGTTTACCAGGTTTTCAATAACCATGACCACATGATCCATGATAACAAAGGCTTTATAAGCTTTATACCAGTGTCAACTGTTGCTTCAGGCCCCTGAGGTTGCTTGGGATTCCAGTGCTATAATTAGATTGATGAACTTTCCCAAATTAGATATTTTCAGAGTACTTTTCAGTTCTCAAGTGTGCTCATCCAAACTGGTAGTTGTATATCAAAATGCGTATGCTAATTGCTCTTAAGAGGATGCAACTTCCTTCTTCCAGCTATGCACAGCTAGCGCTGGAGTATATATATGGGAAAAGTATAATATGAAACATAAATGTGAAAAATGAACCTTCTCCCTCCAGGAAAATCTGTGTGGAAAAAGTTGTGTGCATTATACAGGCAAGCTACAGTCTCCACGTTGCCATTTTGCAAGAGTAGATGAAAGTACAGGGTTGCTGATTGTGCTACGTTTTCTGTTCACCTTTGATTCTTAGCCTTGATGTTGGCACATATGTACAGTTTCGGGAGGTGAGAGGAGCTACATTGTGTCTATATGCATGTGTACATAATACACTTGCACTTTGTATTTATATGTTAAAAATAAATACTACACACGGTTTTTGGCATTTGCTGTCGGAATCAGGCAAACTGTCACTGATACATGAAGTTGGCTTCCATTTTTTTAAAAGAAAGAAATAGCACAATATTTCTTATCAGATTTTAGATCCAGTGCAATTGACACTGCAGTCCTACTCATGCCTATTCAGAAGAGAGCCCCAGTGAATTCAATCGGACTTACACTCAGGTATATTTATATGTATGCAGGTGTATGAAGGTTGAGAGCCAGTGCATTGGGCTATGACCCTGGAGACCATGGTTTGATTCACTGCTCAGTCGGGGAAACTCACTACATGACCTTGGGTGTGTCACACACTCTCAGCCCCAGGAAAACCTGTGATAGGTTCACCTTAGGGTCGTGACAAGTTGGAAAGGCACACAACAACAATACCAGATTTGGGTTGCAAGTATTCCCCTTCCACCTAAATTCTGAAATACACACAGTGGTCTTTTGTCAAGGATATAAAGAGAACACAGTAGAAATCTTTGTTAATCTAGATATAGTAAAAGAGTAGATATGGAAGTTCCTTGTTCAACGTGAATACAGAAGGAGCACAATACACTTATACTTACTGTTCCTTCCATATCTACAAATAGCCAAATTCAGACAGAATTGTTAACATTTATCTAAACCTTGCATATATCTTTAATTAATATTAATAATATTTCCTTTTAATGGATTTTTGAATGGAAGGGGTGGCAACTTCCTATATAAAAGCAGTTAAAATAAATACCTGAAATTAGTTTCTTAATCCTGTTATTAAAAAGAACCCTTTTGTTGACAACATGCTATTCCTTTACATATTTTTATTGTTAATTGGTGAAGCAAAAGTTATTTCAAAGCAACTCTAACACAAGGTGGTTTATCTAGCATTCCTCTAATGTAGCACTGGCTGTGCTTTGCCTTAATGTTCAACATCTAATAAGGAGTCGCCAACCTATTTTTTTTAATGCAATTTACCAATTGGGGTCCCACAAAAGGCAGATTATATTTTATGGCTTATGAACAGCAGGACAGATATTTCAGAAAATCTGCAGATAGCAGTAATTTTGAGGAAAGTGCACAAATGAATTTGAAAACAAAATATTTCACTGCCTACACAGCTACATTCACAATCCTAGGACCACAATCCTTATGTGTGATGCTTACACCTGATTATAGAGAATGAAATAATGCGTAAATGAAGAAAATGGAAATTAAATTCAAAAGCAGAATTAATTCTCTCTGTGAAAAACCTGTAATACCAACAGGGTGTTGGCATCAGCAATGGACAAGTCAGTTCAGGGGAAAAATAATAACCAGCCTGAACATTCATTTCTATGCTGATCCAAATGTGAACCAACAATCATTTTATACTTTTATAATAGGCCTCCCAACACTCTTCATTGAGAGATTCTCAAATGTGTATTTAGCAAAGCTTAAAAGAGTCTTGTATGTTTAAAAAAAAAGCAAAAAGTCTTTTAGCACCTTAAAAGTGAACATGTTTTATTTACCACAGCTATCTTTAAGATATCTCAAAACTCTAGTTGTTTTCTGATGCAGCATACTAACATGGCTCCTCCTCATGTGAAGTGGTCACTGTTTTAAATATGAGATGCATTGTTTTGAAGACTTCGGAGGTGGGGACTCAGTTTTATGAAGAATTAAAGAGTTACGGGGGGGGGGAGAGTTATTCATATTCTAGTGTAGAACTGCATGAATTTTGACATGGCCAAGCTAATACTGCCCAGAAGCTAGAAACTGTACTCTCCTGTATTTACATTGCCTACTTGCATCTTCATTTAAAAAAACAAAAAACTATGGGGATGGGGATTCTCGAGCTTATGAGCAGCATTAATACTTCACTGGTGAACTACATTGGAACAACAACTCAAAGGCTGCACAGTCCAGTTCTGGTGGGAATCTCTCCAATGGACTGTAGTATAAAACAGAGACTAATTTAAATTTTAGAAGATTTCTGTTAAGTTGAGGAAGCATCATATTTTCGTGGACTCCTTGTAAGAGCATAGATGACCTGCCTTTGCTGATCTGTGGTATCTTTCATTAATGTAGCCATTATTGTCTTTTGCACCTTCCTGCTTTGGCAGGGTTGGAGAGCTTTAAGAAATAAAGAAGGCAAGGACAAGATGGAAAAGTGGCAAGGTGGCAGAGAAAGGGAGGAAGTAAAGCACATTGTGGATAGCTACCAGCAAGGAAACAAAACATCTTGTTAAGAGTCAAGCTTCAGCATTGATTTTGCTTTTAACTTTATGTTTATTCAAATGGTGTGGATACAGATTAACTTCCTGTACTCTGTATTTTCCATCATTTGACTTGTCTGGACACATGAACAATAAGCCTCTTGTTGAAATGGCTTCTAAAAATGCTCTCATTTGCTTTAGCGTCTTCAACTGTTACTATGTCTTCAGGTATAGATCTATTTATTTAAACTTTTTACAGCCAGCCCTCAGAAGAGAATAATTCACATGCCAGTTACAGCAACAGATGAGGAATGCTTGTTCTTTTGGTTCACCAACTTTACAGTGTTGAGCATATCTTCAGATTTAAGCCACTTTAATTGTCATTTGTTCTTCTTACAGAATATAACTGTGGCACTCTGAATGGCACTAAATATCTCTAAGAGATAATTCTCAGCACTTTTAATTAACTTTAATTCTCAAGTTTTTTTTTTTTTAGGACATTAGAGTTAAACTGATGTGAAACTGTTCCATGTTTCTGCCTGACTTTTAATAGTTAACAAGTCACCCAACTGGTGGCTATATTTGCATCTCATTTTACAGACCAGTGTAGGATCTTTTGTATTCTGTATACAAGTAGGAAAGAGAGCCTGTGTTCAGGTCATCACATTAACCAGTTCACTGTTGTACTACTGTGCATGAAAGGACGTGCAAAGGCAGTGTATCTTGATTTAAAGGCAATGTGTTACAGAATCTGTCTGCTATAGAGAAGAAGTGAATGTAAGTGGGATTTCTTCAGTATGTGTGTTTGTGTGTTTGCACTCATACGCCTGCCATCAGGTCACCTATTGACTTATGGCGACCCCATGCAAATTTCATAGGGCTTTCTTAGGCAACAAATACTCAGTTTTACCAGTCCATTTCTCTGAAATATAGCCCAAAGTTCCTGATATTCATTTGGTGTTTTCCTATCCAGTTACTAACCAGGGCTGACTCTGCTTAGCTACCAAGATCATACAGGAACTGATGACATTAGGGAATTAAAACAGATTCCCTGATTTCATAGGAAAGTATTTCAGCCAAGCTATTATAAATTTTTGCACATTTAATAGATTATCTGCCTGATATACACCTATATTGGTTATTTTTAGATAATATGTTCTATCTTTACTTATTTTGTTTGCATATGACAATGAAAAATTGCACAAGGTGCTCCCTCCTTGGTGAGATTATGAGAGGTTTTCGACAATTTTCTTTTCATTATTGTGACTTTATGCTTTAATTTTTTTATTTTTTATTTTATTATTTTTTGCATTTGAAGACTTTTTTTGTGAAAATTCAAAAGTGGAGAGAGTGTTATTGCCATTGATGATGAAAAAACTGCTGGTCTTTCCTCACAGGTGAAAAATCTCATGGTGATTGGCAATTTTGGGGAGCATATGACTTGACACAATACCCCTTATTGTCAAGAATGGAGGGGGATGCAAATATTTGTTTATTTGCTTTATCTTATTGTGTGTTCTGTCTTTTCCCCACCATCAGTTAAAAGAAAGTACAGCTAAAAACCTAATGATAAAAAAGTTTAGTAACCAATTAAAATATTTTAAATTTAAAACAGTGTAAAATATTCTGTAACCCTGTGAATAAAAGGGCAGTGCACTTGAAAACTTTAAAAGACACTTCTGTACACCCTCTTAACCACCATCCCTGTTTAAATGAAGAGCTCTTTACACATTGGTGGAATATACTTTACATTCTCAGTACTGTCCTAAAACAAAATCTTTTTAAATGCTTCCTTGTGTGGTCACCTGGAGCAGTCCTTTTCTGTTACATAAGATTAGGATATTTGTTAGGAAGCCTAGTGGCATATGGTAGTGGCATTCCCCAGAACACTGAGATATCCTTCTCTCCCCCCCTCAAGTGTTTGACTCTTGGAATGCAATAAAGTTGTTCAGATCCAGGCATCAGAGAAAATGGCAGCTGCACAGTATAAAAAAAGAACAGCTGGATGCAACCACTATGCATGTGCTTTTTAGAAAACTTTTAACTTGTTGCTCCAAGCTCCACAGTTTTGACCACCCCTAAGAGGAAACAGAAAGTACTTTTTCCATCAAGACCTACACCAGACTTCAGAATGACCAGAGAGTCAGCTGTAGACATGTTCAGGTTCCGATTCCCTACAAGTTACTTGAAGGGCATTTTGCTCTTACAAAATAGTGCAGATTGTTTTAGCCGTTTGGTTTTGCTTTTATAAGCAGTTGAAGTTGCTTTTATAAGCAGCTGAAGATCCCGGCCCCAACAGTACAAGAATTATGAGTGTTTTTCATGATTGTCATCTGAGGGCTCTTAGCACTGGTCGGCTTTTCTTTCTCCTGTCCCTGTACTTACTGAGTTACACATTTTGGTTTAACTACTTAATTTGGTGAATTATGATAATAGAAAAGTTGCAAAGGTCTTAATATTTAGAGAGCAAATATGAAAGAATGGAAGAGTACCCTGCTGACATATCAACACTGCCAGCCACATCAGTGCCTCTGTGCGTGTCTGTAGATATCAGAATTGCATAAACGTTCTTGTTAATAATAAATTGAATTTGTTAGTTTATTATATAATCTTTTATTTGCTAATCTTTGGGTGGAGATGCTGTTATAACATTAGTACATCAGGTTAGGGTGGTGGGGGAAAAAGTAGAGATAATGAGCTTGGACAAATAATGTGGCCTGTGGAAGACTTAGCTGAGAAAATTAGGATGTGAGAGTGGGAGGTGACTAAGGTGTGGGCAGCTGCAAGGGCAATTTAATGGGACTTCCAGTATTTACAGTATTTGCTCTGTTTATGTGTTATATCCAAAATTAACCTATTACCTTGGAAGGATGAACTGGACAATTAGTATATCTATGTTGGAAAGGGATCTAAACAAAGAAAAGATACTTGTAAAATGTAATCCACTCTATACCAGGAGAAGCACATATAAGCCCTTGCTTAGATGCTGTGTCTGAACAAGTAATGGTAACAGGATCAGACATGCTAGCTCCACCCCAATCTTCCTTTGTCAAATGGAAGTGTCTGGGTGTTCCTACTCATCTTTCTTTTTGAGCACAAGTAGAAGTCTTGGCATGGTTAAAAGGACAATTTTAGAAAAACCTTTCAGATCTCCCTAAAGGTACTGCGTTGGCAGGGAAGTTGGAGTGGGATCATACCTATGCATTACCTACAGATATTGCTGTTTTCTGTTCAGTCATGATGCCTAGTCACAGCTAGAGTGATTTGAGCATGGTAGGAATGTTTTATTTTATTCCGAGGCTGACCTGTCTAAGGGCTGCCTGTAAATTCCATGGTTTATCTGAGATCTGAGGTCCAGTTTGTCACATCCAGATCCACTGCGTACTTCATTGCATTATACTGGCACAGGTCTCTCACTTATTCTGTCCCTGTGTCATGTATGATCAAAGAACATGTGCAGAATGCAAATGGGATATACATGGATATTTGCATGCTATAGTGAGCTTTGAGAGATAAATCTTTCACAATTCTTATTATGTTCTCTCAGAAGAACTTACATCTAAAGAACATCTTAGAACTTCTCAAAAAGCAGGAGCCCCTTCTAAGCGCATGTTTGATACTTCACAATCATCTGTTCAAATCAGCATGGTATTGCAGTTTGAATGTTGGAGTAAGACTATAGGAGAGGGGGTTCAAATCCCTGCTCAGCTGTGGAAACCCGGAGGGTAACCTTGGGCAAGTCACACACTCTCATCTTCTGAGCAAGGCAGTGGTAAACCTAATTTGAATAAATCTTGTGAAGAAAGTGCTATCATTGATTCCCCGTAAGCTGGAATTTACCAGGCTGTAAAAGCACATAACAGCAACAATTATCTATTAAGAAATGTTTTTCATGCCATGTCCATTGCCAAAGATACTTCTTTTTTGTGATGATATTTTTACATTAAGGAGTTGCTCATCTAAGAATTTAAAAGTCATGGGGATTCTGCTCAAGAAGAGCTGGGTTGAATTTCATATGCTTGTTTACGTGTCATGTGGCTCCTTCTTCCATTTTAGCCATAGAAAGAGCACTTCCATATATCGAACAAAAGCCTTTGAAAAGTTCAGCCACTGTGCTCATGAAACTTAGAGAAGAGGAAAGACATGAAAGAGTAGTTAGCTTTAAGTGTCTTTGCGGGGAACTGGTGGATGACTTCTTGATTACAGGCCGTTTGGGGGGAAATGGGAATTGGCTGAACTGCTGAGATTCTGGCAGAGTATTCCTGAAATGCTGGCAGTAACTGTATTAGAGGTAACATTAAGGGCAAGTTGGATGTGACTGTACATAAAAGAGGGAAGAGACTGGAAGATTGTGAGAAAGCAAGACCTAAGAATGAATTATGTAGCTTCAACTGGGGCATGAAGAGTAGAATATACTTTTCTAATGCAAGTTTGTCTGAATCCTGGGAGGTCTTTGAAGCACTGAATTGGTAGACGACTTGAAGTAATGCAGCATTAAGCTTTGTCATGTTGGAGCAGACTGAGGATCTGAGTTATATATAGCCATGGCACTGAAGAAAGTTAACTGCTGAGGAAATGATTCAATACAGGCTTGCTAGGATTTCTGAACTGTAAGTCTTCTTCCTATAAAGCATCTCAAATGTTGTATTTGTGGGTAATTCTGACTGGCTGGCCTACATGTTCAGGAACTGGAAAGCATGTACACGTGTGCTCTCGTCACACATGCAGAGTTTCAGTAGCTTTGACTCTGCACCATGAAAAAACCAGTATTCTAAAGATGTACATAAGTGTGTATCTTGAGTGTCCATAGGCTTCATTCTTGACATCAGCCTTTAGTATGGCTGGCTCAGTGTTGGATAGTTAAACAGGAACTGGGTGGGAATGTCCAGGAACAGGGCTGGCTGCAGTTTAAGGCTACCTCTCAGCAAGAGACTTGCTTTCCTTGCCCATCCATGATCAAGCTGTAGCAGTCACCTTCCCTCTGCAAATCTGAGAGGAGGAGTTACAGTGGCAGGTAGGGCATGGCGCTAAAGGCCTGCAAAGCAGACAGCAATGGCTGCAACAGAGTGATGCAGTGGCGGTGGACTCTTTTGGGATGATAAGGTTTCAAGAGTTATCTACTCATGTTGCAAAAGAAACCAAATAGTGTGTTTATCAAAAGTTTTTTGGATTGTATCCTTTTTACTGACTCTTTTGGCATGTGACATGTTCTTTGCAATAGAAAGAATCTCCTTTGGGGTTACCACAGTACTTGTGTCATTTCTCTTGGGTGTGCCTCAGATGAAAAAAGATAGTAGTCCAGCTATACCCCAAAACCAGTGATTTGAGTGGCTGAAATACCAGAGTAGCCATACATTTTTGTATGTGACTTTGGGCAAATCACACTCTCTTGTCCTCCATTTTTTAAAAAAAAAAAAATGAAAAGAGGAACTCCAATAGCCTACTAGCACTGCAGATTTAAGGTACAGCATGAATCCTTAGTGTTGAGGGGAGAAGATTAGGCACATAATTGAGGGTGAGAAATGCCTTCCTTATTCCTTTCTCCATTCGCCCTATTCTTCATTAGTTTTGGCAACGCAGATGAATTTTGTTCTGTCAGGTTTTTGAGAATTCTCAGTATACAACAATCATTGCAGCATTCCCTAAATAACAGAAAACATAGGATGCAAAAAATCAAGTTCTGATTATAGGAATATGCTATTTAAGACTTGTCATGAATGTTGTCAGTTTCTCCATGAGAACTCCTCTCTATTTTTTCTAAAAGCCCTCCTGTCTCTTTCTCTTCCTTTCTTTAAAAAAAAATGAAAAAGAGGAATGCATTAGAAGATTAAATAGTGTTTCTATCTCCTATGTATTTTCCCCTTTTTGTAAATCAATAAATTTGTATTGTTAGCGCAGACGCATGAACCAGATTGTACAACATTGTTACACTGATTAATCTTTCCCCTTGAGCTACCAAAAGATATATGTGCAAAGCAGGTGTTTTCCTTTGTTTAATTGGAGTTGAGTTTAGACAATTTTAGTGGCAAACGAACTGCACATATTCAGCAATTAATAGAAAGCAACAGTTACTGTGCTTTGGTGCTTGTCTTCTAAGCTGAATATATAAATATAGCATGTTGTCAGAGGTTTTAAAAAGATTTTAAACAAAGCAGGATAATGTTATTAGTTTCTTCATCTACAGATTTAACTGTAGATGTGGCACACCCATATCTCTTCTTCTAAGCATCAGTTGGTAACTTTTGTATATTTAAATAGTATCCTGTTTTGACAAACTGCTAAACCACAAGCCTCAAAAAGAAACACATGAAACTTATGTCAATACATGCTGGTATCTATCAACAGGAAACATTAGGCATTGTCAGATCTGGTACACTAATGAGGAGTACTTGCCTCATCGGTGCGATATAGAACATTTTTTAGAACAGCTTCTGAGCTTCTCTGGCATGTTTATGTTGGTAGCAATATGCGTTACATAACCGGTTGCTTCACAAAAGTGATTCTGTTTCTTCCACTTTTGCCCATCATTACAGCATTTTTGTGTGTGTCTCTGTAACCACATTTCAACAGCTAAAACTGCCATTCCCCATAGAGGCCGTGTAAAACAAGAACTGCCTCCAGCCATACTATTACCTCAGGCTGTAAGCCCCTCAGATCTTACTATAGCTGAGCAGTGTTGGTCACTCTCCAGCTAAAGCCTAGGGCACTACAGGAAGCTGTGCTGTTAATTCAATTCACATTGCTTTTCTGTATCAGGGAATGCTTAAAAAGAAAAGGCCCAGGGTCAAGCTGGAAGTTCCTCTGCAGCTGGAGGGTCTGCCTTTCAAAAGAGAAGTAAAGCGTAGGTCAGAGAGAGCCACTGTTGAAATGTGGTTTGATTTGCTTTGTTGTACGAGTCAAGTATGTTGCCATATTACAGACATCTGCTGTGTTTCAGTGAATAAACCCTTGAGTTCTGATTGGTGATGGTATTATTTTGGCATATTAAAAGGTATGTCAGTATTAAGCTTTAGCCAGAGCGTGTTTAAGAACAAAACCATCAGGAATTGACCTAGGCATGCTATGGTCTCGTTGTCAGCTGGACTGAAATGCTTTTTTGGATAGTAACTATCTCAGTGTACTACAGTGGGGGTAGTGGGACTGCCGTGCCATCTTCTGTTGGCTCCTTAAGAAATTCCCACAGCGTAGAATATTTTGGTCCTCTTGTAACAGAATAGAGGCTCTTTATTTCAGCATTTCCTTTTTGTTGGGAGGTGCTAAAATGGAGTTCCCAAAATGCCATCTGTATTGGTTCAGATGAGGGCCCAGTGGGCAAAGAGTTGTGCAATTTGTTCAGACTTTTCTGAATCTGATAGATGGCCAGTGTGCATAAGTCTTAAATTAAACAGGATGGCTGAATCTAGGATTTCGCAAGCTTTAGTACACAAATAGTGCATATTCCCCCTCTTGCTGATGTTATACATTTGGAGTTCAGCTGTCCCTGTCTTATTGCATGTGCAGTGATTCATCTTTTATCCAGAAATATGGCAGTAGGTTTCTCTCCCCCACCCCCATTCCCATTTTCATTTAGCTTCTTAGGAAGGATTATCAGTTTTTAGGCAAGAGAGCCAGCATGATATAGCGGTTTGAGTGTTGAACTATGACTCTGAAGACCAGGATTCAAATCTTTGTTTAACCTACTGGGTGACCTTGGGCAAAGCCCCTCTGAACAAATTCTGTCAAGAAAACCTCATGTCAAATTCACTTTAGGGTCACTGTAAGTCAGAAACAACTTGAAGGCACACAACAACAACAACAAGAGAGGAAGGAAGCTTGTTGACCAAAATGGGTAAAGTAGACACAAGATATGTGTCTGCAATTGTTGTGAGAATAGTTTGCTTTTTACACGTGTGATTCATACATGTGATTCTTGACATTTGAGATTGCTGCTTTCTTGCAGTCACATTTTCCCCACCTCTTTTTTCAGTTACAGGTAGGTACGTAGGTAGATAGATTTACCTACCGTACTCATATACAGTTGTTTGTTATGTTCCAGTCCCCTGCTAGGATTTCAAGCAGCGTTCTGCTGTTCTCTCTCCAGCTCATCTTTTTCATGAAGATGGTGATCCTGTGAAATAGGCCGGTAAGCACAGCATAGTAAAATAGTAAATTGACCGGTAAAACGAAATCAGTAAATGAAGGGAATAGCTGTTAATGTGCCAAGCCAAGATATATAATTATACCCTAGGACTTTTCCAAACTATTACATCTTAAAGGTATAAAACGATTAAAAGGGAAATTTTTCTAGGTAAGGAAGATTCACTTTACACTGTATTTTTTACTTATATGTATTATGTTACAAACTGTTTTCTAGGAAATTTAATCATTTTTACTATTACTGCTCCTTACTACTTTCTGTTAATGAGGGCTTTAGATTGTCCTCCATAAAGTACCTTGCTTTGCTCAGCCCACCTACTCTCCTGGGCAGCTCAGCAATGCTGAAATGAAAGTTTTGGTCTTTTCCTTTGCTGCCTGACTTTGCTCACTTGCTTAGGCTACATGGTTGGTTTCTAATACATGACCTCCCACAGCTGAGCTGTCTATGTGTGGAAATCTAGAGACTTAATGATTGAGTACTACATGAATTAACTAAAGGAATCATGTTGAAGTATAGCAGAAGCCCCAGGAATGTCGTGTGGCATGATATATAGGCTTCCCCGTTATCTGACAGGTTAGGGAAGAGATCACTGTCAGAAAGGTTGAATTGGTTAAAAAGCAGAACCCATGTACTGTACCATAGGGATATGAAAGACCTACAGAGGCTCACTTGGGACAAGGCGCCCTGCACATTGCTTGCAAAGTCTCTCAGCTGGCTTAGCCTCATTTTTCCTTTCCCAGCTTGCTTTGCCAGCAGTGTGCATGTGTGAGCGGGTCCAAGTGAGCCTCCATAGGAAAGAAGAACTGATGGAAGAGTGGAACCTCAGGTGAGCTAATGGAACTTGTCCTTAATTTGGAAGCATCAAAAGAGTGAGGCATCAAATAGAGAGGCATCAAAAGGTGGGGGCTTTCTGTAGTGGTGGAAATCTCATGTGAATGGCTGGTTTCTCCCACTTACAGTTTCTCCCACAAACGATGGCTCTCCTTTGGGACAGAGGAGAGACTGAAAAGCTTACACCAGGAGGTTTTTGCATCTTCTAATTTTACAGAGCAGTGGTTGGACAAAATCTAACCTTACAGATAGCAAGTATTTAAAAAGTTCTCTTAAGCAACATACCTGTAATGAGAGAGTTTTATTCCTTGTCAAATACTGTATAGGTTTCCTTTTGTAGAAAACCTTGCTCTACTGGGATTTCTTGGCAAACATCATAGCAGTCAATAGGCATTTAGGAGAGGCTGACAGCTAACCTCAGAATTGTTTCCCTGCACAAGTCCTGTGGAAATTAATGGGATTTTTCTAAGGACCAGTGCATCACATTGTGGACCTGGACTTCCTTCCTTCCTGTTGCCACCGAGGAGAACACATTTTAGAAACAGTAATATGGGGGTTTAGCTATTGTGACACCCATTAACTTTTATAGAAATGTAGAAATCTCAAGGCACTCCTTTGAAAATTCTTCTATTTGTGTCATGAGTAACACATTACATTGTAGCATCTGTGTTTGCCCTTATCTGACCCCATCCATCTTTATCACAAAACAATTATTATGGAACAACACCAGTTCTTTTTCATTTAGGAGACTTAATTGTTCTTGTGGGTCCCCCCCCCTTTTGCATTAACAAGTGTATGGAAGGGTTTTTTTTAATAGCTGTATATTTTAAACATTTTTTAAATGCTAGAGGTGAATTTGAACAACAAGTCAGCTAAAAATATACTGTATCATGAAACCTTGGGGACCACTGAAATGAGAACTGTGGCCCATTACTGCTAAGAAGGTGTTTTATTGGAAATATGCCGACATACATTCCCAGGAGAGTGAGAAACGACGGCAAGATGCCCAGCAGTTATACAGGTTGTTCTTCGAGACAAGCTAATATATATAGTTTGGCACTTCCATGCTGTGTGCAAGTGAGCCCATATAATAGACTAATGCACACTTTTACATTAAAAGGCCTCATATTTCCCTGGATAATTTCTTTATCTATTTCTGTTTAATGCAGCTACCATTTATCCCTTTCACTTATTCATTAATTACATAAAACATTTTTGTTTCCGCTCACTTGTTAGATGAAGCAGCTTGGTAAATTTAAGCAAAGTAACCAGTAGATGGCAGCGTTTGTCAAACTGCTTTCCTCCTTTTAAGGGCAGGGACCTTTCTTTGTACTTGCATACATTGGGAATTTGGCTTCCAATAAAATCTCCAGTTAACCAACAAGAGTGCAGTTTATATTCTAAGAAAATCAAGTTTCTAGCTCACAGGGTTTTAACATCCTGGAAAAGGTGTAGACTGTACATCCAGGAAGAAAATTCCATATTACTGGTTAGCATGGAAAACAGTTTAGTAAGGAAGTGATAATCAGTGTGTAATTTCATACCTTCTACTTGTGATGACCCTGTTAATTCTTCTGATTCATATGAAATAAAATCACCTGCTAGGAAAAATTGGGGAAAGTCATCCCAACCCAACCATGATCAGATGTGTTTTTTACTCTACAGCAGATATGGGCAACTTGGTTCTCCAGGTGTTGGTGGGCTGCATCTTCCATCAGTCCCAGTCAGAATGGCTCATGGTGAGGGATGGTGGAAGTTTCAGATCAGCAGCGCTTAGAGGCCCACAAAATTGCCCAGCCCTGCTTTACAGTGCCCCAGTTCCCCAGGTCTGCCCATCTTACTGTTCCTAGTTTATCTTGTTTTGTAATTAGAGTTCAGCAAGACCCTTGTTCTTCAATTAGGGCTCAATAGGACATCTGATGTACAATAGTATGTTAGATAGTGCTAAGATTGCCTTGTTTCTTATGGATGTAGGTACTTAAAGCAAGCTTTGGTTTTGTGGGCTCTTTTAATTGTATGTGTATTTAAAACTTGTTTTTATGTAATTATTTTAATGTGTCTTTAACAAACAAATTTTTTTAAAAAAATCTAACTTTATCTGTTTTGTATTGTCTCAAGTTCCACCACGACAAACAAATGCTTTAAATAAATAGGCAAATAGATAGGTAGATGGGTAGAAGTCATTTTAAGGTTTATAAGCTGGAATAATTTATGTGGTATTGTGGATTGAGTGTTGAACTAATGCCCCAGGAGACCAACATTTGAATCCCACTGAGCCATGGAAATCCACTTGGTGACCTTGACCAAGTTGGCACTCTCTTAGCTTTAGTGGAAGGCAGTGGGAAGTCTCCTCTGAATAAAACCTTGTCAAGAAAACCTTATGATAGGGTCACCATAATTCAGAATTGACTTGAAGGAAAAAAACAACAACAAAGCTGATATCAGATTTGCATAATTTAATCTATGCGTAATGAACATGCAGTATTGGATCTACCCTGATGCACAGTTTTGGCATTATCTTCTATTCAACTTGCCTCTAAGGACTCATTTTTCAAACCGCCCCACCCCCCACGTTTTCTTATAGTACTACACAGTCATTTGTTGAGAGATTTGTAACTAGATTGCTAAGTATAAGCTTGTACAGGATTACACTTTTTCCTTACTTGAAAGAGCCAACATAGTTTGGAAGCTAAGATTGTAGTTTCTGAGGAGTGTGAGTTGTAGTTCTTGGCTTTGCAGGGATCCTCTACACTGAACTAGGCAAATCACTTTGAGAGATGCAGCCCTTTGCTTGAATTATGGAGATAATAATTTCATCCTACCTGCCAGGTCATTGTGAATAATTTTGAGAGAATTTTTGGTGTTTCTTTGGTAAGAAGACATTTTTAAGGACTGTGCAGAATTGCTTGCAGATCTTTAAAAGTGTGAGATGATAAGTAATAATGACTGGGACTGATGTCACCCAACTACCAGTGAATGGAAGGAATTTCTATTGTGGAATACTTGACCCTGGAACATAGTATGAATCATAAATGTGTGAACAGCAGAAGGCTAATGGACTGTTGATCTTGCAGTGGGAAAGGACAAACCCAAAGGAAATTGAGAGCTATGAAGGAGTAAATGTGGAAGATTGCAAGCCCCTTCACTCATTATTTACATCCAATAGGAATATGGGTAGGAGGAGCTGCAAAGCCACATCTTTGACTCCATGTCTGAGGATGTGTGATTTCCCTGGCCCCATTCAGCCTGCACTACTGTAGACATTTGAATTCACACTATCGCTGTCTATCTCTCTATTTGCCTGTCATGGTTCAAGGACTTGGCAAGTTGATACTTCTAGAGGTCATTGTATAAAGCCTCCCTTTCCCTCACTCACCTCCATTCTAATAGGTCCTCTCATGCTCAACCTAGACTTGAACCAGAATAATTCTTCATAGATAAAGACCCCAGTGTCACAAACTCTGAAGGCCTTGTGTCTCCCATGAAATGGGTAGTCTGTTAGGAGTGCTACCTGAGAAATATACAGTATATCAGAATACACAATGCCCATGTTCAGCATAGGACTTTGAGGGAGTAGAGGGTGAAGTCTCTAACTACCTGCAGAATCAGAGAGAGAGAGAGAGATTGGCTGAACCTAGGCCCCAAGCCGAAGGAATGCTGGTATCAAAAGGTACAGACAGTCAATCATTGATGGCATGTGTGCTTCAAAGCCCAAAAGAACTAGGCTTTTCATCAGAAAATGGTTTCTCAGGAGTGATAGTCCTGGTGATAGCAAACCCAAAGGCTGGGCTAACAGGTTTCAGCTGGGCCGGGCTAGCAAATAAGTGTCTAGCAAAGATATAGCTGTTGGTGTCTGGAACAATTAGGACCTAGCTATATGGAACCCAGTGGCCTATTCTGTTTCCTTTTCAACTGTCCCTTGTGCTTTCTAGTATTTTGCTCCTTATGTTCCTTAATGTTTGAACTGCTGCTCTGTGTTTCATTTTGGCTTCATCTCATGATCTTTTTTGTTGGATCATGGCTATACTTGAACTGCCTTTCCATGATTCACCTCAGCTTCACCTCAAGATCCTGTATTTCTGAATTACCTTGATATCCGATTGATATCGGGACCTAGGTATTTTTCCTCTTGTGTCCCACACAGGGACACAGCCAGGACTAGACCTACCCATATTTGCCAGCATATAAGATGCAACAGCGTATAAGATTGCCCTATTTATACTATTTTATACTATATACTATTTGCCAGCATATAAGATGCACTGGCATATAAGACACACCCCATTTTAAAACAGTATTTCTCGGGGGGAAAGTGAGTCTTATACACCAGCAAATAGAGTAGTCTACAAAGGCATTTTCATAGAATCGTAGAATCTTAGAGCTGGAAAGGCCCACAAGGGCCATGTAGTCCAACCTCTTGCCATGTAGAAATATACAATTACAGTTCTTCTGAAAGATGCCCCTCCAACCTCCGTTTAAAGATATCCAAAGATGAAGAATCATCCACCTTCTGAGGCAGTCTGTTTCACTACTGAAGAGTTCTTACATTAAAGAAGTTCTTCCTAACATTTAGGTGAAATCTCTGACAGTTGGCCATACTGGTTAGGGCTTTTGAAAGTTGTGGTCCAAAACTATGTTGGGAGCAATATTGGGAACCAATGAACCAAACGGTCAAACCATATCACACTAATATTGTACCAGCTGCGTCAGTTATAATTCCAGACCCAAATGGAAGTTCAGATGTTGTTATTTTTAAAGGGGTTTAAAATATGTTTGTTTTGTTTGACTTTTAACTGAGAGGTTTTACTTGCATATCCTACTTTAATTTGTTTTTAGATTTGGTTTGCTTTTACTAATTCCTTCTTAAATTTGTTTTTTGAAAAATGTTATATTGTATCTTGCAAAGACTACAGCCTTGAAAATGATGAAAAAACAGATATACTTTTTTAAAATATAGACTGTTGGTTTCCTCCCCCATGTTTTTCACTGAAAAAGCCATCAAAATAATAAATATTATAATAGTAAGCTGGAGCACCTGTGAAGCTATCCATTACATAGCACCAGACAGAAACACATCTCAGAGATCATGTCTCACTGCAGAAACTGTCTCTATTTATTATTGCAATGGCTTAGACCAGAAATGGGCAACTGCTTCGAGTCCAAAGGCCAGTTTTCTGACCCTTGACTCTCCAGGGGTTAAGTGGACTGCGCTGATACAAAAACTGAAAAAGCAGAAGTGGCCAGAAAACTGTTTCCATTTTTTTAAAAAATTGGCACTATTTGAAATTAAACAGTCTGTGTGTCGATGGAGGGGAGTTGCAACCTATTTTAAATGTGAGATACTCTTCTTGGAGGATTCCAGTAGAAACCATACATTTTTTTTTATTTATTGGATTTATTTATTGAAATCCAACCTTTTGGAAGGAGTTGTTCTTGTTTTGGAGTAGGTTATTTTCATTAGAAGCAACATGGCCCTTTGTTTCTAGAGCCACAGAAACAGCCTGGGTGGTGTAAGTGGCCCCTGCATACTTTTCTCATCCTTAACCAATAAACAGGAAACTGTTAAGTTATTGTGTAACACTTAGATGCACTTTATTTTCCCCCTCCCAGTCAGCCTAGTTTCAAGTGAGTTTGTATCTGCCAATATGTTTTTTTTTTTATGGCTCAAAGTAAATCAGATAGAATTGACCATAAGAAAAATTCAGGATAATTATGCATGAATAGAACAACGGTATTTGTGCTGGAAATCAGGCCTTGTAGATTGGCCCAGTGTCCCTGTATATCGGTATGCTACTAGAAAGAGGATAAGCTACCGGAGTTTGAAAAACCACGTGGCCTTCTGAAATGGATGAGAAGCTTGATATTATACCTAGGTCATCACAGAGCCTAATACTAGAACTGCTAGTGATTTCATAATAATAATTGTGTTCCTGTTTTTTTATATGGTAAAAATGCTGTGACATCCATACTTAACCATCAGCATTCAGTTTGAGCATGCATGGACAAATAGTTGAGCCAGAACTTCTTGGTATAAAATTCTTGGTGTACATTTTTCTTTCTCTGGTAAGATAAATTTACCATTGATTAGAGAACAAGGTCATTCATTAACTACAACTGGTCACATATAAAAAGATAGGCCAAACATGTGGCTATTATTATTTGTTACAAGCAAATGTCAGGGGCAATTATATACAAAACAGTATATATTTGATTCATTTTTAATAATTGTATGTATTGAGAAAAACAATAATTTTCTGAAGCTTCTTCCAGAGCTTTTGTACTATCCTCTTCATCACTCACCTGAAAGCTGACACTTCCTGCTGTGCATATAGAAATTAACTGGTAACACTGCCATTATAAGAATGTTGCATTAAAGAGAAATGTAAACCTTCATGCAGTATCAGGAGAAATTTCTGCCACCTTTTAAGTCAAATGTGTAGTGAGTATAAATAACAACCCCACACTTATATTAATGACAACTTGATCATAATGTGGACATAAATAAAATTAATACAGAGTTAACCGCTTCACTGCCTCATGGATGGAGTACAGACATGTCAATTATAGCTATAGAAGCCAGGCAAATAGATAGATAGCAGGGGGATTCTTGTATTACAGATATCCATTCAGTTTTTTGTTTAGCATGAACAGAGAATAGTATTCTTCTGAGGTTTTGTTACAATTTGTTTCACCAGAAATGAAATCCCTTGATAAAAGAAGGCACAGATCAATAAAAAAAAAAAATACCCACTGCTTGGAAGTATATTCTGCCACCTTCAGTTACTGGTAGGATAAAATTATATCTCTGTATATGGAAACATCAGAGATTTGTACCTGTATTGCAGATTCTGTACTGTGCTCATCTATAGTCTAAATGATTTGGCTTCATCCTTTGTATCCTTCATGGACCATGGATTTTCAGTTGTTATATTAAACCTCATGCAAATAAAGTATTCTCCCATATGCCTTCCATACCTTTTGGTACTGCTGCTTTTTTGATCCATTTTTATAATATC
The DNA here is from genome assembly GCA_948474755.1 of Ctenosaura bakeri. Classification (NCBI taxonomy): domain Eukaryota; kingdom Metazoa; phylum Chordata; class Lepidosauria; order Squamata; family Iguanidae; genus Ctenosaura; species Ctenosaura bakeri. Next base: position 374,358 of record CAOLHI010000603.1, on the reverse strand, counting down.
AGTAGTGGATTAGACAAGATTCTGATCTTGTTTATCAAAAATTCAGCAAGAACCGGAGGCCCTATTCTCTAGTTCATACTCAGAGCACTCTGATTGGATATGGAGAATGCTTAAATAAGACAACTGAACTAATTCAGGGACCCAATCTCAGTGACAATTTAATGTTGCAGCTGCAAAGAAAGTGGTTTATCTTAGTTGTGTGTGAAGGGCTGATTTATATGCTTTATGGAGAGCTGGGTAGCAGAGATTGACAGAGTGGACATGTCCAAGCATTTTATACTCAGTTATTTAGCACAACACCAATCTAGACTGGAAAGTGTGTCAGGGAGAGTGTGCCATTGTCCATAAGGATTCTATCTTCCTCACAAGGAAACTCATTTACTCTAGTATTACTTTTGAGGATTTTTACCTTATGCTGGACTAAAGAGACAGAACAGAAAAGTTACACTTATCCTGATGCCAAGCATTCTGCCTGAGCTAGCTGAGGTCTCAAAGGTCATGCTGGAAAACCCCAGGATTATGGTTTTGAGGGACTTTGATGTCTGTATTAATACTATCTTGACTGTCCACTCAGAATTTTGGGGCTACCATACCATTCATGGAGCTGTCTCAGTACCTTGGTGGTTTATTTTGGACCTGGTTTTTGCTGTGGGATAGATGGAGGAGAATCTGATTGTAGCGGGGGCATTGAGGATTCAACACCCCAGTTGTGTGGTCAGTTCACTTCCTTGTGTGGTAGAAGTCTTTTGCAGTAAGGGAGGCGAAGTGATTAAGATGCTCTGCCCCAGAGACTTATGGAACCCAACATATTTTACCTGACAGAGCTAATGATCTCAGCTTTGGTCTCACTGTGGAATGGTGAGATGGAATGGGGAAGTTGATGTAATTGTTCCTAACTGATTGCTGTGGGGCTTGGAATTCTCATTGCTTTGCAGAAGATCTTTGGACAATGAAGTAGTCTGAACAGTGATTAGTATAGATGGCATAGATCATTGAACAAGTATGACCAAAGATTAGGGAGAAGTCCTGGTGCCAGTTATGTGGCAGTGTGGTTGGCAAATCATCCTCATCTTATTGTGCCTCTGCTATATTATTCTCAACTTGCTGTCCCGCAGAGTTATTTCAAGTGGTAGGGACTCTGCTGGGATGAAGATCAAATAGATTTAGATCAAAGCTGTGATTTCCTACTGTGATATATTTGTGCTGCAATTAGAGGAGAAGGTAAGCATACTCAGAACATGATGTCACAGTCATTGTAGAGTCCAAGGAAGTGGCCAGTGTTCCAACAGATCAGGTTTCATAGGATCAGATTCAGTTGGTGCAGCATGATCATCTGGTTAAGACACTTTCAGTCCATATGTCAGCTTGATCCTGGCCCATCTGGATAGGTAAGTTACAGGAGAGGTGGATTGATTGAGGGGGCCAGAAGGTGGAAGATACTTTACTGTATCAGGGGGAGGTGCGTACTGCCTTAAGTAGGATGTACCTTCTCCTTGAGAGGACTTCCATGGCCAAAGAGATATATAAGAATTATCACCCTGTTGGTAATATCTTGATTGAGGAGAGGTGCTTGAGTATGTGATAACTGAACAAATTTTTGGAGGAAACAAATTATATAGGACTATTTCAGTCTAGTTTCTATTCAGGGTATGGCACTGAAACAGCTTTGATTGGCCTGATCAACAACCCTAGCAACTGATTGATCTTCTTGGATCTCAGTAACTTTCAGTATCATTGATCATGATATTCTACTGGACCAACTCCATCAGATGGGACTGGAGGCACTGTGTTAAGGAAGTTCAACTCCTACCTTTGGACCTGTTTCAGAGAGTATCATTGGAGGTCTCCTGTTCATCTCCATGTCCATTAAGCTGTAGAGTGCCACAAGATTCCATATTGTCGCTCATGGTATTCAATACCTATATGAATCTACTGGCTTAGGTCATTGAGAGTTTGAGGTTATGTGCCACCACTATGCTCAGCTCAACTCTACTATTGTTCTTTGCTGTCAGCTGAGGCTGTGCTGGTGCTTGACCATTGTTTGGGTGCTGCAGTGGCCTGGATGAGGGCCAAAAAAATCCTAGGGCAGAATCCCAGAATGGAAGCACCGTGGGTCTCATTTGCTCTAGCTTGCTAGACATCTCAACAGTTTTGATATTGATTCACTTGATGGATTCTCCTCTGCTCTGGCTTTGCCAGCTGTTCCTTGGTATTAACAGCATCAACCCCATCCATGCTATTCACTCCCTGTAAGTCAGTTCTGTTTATAACCCATTACAAGCACCCAAGAGAAGGGACAAGGACAAGAAAAAGGAAGGAAAAAGTAAGAGAGGTAAGGAATAATTGGTTTCTGCTCAACTCCATATATCCTTGGTTTACATGTGTACCACATGAGGGCAAGAGACTCCAGAGAACACTGTTGCAGTGCCTACTGATATTCAGGCAGAGCATGCCAGGCTCACTGATCTAGCTCTTCCTTTGCCACTGCAAGTTAAGATCTCCTCCTGTAGTTCTCAGGAGGATTCATCGTGGCCTCTCTTTCAAAAAAGACATTGATCCTCTCAGTATCCAAGAACTACCAACCTTCTGAGGATATCAGATCATTGGTTCCTACTAAGAAGGAAACAATCCTTCAACAGTCTTCTCTGCCCTAGGGATGTACAAAGCATCCATCAGCTTGATCACCCTATCTTGCAACAAAACTCCCATAGAGCAAGATCCCCACAGACCGGATATGATAGTCCACACGCTAGAACACAAACCTGTCATCTATACTCATCTGCTTTCTTCTGTTTCTTCAGTTCATATGTTCACATACTTGAGAATCCATAGCACCCATGATTCAATCACAGGTTGCAGCTTAGGGATTGTTCAGCTCAATTATGGGATCATCATCTTGCTGACTGGAACCACCATTCTACTTCATACTCACCCCAATGCCTCTTTTTGCACTGCACCACAGGGTGTCTGATCTAGATTCTACTATTATGGCAGTAGTTTTGCTTCCCCTGGGGACAATCCAGGCCAGCTTGATGCCCACCAACATTCATGGTAACTCATCCGACAGATGTAGCAACCACTGTAAGATTGCAAGATTTTCCACCATTATCCCCAGGCAGCACCTACCTACCCTACCAACTGCCCCTGCGCTGCCTCCCTTCATGAATGCAATACCATCAAGACATGCTATGGATCTGCTGGCACCCACAGACACAAACCTTCAGGTTGTGCTTACAGATACCCATCTGACCTCCCTGAAAAACTCCCAGTCTTCCTTGCATTCAGAGGAGTCTGATGAAGACTGTGCTTTGGAATCTTCTTCCTCATCTCCCCAGTATTCTTCCACTTCTCTGGACATGATGGTTGGAGACCACAGCTCACTCTCTCCTATCAATGATACAAATTCTTGTGTGACCAGCTAAGCCCAACCCCTGAACCTTGAAATGAAGATCTTGCAACGCTATTTACTGATCCAAGATTTAAACAGATCCAGCTTCACACTTCTGGTGGACTTCCAGTGTTTTAGTGGATGTCTAGTGTTTTTCTCTCTCCTCAAAGTAGCTAGACAATCTTGGGAAGCCTAAGCCACTGTTGCTCCCATCTCTTGCATACTGGCAGGTTTCTATAGGGTGCTAGAGGATTCTTTGAATTTCCGCTTAAAGCACTTTGTAGTGAACTTGAGTATTACTGGGGCTGCTGTGGGGGATACTAGAGAAAAGCTTCACTCCATTCTGTCTGACAAGGAAGGTAAGAAACCCAACACCATCAGCTACAGGTTTTATTCTTCTGCTGAATTGGCCTTCTGCCCTCCCAACTATCAGACCTGTTTTGGAGCCCACCAATAATTGCTATGGGAGAAAGTGGTTCCTAGGTTGGACAGACTCCCACATGCCAACCACAAAGCCACATTGACCATCTGTGCTGAAGCTCGTCATCTTGCCTGTCAACAAACTTAGATGCTTGTGTGAAAGTCATGGTGAATAAAAGTAGGAAGAGGTGCTGTCACCAGGGAGCTGTTCTATCCGCATGACAGGAGAGTATAGCTCCCTACTCTCTGATTGGCATTTAGCTTGATGCCTACCATTAGAGCTTTACTATTTGAAACACCAGGATACGTACTGCACACATACTCACTATCCCCTAAAGGCAGTTGCACTTGAAATCTTTCTGCAGGTTCTGTTCATGTGTCTCAGGACCCACAATGTTTCAGTAGCAATAGGTGGAACAGAGAGAGAGCACTGGGTACCCACAGAAAAAGAGATTGGTCTTCTCCATTTTGCACAGTATTCATGATTACATTGTTTCCCTTTGTGGGGCTTCACTGCTACTTTATGTTAACTAGAAGGAAGTCTGTATACAAGTTGGGCCACAGAACTGGAGAAAAGTGGGTTTGATTGGCAGTACCATATGACAGTGGGTCTCATTCTAAGAAATGTGAATGTGTGGCTGGATGGAATGAAGAAGACTGATCACACAGAGAGACACTCTGGGGTGGGATGGATGGACAGGACAAATATAGCTGTTTGGTTGTGTGCTGCTCACTGTGAGAATATCACACCACATCTCTATCCATGTTTATATTCTTCCTCATGCTCTTTTTTTTAAAAAAACTAGAAATTTAAAAATAATCAAACCTGGGGCTTCTGTTATGCTAGGCTTGTGCCTTTTCCACTAAACTATGTCCTGCTAGAAATAGTTTAGTGGATGTTGTTGCATGAGCGAGACAGCGTGGTAGGCAAGAGGGCAGATACAGCATGGGCTTAGTTGCCAGGAGACTACCAAAGACCACATCACAAATACCTCTTCTGTCTGTTCTTGTGGTTGTATGTTTAAAATATCCTGTATTATCTCACTGCCTCTTCCTCTGTTCATTGTTGGGTGATGTTAATCATGTGTTCCTGTGTCTTAATCAGCCAGGCATTGAAGACCTTGAAAATGGGGTGTCGTCATTGCACAATGTTGGGGTTGACAGGTAGTGGTGAGATTTCTGTCTCATCGCTACCTGTCATCAGATTGTGGGCATCAGATTTCTGGAGAAGTGGCAGTCATTGTCTCTCTGTATTAGAGTTTGTTCTACTGCTGTTGTTTATTTAGAATAAGACTATATAATTATGCTACGGTGATGTCAGGCCTGATGTGGTGACCATCTGGTATATCATGACCATAAATTTTCAATAAATCTGTTTGGATTTGCTGTAATATCAACTCTTTGTCATGCTGAAATGTTAAAGTACGCAGAGTAAATATATATCAATAAACCAGCAGTGATCAATTCACCACATTTCTGTTTCATGTAATTACCATTTCATAAAAAGAATAATCATTAGAGTATTAGGGAGAAACAACGAGAGAACCTCAGCTATTTGTCTTTTCATTGTCTGAATTATATTTGGGTGGACTGTGTAGCTGCAACTTAGTCTGTTTCTGTTTTAAATAAGGTACCCAATTACCAAATTGTGGATTATCCAAACATTTGAAATGTCCTCAGGGCCATTTGGGTGCATAAGGATTCATTGCCTTGTCTAATTACTATTAGGTGTTACACATCTGTCACCAAATTTATAAAAGTGTTAAATACTGCATACATATAGTCTGTGTGTATGTGCGCATGTGCACATGTGCGTGAGAGAGAGAGAGAGAGAGAGATTGTCTGTGTGTTATTTATTCTGTTCATTTTTAGGTGAATTCTGACTGAGGATTTGGAAGGAGAACAAATGGTTCACCCTAGGGTCAATACATACAGTCACAGAATCATAGAGGTGGAAGAGGCCTCATGGACCCCTGAGTCCAGCTCCCTGCTCAGTGCAGGATCTCTAGCTAAAGCATCCTCAGCAGGTCCAGCTTCTGTTTGGAGAAGGAGACCTCTGTACTTCTTGAGGCAATTGGTTCCATTGCCGAACTGTTCTTACCGTGAAGAAGTTACTTCTAATGTTCAGTTGAATTCAATATTCAGTTGAAATCTACTGTAATTTCAAACTTTCATACTTAGACTTACCCTCTAGGACAGCAGCCCTTTTTCTCTGTAGCACCCCATAAAGTATTTAAAGTTGTGTCACCCTTCTAGTCTTCTCTTCACCAAGCTGAAAATGCCCAGCTCCTTCAATCTTTTCACATATGTTTTGTTCTCTATCACCCTTGTTGCCCTTCTCTGAACCTACTCCAGTTTTATGTAGAGTTGAAGGCTTTCATGGCCAGAATCCATTGGTTCTTGTGGGTTTTTCGGGCTTTGAGACCATGTTCTGGTTGTATTTTCTCCTGACGTTTCGCCTGCATCTGTGGCTGGCATCTTCAGAAGAACGGTGAATTGGAAGTGGAGTGGAGAATATATATGCCAGTCTCCTCCTCCGGAGAGGAGGGAGCAATTAGCATAATAGTCCTATTGTGTGTACTGAATACTTGTTCCTGTTCCTACTCCAGTTTGTCTATATCCTTCTTAAAATGAGTTGCCCACAATTGAACTCAGCATCCCAGATGAGGCCTGACCAGTGCAGAATATAGTTGGCCTATTATTCCACTCAGGTTGGAAATTATGCTACTATTAATGAAGGCTAAAATAGCATTTGTCTTCTTTGCTGCAGCATCACACTGCTAGCTCACGGTCAGTGTATGATCAACAATTGTGTAATAGTCTAATGACTATTCTTTTTATGAATGTTAATTATATAAAACAGAAATGTGGTGAATTGATCATTCTGCTCTTCTGAGATAGTTGTTTTAATACCAGTTCTTATTTCTTTATTCTTTATTCAAACATTAAATGATAAGTAATTCTCATACCAATGGAAGATAATTTAAGAACTAAAATAATTATTAAAAATATATTATCAAGACTTTGACACCAGATCTGCATGAGAAATGTAGAGGAAAAAAATGGAATCATGCAGCCACTGGCAGCCTTGGTGAAGTCTGATTATGTCATGGCATCTTCAAGTGGCAAGAACTGGCAGCTGGCAAAAAACATGCGCTAGCTGAGGCTAAGCCTTAGCCACATTATTAATACTGACCTCATCTGGTTTTAGATTATGTTGATTTTGCACTCTGTTGGGAGAAACTTGTAAATAGTACTGGCAAAATGGTAGGTTTTGATAATCCAAGCAATAAAAATAGATTCAGCAATTTCTCTTACACATAAAATAAAAAAACAACCTAAACTAAAAAGAAAATCAACATTATAGTAGAAGAGGGAAGTATGTGGGAATTCACTGGAATATAGACATATACAGAGAACATCTTGGAAATAATAAAATATTTCTACTGTTGTGCAGTTGGTAGGTATTTGACTTTACCCCAATCTAAAAGTTGGAGTCTTCTGAACATTTCATAAGAGAATAGGAAGAACCATTCTGGATCAGAGCAGAGTCCTGTCTAGTCCAGCACAGTGGCCAACCAGTTGCCTGTGGAAGCGTATGAGCAAAACAGGACTGGAATGGCAGCCTCTTGTTCCCACTCTCCAGCAACAGATCTAAAAATGTCATACTGTCTCTGATGCTGGGGGGAATACATGTCTATTGTGACTAGTAATTACTGATGCACTTCTGCCATTCCTGCTCCACTTGTCTCCACTTGCTAAATTATTCCTCACATCTCAACATTCATTCATTCACCCAGTCATTCATTCATTCATTCATTTATTTATTTATTTTGACCATCTTTCTCTCAATATCACATGAAGGTGGCTTACAAAGTAAATTAAAACAAAACACAACTCAAATAATATATAGCACAAAAAACCCCTTTAAAACCATTAAATAAGCAATCTTATTAAAAACTAATTTAAAAACATTTAAGACACATTTAAAACATAAAGGTCAAAGTCCAGCTGAATCCAGTTAAAAATCCTTCAGACACAACCAGTTAAAAAGTCAAAGTCCTGTTTAAATAAAAAGGTCTTTGCCTGCTGGCAAAAAGAGAGCTGAAAGGAATAAGCTTCCTGTGAGAAGGAATTTCGTAGTCTGGGAGCCCATATCAAGAAGCCTCTCTCCCATGTGTTCACGGACACCTATGACAACAGTGAGTCTGAGAATACTTCTTTATAGAACAGTTGCTCAAGGACCTTAATAATGTTGCTTAACCGAAAATGAGGTGGTCTCATATCACTTGGAAGTTTCTTGAACGTCTTTGCCATAAGAGAAAACAAAAACTTTGTTGTCATTATTGTGCACTGCTCTGTTTCCATTGGCAGCCAGACAGATGCTTCTTGATAGTTCACAAAGTGAACTAATGATGAATGACTTGTTTGTTTGTCAGTGTCAGGTAAAGACCTCATATGATTGGCTGCCTGTGAAGAGCTTGTGGAATCCTGGGGTTTGCAGTTTAGGGAGGGGCCTTTAGAATTCTCAGCCAGAGAGCTCTTGGACCTCAGTCAATTGTGTCTGTCTTGAATATGCCATTTGTTATGGAGATGAGGCCTAGCAGCAAGGAGGAGGGCAGTGTATTCCATCAGGAACCGAACCTCTGCATGTTAATAACTCTGAATACAGATTGGATTGGGGAATAGGGGGAAAAGTTACAGGTACTGGACAAGACAGTTTGGGGAATTAGAGACACAGGATCTCAAATCTTTCTAACAAGTATTTCTTGTGGGAAAATAAAATCCTGGGTAATGCTGGGTATATACACTAGCAGTTAATAAATACAGATAAACCCTCCTGTAAAAAAAAAAAAAAAAGGTCCCTCAGTAACAAACTGTGTCACACTCTTCCTTTGTATTATTAGTTTGGGAAAAAGAAAAAAAAAGATTCAGTACCAAAAGTTTTTAAGTTTTAAAATTTGTGAACATTTGAGAATGAGTGAATGAAAGTAAAACATTGAGGGCTGGAGAGGGCACATGTCTCCGTTTTGTATATGTAGGGAAAAAATAGACTCTGCACAATATCTCTCTTGATCCGTCTCGAACAGGGAATCAGGACTTAGCTGGCAAAGGAAAGCAGTCCATCTCGAATTAGAGGGAAGTGATGCAGAAGTATTGCAAAAAAAAAAAAAGTACTGAGAAAAGAAAAAGACAAACAACCAAGGAATTTTCCTCTCCATTTATAGTGGCCTCAGTTCCTTTTATTACATCGTGTCAGTGGAAATTTGATTTATAGCCTCCTGCATCACAAAGGCTGGGAAAGGTAACAACATCAAAATCAAAAGGCCAATTAGAATGATTAAAACCACCTCCTTCTACCCATCATCACCTAAATCCAACAGAAATAAAGAAAACAGTTACACTGGCTCCGAAAGATGTTCACCCTCTGTTTCTGACAGGTCTTCATAGTAAAAGTAATCTAAAATAGTACCCGTGGTGAATTTTAGCTGTTATGATCTGGAAGAGGGATGAAGAAAGTCATTGAGTTAAATTGGGCCCACTCTGTTTAAGAGGTGATATTTATAGCCCATCAGTAAATAAGAGTTTCACTGACTTGTCTTAGAAATCCTACCTCCCCCACCCCCTGCTTCTTTATTCCAAGGATGTTAAGAGTGTACAAAGAAGAAACTGTCATATTCATGGGGTTTCTCCCATTTTCAAGCGTTCATCCTTCGCTCTTGTATTTTCCTCCAACTCTGTTCTGTGCTGCAGTGGCAAATTATGTGGCAGTCCTAAGTCCTGCCCTGTGTATGTGTACATACAGTATAAATCATTTTTAGAATATCTCAACAACATTCCTGTGAGGCACTTTAGACTGAGAGATAGTGCAAGTGCTGAGGTCATTCAGTCACTCTCTTTTCTTCTGTGCTTCAGGAGAGAGCATGGAGGAAAAAAGAATTACCTGTTTTAGTCAGTTCTGGGAACCAAGATGCATTGGAGTGCCAGTCTACCAAATGTCATCTTTCTGAATTTGGACTCCTTCCCCTACCAGTACCATGGAGTTCCTACAGCATCAGATAAAGAGGTGCAAAACACTTTACCATGGGGGATACTATAGAAACAGTATTTCAAAATGCAAGCAGCTCGTTTGTTTGCCACAAGACAGTTATGTGATCGTGAATGTAAGAAGCTACGCTTGCACACAGGAAGAGAAAGGAGGACAACTGCAAGTGAAAAAAGCTCTAACTCAATAACCCTCCCTGCCCTGCCAACATCTGTACACTCTGCACTACTTGTAGTCTGTAAGGATATAGAATAACCAAGTATTGCTGTCTCCCATTAAACCCCAGCATTACTTCTCTTTACTTACAGCATTACTTTCTCTTGTTTGTTTAACTATTTTGTGCCGTTTACACTGTAACTTGCATGGTAGTTACAATTTACAGCAAGATTTCACATTCTTGATGTACAGATCTTTTCCCTTGTTCTTACTGATTTAAGAACCATGATTTTGCTCATTGATGGAGGCTCTTTTTTGGCAGATTTAGGGTCTTGGACAATTTCCCTGAGGTCCATTGTTAAATATTCATAAGGTGGGTGGGTGGATTAACTTTGTAGTGACCTGGACACAGCATTCTTTTAATGCTCTAGCACAAAATTCTCTAGCACAAAAACACTTCAAGCAATAGAAAACAGTCTATTTTCACATCCCACTGAATTTTCAGGTTTTAAGTTGTCGGTGAAATGCATCTTTTGTCTATATATGACTCCCACTCTATTCTAATCAGCTCCCCAAGTATGGATCTGTTGTTTGTTTGGCATTGTTGGTTGTTGCAGGTGGTGTATATTTCTAACAGTTAACGGTAGTAACAAGGTCTCCCTTTTTCAGTTGGGTGATTATAAAAAGCTATATAGTTTTGTTTTTTGCTTAAAAAAAAGCCTGTTTGGTTCCACTTCATAAATAATATTCAAAAGAGTTGAACCATTCTTAGAATGTAATTGGTTAAGTGAAAATAGGTTTCTGATACAGGTCCATGGCTTTTTTTAAAAGATAGAAAAAAGTCTCCAATGTTTTTTTTGTGGTGGGGGAGAGAAGAGGTTAATTGTTAAAGTGAAAAAAGTATTTCTTCTTGTTTGAATATTTGACAGCTTGGAAGCTTGGTCTGCATTAATTGTCACAAATCACTAAACCTAGCACTGCAAGTGTCCCAAGTGTTTGACTGCTACCAGATTCAGAAATATTTGAGAGGCAACCTTAACAACAGACTGATAAAACTCCTTATTTGGGAAACATTGATCTGAGGGCTATAATAGATTCATCTGTGCTTGTGATACATTTTAACATCTTATCATTCCCCAGTACATGATTCATTTCCTTTTGCTTTGTTTAGAAGGGGCGGGTGGTAGTTCTCTGCACAGGCCAAGAACATTGATAATTTGTACAAACTCCTGCTTAAATTGTGTCTGTGTGTGTGATAAAATATACAGGTCCTGTCATGCATAATCTGCCAGGCAAAAGTCCCCAGAAAGACCAGACTTGGGTAAAAGCATAATAACAATAACAATTTTACATAAAATGATGTAAAGGTTACGGTAGATTTTCACCATGAACAGTTTTTTTTCCAGCTCAAGGAGAAAAACACCCGCACCTCCCTCCTTAATGCATAATTATCTCTTTTTGGCCTATCCGTTTTAAGCTGATTGTTGTGAAGCGTTGTGATAGCTGCTGCTCTCTAGTGTCATGTAGTCTCCGCTGAACAGATTGCTCTTTAAAGGTTAGATTTCTAAAATGTCTCTATTAGTAAATATAGTTGTTGTTCGGGGCTTGTTGCTGTTGTGGGCTGCTTCTTTTTTTTTAAGAAGTAGTTCAGAAGCGATCCTTTAAATGAGAAGTGTGTTGCTCTTTGCGGTGCTTTTTAGAGCTCAGAGACCAACACAGTCAGGTCAAAGGGTTAGCAGCAATTAACTGTAGTTGCTTTAGAGACAAAAGCGTTATTTCACAAAAGCATTATTTCACCTGCCGTCAGAGAGAGAGAGGGAGAGAGAGGAGGCCCATTGTGTAGGGGTGTATGAACTGATTATGTTTAGAGGCTGGTTGTGATTGGTGGAGAAGGGCGTGGCTGATTGGGTAGTTTTGCATCTTGTCAGCCCAGGAGCACCCTTGTGCGTGCAATCTGTCTGTAACCTGAGGAAGCTAAAGACTGTACAACAAGGCTTAATAGAGCTTCATGGCCCAGCACTCTGTTTGTGGTGGCAGCTAAATGGAGTTTGTCAGGTTTGTCAATATGATTGATTTTATGATTCCTTTCTTTAAAATCTTACTTATGTATAGCACAATGATCTTTAATTCTGCATAGGCAAGGATAGGTTGTTTTCTCTTCTCCCCCTCCACCCCCCCTTTTTTTTTCTTTATTAAAATTTGAGGCTGCTTCATTTGAGGTCTCTTGCTTTACTACCTTCTTCAGCAAGAGTTTTACAAAACAGTGTAGAAACAAAACATACAGAAATGTGGGGAGACAACTGTAGTATGGAGGCCTATATCTTCTCTCAGGAAGTTTAGGAAAGATTTTCAAACTATATTTTATAGGTGCAGTTGATGCATGGCTAAATGTCTTTGTTGCTTTATCTTTATTCATAGCAAGTACAAAACTTAGCAAAGAACTACATTTAAGAGAACATTGTGTGGTCGTGGATAGTTTACGAAAGATTGTTGTGAGAAAAGGTATAGCAGTATAATTTGTCTGTCTGTCTGTCTGTCTGATGCTTCCGAATTGCTTGCAATATTTATTGCTTATTTGTCTTAACTGTAAACATGTCAATAGGAAAAGAAAGAAGGACTGAATCAAACTATAGATGTGTAAAACACTGTGTGAGGCACAGTTACATGTCTGATTATACTTGCTAGTCAATTTGCCACATGAAATTATGTACGGGAGGTTTGTTTTTGACACTGACTGGTATTAATGTGCTCTAAAGAAATAGTTGTAACTGGATCTAACTGTAACTAAGCTAAGTCTCAGTCATGCAGTACTGAATTTTCCTGCAAAATGAGATTATTTTTCTAAGGGGTGGTGGTAGTAAGGAGGAGGGAACTGTTAGGAAGTGGGTGGTTAGTTTAGAGCAAAGTGCACATACATGCTTCCTCTTGGAGATTAACTCTTTCTTACCTGACATAGTTAAGAGAGAGAGAAAGTAGATAGGTCCAATATGCAATTATTTGTGTAAAGTTTACAAAGTGTAGATTTAAACCAATAGAGTGAGTTTAAAATAGATGCCACTTTTTTTTTTTAAACAAACAAACATTTCAAACAAACAACAAGGAGAAAACAAGCTTTGTAAGCAAGGAGTGTGCTTTGTTTCAAACAAGAAAGATTGGTTTCTGAGGGAAAGGTGAAAGGTCTGTTGATGTACAGTTATTAATTAAGCAGACATATGTTACTGAAATGTATATACAGGAAAAATCACAGATCTATGCCTTTGGGAAAAAATTGTGGATTTAAGTGTTTGTGTTTGTTTGGTCTAGGTATGTAAGAGTACATGTACACATACAAAAGTGCACTTAAATCCTGTTGGAATCGTCACAGAAACTCAGTAATAGTAGTTGGCCGTGCATAGTCAGGTGCTTTGTAGATTTAAAGTAAATACACTGATATGTCTTAGATAACTGTCTTGAGTTTAGATTGAAGAATAAGTATGTACAGTTATTTCTTCACACACACCCCAGAACAGATATGTGTACAGATGTGTGGCTAAAACATAGATGCATTGTGTGGGTATTTTGTTTGTTTGTTCTCAACTTTTAACCAGTATGGAAGATTTGCGCTGAGGATCAGAAAGATGTTATGTTCTAAGCAGTTTTAAATAATTATGCTGCATCCATCTCCTCTTTAAAATTGCATTGATGAGGATGTAAATCTGAAAACAAATCCTGCCCAAACAGTGTAGCTGATTTGGCCTAAGATGTGATCGAGCTAAACTGAAAACTGATTGGCTTGACACTTTATAATCAAAGCTGATTTATTGTTCATTAGTAGTGCATTAGCTCTTTCAGGCAAGACAGTTATTTGTGTAGGGGCCTGTCAAACAAAAGACTCCTAGCACCTGTCATTTCTAAAACAGGAGATAAGCAGAAAAGATAGCAAGAAATTTTGAACAGAGATATGGGCTTTCAAGAAGTGAAATCTTTGGGACTCTTTTTGCTTCTCAATAACACTTTAAAAATTCTGGGCCTTGAATCTTTTCTGAGATGAACTTATTAAGGGTAAGAAGGCATCCCACGCCAGAAGGAAGGTGACACGTTAGAACTGGAGAACTGCAAATCATTAACTCATTGTGTTTCTTACATATTAAACAGAGGCATGCCTTGTTGAGCTGAACTGGGTCAGGATATTGTAAGAAATAATGACTGATTGTAGCTTTAATATGTTAAATAAATGTGTTGGCATTTTTTTCATTGTCCACAAATGCAATATAGTTAATGAATTTCCAGAAATGTTCCATTGCCCACGCTGTGTCAGAAGTGCTCAGGTGCCATAAAATGCTTCCTGTACCAGTAGGGGTTAATTATGTGAAAACATGGATGACATCACAGCAGAGCTGCAAGAATGTCAAGATATATCTTCTGCTGTATCGAGACATGTTTTTCCCCACTGCCCTTTCATTTTCTCACTCTCACTCCCTCCCCTGCTTCCCCACCCCCTTATTAAGGAATGATCTCAGGACACAAACCAGAAAACAACACAAGTGTCAAAAGAAAACAAAATTAGTCAACTTTTGTCTGCCACCATAGAAACGAGGATTAACTTATGTTATTCCAGAGTCATGGAGAGGAGACTATCTGAATGAGAATATATAGTGTATTGTCTTCGATGAATTTTTCATTTGACAGGGATTTTGGAGGCTGTGATCTTAATTAAATCTCAACTGGCTCAAATAATGCATCTAAAAAGGCATGCAGTGTTGCGTAACCTTGCTGAGTTGGTAAACCATAAATCATCAGAAAGCTTATGATAGGGAGGGTTTATTTCTGTGAGGTTTTGTTCTCCATTTGTTAGTTTAGATTATTTTTTTAAAGTTCACTTTACTGTACTTTTTTAATCCAAGTCCTCAGCACCCTACCCCCTTTAAAAAAATGTCTCCTGTAATATAAACAACAGCTAGGAGGTGCCATGCCCAATTTGGCTGGAATTTGAGTGATGCAATGAAACTGACATGGGATCATAACTTCCTAGTCATTTTCACACAGTTGTGTATCTAATTGTCATGATGCGAATTCTGCTGTGATGATGCTTGTGCAGGTTTTCAAAAGGAGGAACTTGGGGAGGAAATTTTAGTCCAAGTTAGGATGGTCCCATTAATTGCCCCATCATGCCAGTGTAAGTGCCTCTGAATATACTTATTCATTGGTGCCCCACTGAAATTCTTAGCTGTCTACAAATTATTCAGGAAAGTATTACAGAAATTGATGGTACATTGTTATTCAGTTCTAAAGGATGATTGTTGAACAGTAGCCTGTTCCGATGGCAAGTGAAAATGTACACAACTGTGCTTCCTCAGGTACCTTCAGAAAACAAAAAAAAGTGTGGGGGGCAATGGAGACTATTCATTGTTTAGTGGAGGCAATTTTTAAAGGTATGTTAAAGTTTAACAGGCACAGAGCAAATATTTTAATATAATTGCTTACCTGTCTTCTCAGTACTTAGCA
The DNA here is from genome assembly GCA_948474755.1 of Ctenosaura bakeri. NCBI lineage: Eukaryota > Metazoa > Chordata > Lepidosauria > Squamata > Iguanidae > Ctenosaura > Ctenosaura bakeri. Next base: position 358,864 of record CAOLHI010000603.1, on the reverse strand, counting down.
GTCAGTGTTTATTGATACTTGAAAAAGGTATGAGAATTCTGTTTCTTTTCACTACATTTTGTTTTTTTTAAATATGTTGATAGCATAAATGGATGGCTGTTTGCTATGTAGCAAATGTGTGACCCTTGAACAAGGTGGTTGTGAATTCTTCATTTGTGTCAAAGGTAGGAAAGTGTTAATATAACTAAAAATGTAGAGAGTGCAGCAGTAGAAAGAAGCACAGGGTCCAGCAGCTGTTTTTAACCAGCAAAATTACCCTGGCTTTTCTTCATGCAAATGTTTATAACTCAGGAAATAAATGTATTGATCTGTTTCTTTATCCATCCATCTCACCCAATCCCGACCATTTGCTTGGGGAAAAATAAGTAAATAAAAGAGGGGGGCTTCTGCCACCACCACCAATCCACACCTGCATGGCTAGATTGTGGGAAAGTTCTTACACCACAGACTTGATGTGATATTGTTTGGTGAAAAGCTTGGCTGGCTTTAAGCAGTTTGTTTGTTTTACTGAAAGCAGGACTGTGTTGCTGGAAATTAGCTTTGCTGTGAACTTTCAGGATTCCTTTTAAATGCCTTTTGTTTTTATAAGGTCCACTCCCCCCTCCATTTTTCTGTTGCCTTCACTGTGTTTGTCTGTTATTAGAGTCTGAAGCACAGGGAGGTGATCCACAGATGAGAAGGAGGGGGAGAACTTCACACTGATCTTTTTTAAGGCTGCCTGATGTGTCGCTTTAAAAAAAAACCCTGCAAGTAGTTATATGAAGTAGTCAGTTTTTGCTAACCTTTCCAAAATAGTTCTCTTTCTTGGAAAGCATATCTCTTGTTCCCACTACTAAGAGCACAACAGTATTTCATGGGGACAGGGTATGGGGATCCGATTTAAGTGAACATTGAACAAGCAGCCATTATTGTTAATTATTCTGTGAAGCCCTTAAAGCTGGAGTTGTTTTCACTGATTAGGTAAGAATAGATGTTATATTACCTGTTCTAAAGGGGCAGGGGGAAAATGACACCTAAACAACAATAGCTGATAGCACGTTCTAATTTTTTAAGCTCACTATCTTGACCTTAAAATCTGAAACATCATTGTTCAAATAACTGAGAACAAGGTAAACCAACAACATCAAAAAGGTCGGCTTCTGTGATTTCTCAAGGGCTTGTTATTTTGTACTCTCCAATTCTATTTGATGTCTTGACAAAACAAGATGACACAGGGGAGAATACATTAAATTTTGATATTTCCCCCCATCTAACCTGTACCCATAGTGGCAGCTTAATTTTTTGCACTTTTTATTGAAGGTGGCTTTAAAAATTTTTATTATTATTATTTTATTATTTTTTTCCACAACGATTCTTAATTGCCACACCACTGCGAGAAGGTTTTCTCCTTGGGCTTTCCCATTTGCCTTGATTTTGCTAGGCATCTTTTAAAACATGTTTTGACCTTTAACATACAGAGAGCTTGCTGGTTGGAATGTGTCTTCATTAGGAGTAAATCAGTGAATAGCAAAATTGTCAAAGAAGCATCTGATGCTGTCTCATTATGGATCAGCACACCCAGTGCAAATTAGATCCTAATGTACAGATGAAGGCACCTGTGATGAGTGTGAAATACAGTACAACACTTCAAGCAAATAAACTTTTACAAGTGTTGTAAAGGTTGTAACTCTGAATAAAGTGACACCCTCTAAATGAGTGTTTAACAGAACAAGAATTTGAATGCATCTTATCACAATGTGACTGAGGGATTTTGTGTGTGTGTGTGTCTGATTAAGAGTAAACTGGTTCAGTAAGTTCACCACGTTTTAATTGCTTATTAATATTACATTAGTTAGTACACTTCCTTATATTCTCTCCCCCCCCGCAAATAAAAGACAAAAACCACATTCTTTAACTCTTCAGGAGAAGCAGAAAACAGAGCCACAGGCGAATATTGTAAATTATTCTTGTGGTGCTGATCTTGCACTTTCATCTACCTGCCGTTGAAAAATAACACTTGCTTAAATGTCTGTGTATCACTGCGCAACCGTTAGAAACTGCTTATTGAATCACGGTGTTTTATTATTAATTTCTGACAGTGTAATCTGTTCATGTGAAAGTAGTAAAAAGCAGGAAGAGTTTTGCGAGAATTGAGAGTGGGATCCTGTCGCTTTGACTGTGTGAAGTGTTTGTGGAGGGTTTTTAAGAAGAAGCTGAAATGCTGACTGTCTTTTAAAAAACTAAAGATAAGTAAAACTCGTGTGTGTGTGTTTTCCTTTTTCACTGTAAGTGCAAAGCAATCTGAAATCCTTATTATGTAGGTATGTTGATAAAAAATAAAGAAATGTTCTAATAGACTCTCCCCATTCATCCTACTGTAAGAATAGTTTAGCTGATTCCTGGTTTTTTTTAGCAGTAGATTACCTTGTGGTATTCAGTTAACAAACATTAAAGCAGAAGAGATTTAATTTGTGTAAACTTTATATTTGCATGCAGATTATGTGGATAGACATTATAGCTTCAGCCGTGAGTCTTATAGATAGTAGGGAATCGAGTACTGTATGCATGGGAAGAGGCAGATAAGATCATGTTCCCAGAAAGATTTCATACTTGGAACAATATTAAAGCAGCATTTTCCTTTTATTCCCTCATTGTTAAAATAGTCTTTACACGGTAGGGAGCCCAGAATTATTTACCAAGTCAGGAAAATCTGTTACCTGTCAGTTGTATATGTCCGTTTGCACACTCCAACTCCTTGTGAAATGCAGTAAACAAAATGCTAAAAACAAAATGCTAATTGAATTGTAAAGAGCTTTGGTTTTCAGCCCCTCCTTCTTTCTCTCATCTGTTCTCCCTCCCGCTTCTTTTTAATAGGAGGTTGTATTGTTGAAGACAGAACAGTTATGCTAATGACCGACTACTTAGCTTATTTTACATTAATATAATAAACAGTACCTGTCGTAATGCTCTGCGCAGTGTTATGGGCAAAAATAGTGAAGTCTTAAAAGTGAAATTCTGTTTTGCATAATGAAAACGGAATCGTGGTTTCCACATGAATAGTTCCAACAGTGTGAGGTTTCTTTTTCCCTTTTAATTGTTTTTGTTTTGAAGACATGAAATATTGTGTCAGAAATGTTCTGTCTTGAGGGAGATACAGGTAACATAATTTAGTGTTTCCTTGTTCCTAGGAGTGAAAAGTTACATTGCAACAAAATGCTTTGAGTATTAGGCTGAATGCTTTATTCTCACTTACTGTAATAATATCAAAGCTGTATATGTACTACTTGTTCAGATGTGTTTATTCTGTAGGCTTTGGTATTTTTAAGATGATGCTGTTAAAAGTCGTTTTTATTATCTTAGTGGCTGTCTGTACTTGTCTGTTTTACCTACATTTCACTACTACCTATTAACATCCAGTCAAGAAACTGAGATGGCATTTGGAATATATTTCGTATTTTTTTTAATTAATTGCAGATTATTACAATAATAGTTCATAATTGTGAAGCTCATTTGATGTCAGATACTTAAAAAGAAGAAGAAAATCATCACCTGAAAATAGATAGTGACGATGGAGGTGATAAACAGTGTCCCTAACCTGAGGAAATTTTAGAAAATAAAAAATCATGGGTGTTTATATATTAATACTGATTTGAATTGGTAGATAACCACTATTTAATATTCAGTCTAGCAGAAAAGGTGAAATTTTAAAGAATGGTCTGTCTCCTTTCATTCGCTACAGTGTCAAAATCTTCAGTGGTCTAACAAGTTTCATCTTGAGCATGAGCTGGGGCCAAAGGTAGAGCTATAATAGTGGAATATTTCAGAAGGAAAGTGAGGTAGGCAAATGTGGCAGTGGCTTGGAAATCTCGGAAAACATGTAGGCATGCTTTGGGGAAATAAACCTGGAACCAGTTGGTGTCCTTTAAAGGCATTTTTGCCATTGATGTTATTAGAATGTCAGCAGGTCTGTACTAGTAGAATTCTAATAGTGAAGCAGCAGCAGCAGCTGTATTTTCCCTTCACTGCCAGCTCTAAGTGCAGCTGGGTACCTACCACACCCTGTGAGTATCTGTCAGCCAGTCTGCATGTAGTTTATTTATTTTTTTAAATCAAACCCATTTCCTGAAAAGTAGAATAGGGCAACAGGGCTGAAGTTTGTCTTATAAGGCTGTTTGACATTTTTGCTATCTGATGATGCTGTACAGGTTTACCTGGAAGTAAATTCCTCTGAGTTCAGGAAAAGTTACTGTCAGGTAAATGTGTACAGCACTGTAGCTTGGACATGAATTTGCACCTTCAATTTGTTTCTAAATTCTTGACATTATTAAGCAAAATTTCTTGAATTCCTTTTCTTTTTCTCTGAAAGTGCCTCTGGAATGCATGAAACATGTTTAGTTGAATATATGTTACAGTTAATTTATTCTGGTGTCATAAACACAGGTTAGATCGATAGCATTTGCAAACTGATCCATTGAGATAATTATAAGTATTAAGTTATGATGACAGGTTTTTCTTTTTCTTTTTAGAAGTAGAACTTGTTTGAAACAAAATGTCATGTTTTTTTAGGAGTTTATCATTTATGAAAAGCATCACAGTTTTTAGTCAGCTGGGACTGTAGTCTTTATCCTATCAAGAAGCAAGAGATTTCTTATTTTAATTCTGATGTAATATGTATCACATAGTATCTAAAATAAGTACAGTTTTGACAGAATACACCCCAACAGGGACCCATAAATATTAGAGACCACAGTTAAGAACTTACATGACTGTTTTAAATACTATTGATTTAAACCATTGGCTAGTTTTTATGAATCAAAGTGTAATTTCCAAGCTTTCACTATATTTCTCAGTGCTAGAGCACTCTCTCTTGTGTGCCTTTAGCAGCTTTCCAGACATTCAACACAGGATTAAATGATAGTAGTTACAATGATCAATAGGTTAAGACCAGTACAATCATTCTTGCTGCTAATGACCTGGTAGTAATGGGTAATAAAGTGTGGGCTATAATAGCCTATCAGTGCTGCTGCATGCCCTTCTAATCTTAGTATTACTAGGGACTAGTTACATGAAGAAGAGGTACGTTGGAAGTTAAGAAAATGGATATGAAGTCACAAGTTTTAAATCTCAGCCTGCTAACAAACACAGACGCATACCACTCCACATTTTTCTGCTCTGTTTGAGTATGTTTGTTTAAAACTTCACCTGCTTTATGGCCTTGAGTTCCTGAAGCAGTACCTTCTTTTCCTTGCTCTTCTCACTGGAAAGCTCATATGAACCCCTTAGGGACAGCTGGAGACACTTTGCTGCTTAAGTGGACCAACATTTTTAAATTGTCTTCCTGTCTACTTCCCAGTGCTTCAGACATCTGTTCCTGTTGTCATCTATTCCTGCCCTCCAGTGGTGTTGCCTGAGGGAGTCTCTTCATAAGGGTGCTTGGGAGGGCCAGCACTTAAAAGGAGGTCCAGGGCCAGGAGACTCTGGGATCCTTTGTGAGCTTCAGCAGATGCCTGATGGTGTCAAGACTTCTTATCACCCCTCCCTTTCGTTCTTTTACTTCCCCAGTTCATTGCAGGGCTGCACCATGAACCAGGTGTTTCCTCAATCACAGCCAACAGTAACCCTGCCCAAAAGGCAGAATGTAGCTCTAGTTACTGTTCCCCATGGACAAGGGTTGTACTAACCTTCCTTTTGTGGTCAGTGCTTCTGTGCAAGACAATATGTGTACTACATGAAGTCCCTCTTCTCAGTATAACAGGAGGCATAGGGCTGGGTAATGCTTTCCAGTCTGCCCCAACACACACACCACATGCACACGTGTGCACACCCACAGAGGTTTGCCCTTCCGGAAAAGAGTAACTTTGCCTTGTAGTTTGGAAAACAGATGGTGGCAGATGGCTGCTTAAATGTTGGGCTTAACCGTGTGATCAGAGATTACTGAGGTCACTGTGACACTACACAGGGAGGTTTTCAGTACTGCAGACCACTGCTTGGTTGTCTGAATCCTCTGTGTGATAGTGGATGTAACCGTGTTGCTGCCCATATGCTCTCATGTTTGCTTTTCTTACATTGTTTTGCCTACATGTTTGCAGGGCTTTTTTTAAAGGTCATTTCTCCTTTTATTATTGTTAGTATTATGGATAATCAGTAACAATAATTTAAAAAACAGTGGTGTTTGCTTCTCACCATTTGCCACTAGTGTTTACCCTCCTGTACTTCCATCTCTGTATAACCTCATAGAGTTAGATCATGATCCCTGGCAAGTCTGTTTAGTATTAACTTTTCAAGGAACTAAGTTTTAGCAGATCAATTACAGCTGTAATTCTGCAGGGCAGTGGCACAAGTGAACCCATTGCAACCATAGCTGGATCTGTAGTACTTGTTAATGCAAGCACTATGCAATTAACAATCATGAAGTGTGCAGAAGATGAATTCTTATTGTATTCAGCAAGTCTTTTTTCTTTGAGATAAATTCAAGTGTTACAGTTCTGACACGGTGCTTTTATAGATCTTGAGCCCTATTGATGTTACTAGGAAAGAAGTGCTGTATCTGTGCTGTATCTTACTTTGGATTTTGCTGCATCCAAAGATAACCCAAACTGACAATGGCAAGTGTGGCTGGGAACTGAAGTCTTGGTCTGGAATTGTAATGTTGGATGATGGTGAAGTGTCCAAGGTGTATAAATACAAATGTCTTAAGAACAGTCTCAGATACACACAAATGCATACAACAATATTTGATACTGTTCAGTATATATGAATCTGACCTTCAGGAACCATTTTTAGTTCATCAAAATTAGTGGTGCTGAGAAATCAGGACATCAGTGCATAATGACTGTGAAATTAGGAATGAGAATTTGCTATGCAAATGACAGGACAAATCATGTGAAAAAGTCAAGATAAACTGCATATTAAGACATTATGTTACATAAAATTAATATGGCATTTCTTTCTTGCTTACTACTCCCTTGAAATATTTTTAAAATCCTTTTATCTCCTGATCAGCTATTGTCTGCTGATTTTTCTTAAAAAACGTGGTGCATGAAAATGTTCAAAACATGTTATTACCTTTTATTGTAATGCATGAGATGACAGCAGATCCTTTTTAACGAAGTATATCCTTTTACTGCTTTTAGTTTTCTGCTGTCACCTATTTGAGCTGAAACTAAAGAAAAGTGTGGTGCTCAATATTTCTATTCAAAGTCATGTGAGTTTTGCTCCCCCACCATTGTAATCCCCCTCTTTTCCCCCTTTCCCTTTTTTCCTTTTGGGGCTCCTAACGAAATAGTCTTGTTGCATTACCGGAACTGACAAAATGGTTCTCATGTAGTCTGCAAATTAAACACAAGTGCAGTGATTATTTTGAATAGCTAAATTACATTCTAGAAAGCTTGCAGAATTCAAAGCATTGTCATTAGGTATCCGCTTGAATACAATTTGTGTAACCTTGGCCAAGACAGCCTGTCATTTTAATGTCAGTGTTTTATCTGAACAAGACATCATCCTTTCAGATACAGTGTACAGGTTCCTTGCAAAGATGCCCGTGCAGAAACGTGCTAACAGTTGCAAATATGAAATGCTATCAAGTTCATCACTGTAGCTGTTTGTCACTGAAATGTCATGGAAAGCGGCTTTTAATGGTATCTCACATAATACGAAAGAATTGAAGCCATCTGTATGCTAGGTGAATGTGGAATGGTAGAGACATCATTGTAGGAACTCTGCTGCTAAAATTACTTGGGAACAAGGTGCGGTTTTTGATATGGCTGAAATTGTGTTCATTTGCTTCAATTCATTTAGTGCCAACTCCCCAATGGCTGCTTTTGAAGGGTCTTACTTTTTAATTAATGTAAAAATTCTTAAAATTGATAGTTGCCTCTAGAAGGTATACAGATGAATAGTTTAATTTTCTCAGAAATCTTTCCAATGGCAAATCTGTTGGTTGGTGTGGGTGGGTGGGAAAGAAACATACAAAGAGAATGAAGTCAATTTTTGTGCTTTTTTTGCCTGTGAACCGAAGAAGGTGAGATTACGTATTACCCCCCTTGCCTATTGTTTTAAACCTTGAGGGGAGGGGGACCGTTTGGTTCGCACGAGTGAACTAACAGAACAATATTGAATGTCTGGAGTGAAAAGGGACATGCTTTGCTTCTTTTGTTTAAAACATACAGAGAACTGGACAAGAAACACGTTGAGATTCTTGCCGTTTACACTTTTTTAATACTTTAGGTTCCAGTGTCAGTGGCTATGATGACACCTCAAGTTATCACTCCTCAGCAAATGCAGCAGATCCTCCAGCAGCAAGTGCTAACTCCACAGCAGCTTCAGGTCCTGCTCCAGCAGCAGCAGGCACTCATGCTTCAACAGGTAACTTGTTCCTTTTCCAGTAGTTAAGTTAGCCAGCACACCCATTGGAGGAGTAACGTCTTAGTGCCAATTGTGACATAATTATTTTCTTCCAGATGACAATGTCTGTGTGGATTTGGCAGTTTTGAGATATTTTCCCCATAATTTGCAATAGATGTTCTTCTTTGTGAAAAGAAATACATCACCAATCTCCTCTAAATTTATTGCAATTCTCTGTATACATTATCACCAGTATGGTATATAAGATGCGACTGAGCCAATCATCTTTATCACTGTGTTCTCAAAGGTATGACTGAGACAAAAAAATTCAAACCTTCCAAATTTTTTTTTGAAAGGGAAATCATAAATAATTTGAAAAACTACAAAGATATCGTATACATTTTAAGATTGTCTTTCATGAATGTATACCAAAAAGGAGTCATTATTTAATTCAAATAAAGAAGAGAATCTCCTTCCTGTGCTATGTTCCCCTCTCCAGCTCATGTGAAAAATCACAGTAACAAATAAGAAGTGGTGGAGCTTGTGTTCCACTTAGAGAGACACTGTGATGTACTAGTTTATGTTGAATGAAGACATGGTGAACTTGGATTCAATTTCCCCTTGGTCACATAGCTTATTTGGTGCTTCAGGCAAAGTTGCTCCATGGAATTCCTATGAAAGGGACAGACTATATATGTCACCCTGGTGTTGATGGAGGAAGAACAGCAGTAGTCTAGGGTTTTTTGTTTTTTTGGGGCGGGGGCTTAGAATGTATATTTCATAATCTTCTATGCATTTGCTAGCCACCTGCATTTATTGTACTGAGCATGTTCCAGTTACCTTGGGTAGCCTTATCTGGTTTTTGTGTCTGACCTCTACCTGTACCTTACAAGTGGAGTCCACTAAATTTACCTGATAGTAAATAAAATTGTCACTGTTTGGCACAGCAGCAGGTAGAAGGCCAATGGAAACCTTCAGATGTTAACAGAAATGCCTTGAAAGCTGTAATGTATGCTGTGACTTAGTACCAGTCTTCTCCAGCTATGCTGGGGGTTAAATAAACACAAAGGTAGCATTGGGGTTTGCATATCCCAAAGAACTATGCAGGATTAATTCATTACTGGCACAGTAATGCAAAAGTCCATTGCAAGCTGACCTTGTGTACTGTGCCTCACAGTCACTGGTCCCTCATTCATTCATTGAATGGAAATTTAAAATAAGCTATCTGTCTGAGAGTTGGGGCCCTACTGGTGGGAGTAGGAGCTTGTTCCTGTACCAGACAGAGCTTAGTACAGTACAATACAACAATAATTTAGAAAGCATGTATATGTTCCAAATAAAGATTCACCAGGCTCTCCCAGCAAGGGCATTGTGGCTTTGTTGTTCCAATCAAAGGTCATTCCTTGCCTTATTTTAATTAGTTTGTGTAGAAAATGGTATGTTTTTCATCAGTTCATTTTGGAGATTACTTTTCAAACGATAATGCCAAGAATAGTCAGTGTGCGCTGAATTTATTGTCGAGTTTCAAACTAAAGGTCAGACCATTACAGATAAAAGGATGCTATTTTTCAAATCACAGTTTGTGTATTACACCAAGGGGGGACCCTGAATTGGCTATCCCACTTTGTTTTACTTAATACTCTCTCTTTCTCTCAATTTCTCTCTCTCTTTCTCTTCCTCTTCCTTTCTCTCTTTTTCTTTGTAGCAGCAGCTTCAAGAGTTTTATAAGAAACAACAGGAACAGTTACAGCTTCAGCTTTTACAGCAACAACATGCTGGAAAACAGCCTAAAGAGGTACAGTTTAAAAACAATTTTTTATTTGCAAACCAACATTGTGTCAGAAATTATAGCAGCTGCATAATTGTTTTAAGTTGCTACTTGTTAGATTCTACTCCCCAATAAATGCCCTTTTCAGAACAGCATAATGTAAGCAGCTGGTAATATATTCGACATAGTCTTTGGGGTCGTGCACACATTTGCCTTAGATTGCCTTCCTTAAACACATCTCTTTAGTTGGATAGAGAATTAACCTACAGAAAGTGATGGTGCATGCAGTTTTGCTGCCCAGAAGCTAACAATGTGCACATGTACCCAAGTAAACAAAGGTGGAGGCCTACTATCCAGGAGTAGTTTCTGTAGTCAGCTACACGTATGTAGTTCTCATAACTTAATGTGCAACCTTTTGGATTGCAGTCATTGGGTGTAGCCAGAGACAGTAAGAGATGCCTCACACATCACATTTTTGCTAGTAGGAGAGCCTATCTCTAAATGATTTGAATAGTTAAGGAGGGCATTTTGTTTGCCTTTCTCTTACCTGTCTAGAATATTTGATTCCAAGTCCAGGTACAACAGCACTTTATCTATCTTCACAGATTTCGGTTGGTTGAGATTTTCAGTTCAGTTCAGTTTTCATCAGAAATTTTCAACATGTGAATATAGGGGAAGGGCAAACTTGACAGATTAGCCCGTCCTACTCACAGGGGATCTGTCCCTGCCACAGAGTTCAGCATTGCACATTTTAAACTAATGGATTTGTACTTCCTCTGTCTGTTCCTTTCTTGTGTGTTTAGAATGACCAAAGCCAATCTCAGAGAACGAAAAATTTTGGTATGAATCAACCTTAAGATTTATTTTAAGATTTATTCTTTAAAAAATAAAATTTATTAAGGTTTATTTAAAGCTTTGGAACTGAAGTAAACAATTCTAAAGTGATATTCATTCAGAAGGATTTCAGAATATTTTCTTCTTCTTTTTTTCATTCCCCTGTCAAAAATATTTGTGGGTCTTTGTCAGTATTTGCATTTCCCCAAATACCTGTGTTGAGTTGCCAAATCTGGACTGCTAAACTCCCTCCATAGATCTGTCTCCCAACTGTGTTGCTTGCCAACCAGTACAAGAGTGGATGAAACCATGTGAGGAGGCATACATAAGCTTGCCTCAAGTTTTGCAATAGGAGGTCCTCTTTCTAGATCTAAGGACTCCTGAAAGATCTCAGATCTTGTGGGAACACTAAAACCCATTCAAATGTTGTGGTGGTAGGCCAGCAACCATCACAAGATGAGAAGTTTCATCAGTCTGAAGATCAGGAAGACAAAGGTGCCAACTGTGCTTGCAAAAGAAGGACCCTGCTCCCAGCATTTGACATGTAGTAGAACAGTTGTCTGGGCGGGAGGGAGATAAACCTGCTCTGAGTATGGCTGACACTTACTCTTTCCATTCACACCAGATATTTCTTGTAGAATCCATCCATTCCAAAACACGTCAGGACTTTCAAATACTGGGTTGGAGGGGTGGATTTCTTTGAGGAATTCATTTTCTCCCATAGCAGGGAGAACAGTATGGTAATTATTCACCCCAGCATGTGATGGCAAAATAGTTGAGGAAAAATACCCATATTCATTTACTTATTTAGTTTATACCTCACCTTTCTTGTAGAATGGGATCCAAGACAACTTACAGTAGTTTAAAAGTAGATTTAGATAAAATGTTATTTTACAAAAGTTTAAAAATAATTCAGTAACAATATTATTTTTAAAAAATAATAGTTGAAAAATAGTTAAAACACATTTGAAACATAATTGCTTAAAAAAGGTAAGAAATACATCATAACACATCACTTTGTATTGTCTTAACCTAATGACTATATCAAGAGAACAGTGGTTTTCAGATAGCATTCTGTGGTTTACTATGAATCTCTGGAGGTTCATCAAGGCCTTCACAAGAAGAGTAATCAAGGACCACTTTTCCATTTGCAGTCATTTCTTGAATATGCTCTTATAGAGCAGCTGTGGTGTATAAGTATGTAGAGTATGTGAGAGAGAGCTAGGAAGCACTCTCGTGCTATATTTTACATAGGGAAACAGTGATGCTCAAGTCAGTTCTCTTCATGCAGTGCGTATCCTGAATTGTTGCACTGGAATCTTCTGCACATGAGTTACATGTCAGGAATTCCTTGACTAGGTGATCTGATGAAATGAAAAAGATCCCTCAAAGTAGAAGATTTGAAAGCCATTGTTTTAGAAAGCTGCAAATTTACAAATAACTCTCTAGAGGAACAGAAGTACTATCTCAGAGACTTAGTGGGTTTTCCTTCTAGTATAAAACAAATAAATCGAAACCGTTCTAGGTTAAAATTTTTGTATAATCCATGTGTCTGAAAGTAAAGGTTGCAGAAGATATTCTGTGCACAAGATAAAAGAAAAATAGTAAAGAATGTTAATTATAAGCAAAATCTACAATGAAAGATGTTGTTTCATACTTGGCCTGTTTGTATTTTTCCAAAACTTGTTGGACACAGTGAAGTCTTTCTCCTTTCTAAATAAATACATTCATAAATAAATAAATAAGAAAGATATAAAGAGTTTGTTGTACATATTAATTGTGTTTGCCACATGCCTTCCACCACAATGGCTGTTTAAATATCGTATAGATTTGCCTGTTATTTTGAAGACCAAGTTGTCTATTATAAAATACATGCTATGTTGTGGAAAATGTTGTGCATATTAAGTGACTTCTTTCTGTGGCATTAGGCTGTTGGGAGACCACTTTTGTTTCTTGTTACAGGTTGCTGTCATACCTGAACTGGTTGTGTGTCATTGTGGTAGTTGCACTTCATGTAAGCACATATACCCAAATTGGCCATGCAATTGCTTGTCCACTGTCACCGCCCTCCGCCCCATTTTCTATTGTGGAAAAGCAAGTTTTAAGTCAAGTGTGAATTTTTACAGCTGAGTTATAAAATGAAGGGGGGGGGGTTATAATAAGAAACGCTGACACGAACCTTAACTATAGCCCGCTAACGGGCGCCACTATAATAAAAAAGGGAACAGATTAAAAAATGTCTAAAATGTAAATCTAAAGGACTAACAGTAATTAAAATGGAAATGGCACAGGGAGGGAAGGCATGTAATTGTGAGATATCACTGTGCAGAATGCTCTCAGCTTTGTTTTGCTGGCTGTTTTTCTAATTCAGTAGGGCTTACTCATCAGTGGCAGTTCAATGCGCGTTAATGACTCTGGGATGCAGGCATCACTCTGGACAAAGAAATGATTATTGTGCGGTCAAAAGAAGTTCAAAGACAAGAAGGGAATTTCAGTTTTTCCCTTAGAGATCCACATTCAAGAGCATATAAATTAAGCCAAATGTTAAAAACCACAGTCTGAAAGCTGACTTCAAAGTCACAACTCTCTAATTAATGAACTGCGAGCTTCAGTTTGGACAAGTCGTGGTTTGATGCGCCCATAAATCAACATGACAGGTCTGTTTCACAGTCTCAGACAGTGCTTGTCATTGAGTCGCATCAGATGTAAACACAGCAGAAAAAAAGGGGGAATATGAAGGAGGTGCAATTGATCAACAGAATTGGTAAAAACCCACTTTTGAAGCACATTATGCATGATCACAGGAAATGGCTATAGCCTCAAGAGGCTTTCTCCTTCTGCTGTTGCTTTTTTGAATCAGATTTCTAACAACCTTCAAAAGGGAGAATAAGAATTATGGAGCTTCTCCCCTGTGGCTGCCAGGCAATAACCCCCTGTTGTTATTTTGTGCTTCTTTCTTTTCAAAGGCGTCAAATTTTAGTTTTTTAAAGATCTTTAACTCTATATTTGAAGACAAACAATAAAGGGCTGCCACTGTCATTCTTATCAGTTACCAGGGATTGTATTTTTTTCTTTCTGTTGCCACTTCTTATTAACCTCTTATTTGGTCTATTAGACATAGTTTTGAATGCAAGCCTGCATGCTGGGAGAACATGAAAGTTCAGATGAGCTCAGAGGGCAGATAAAGAAATTTGAAGGGGAAAGTTACACAGCAGAATGAACGATAAAAGTTAACTCTTCTAAATTGCTGTTGTCAGACGGGAGAGCGTCTCTGACAAAGATGATGGCTCAGAGAAGAAGGAAAAAATACTTTGTGTGTTAAAAAGGCAAGAAAGGAAGTTGGACAATGTGATGGCATTTCAATATTTAACACAGCTGATTTAGTGTGGTCATGCATCTGATATTCCAGTATCCAAACTTTTAGTCAGAAAAGACCCCTGTTCAAAGTGAATATTATTACAGGGTAGATGTGAGAACAACAAGGAGACAAGCACCCTTTGCTTTTAACTGCTGCTCCCTTAAAATACTAATGGTTTTAGTAAGGATTTGTTTCAGACAATGTAATTCTTCCCACAGGTTTAAATTAGTATGCAGCTGATGATCCGTTAATGTGTGCATGCATGTGTATGCCATACATGCGAGCGCATGTGCTCAGCCATTAAACAATTGCACGGTAGCAGTTTTGTGATATGGACTGATGATTATGCTTTTAACTGGTTTTAAATTTAACCCCTCAGTAAATTTCCTGTATCCCATTCCCTCAGTTGTCAGTAGCTCACTGTATTGCACCATCATATGAAAGGAGATGTAAAAAGTGGAGGCAAGAGAGCTTTGACTTTAAGCAGCACACTCTATGTGCTACTTTTTCTTTAAAGTCTTGTTTCTTGTAAGCAAGATTAAGGGGGATTTTATAGCAGGGTGGAGAACATGTTTATTACAGTGTTTCCATTTGTTTAAGCCAGATCTCAAGTCTGTTAACTCACTATGCATTATGCTCTGTTTGTGTTTTGATTTTATTAAATACCATTCCCACCGAGCCTATGAAACAGAGACCTGGGAAAAAGATGATGGAAAGGATTCTAAATAAAGGTAGAAAATATCCCCCACCCTTTTTCTTTTCTTTCCTTTTCTTTTTTTCCAGTTAAGTAGATTGTTTTGATAAAAGGCAGCTTGTCCTCCAGTAGTTATGACAATTTATGTTAGGCAATAGGGAGTAACCCAAGAAAGGAAAACAGACCTTTGACAGCAGCTTTAGGGAGGGGATCAAAAATGCAAGTTTTATCAGGATATTTCAGCATTTTAACAACTGACTACTGACCTGACAACAGGACTGCACCGAGACCTTTTTTGTATGCATTCAATTGTGAGAAGTAAACAAACTGCCTTGTATCCTGTGTTTGGTAACTGGGTGGGGAGCACAGTTTGGCAGCATGCATTGCTTTTAAGTTCTTTCTTGGACAATGGGCTTGTATACTTTTTTATCCTGGCTTTTTAAATGGAGAAGGAGCTTTCATTAGCTTTTCCTGGAGGATAGCTGTGAAGACAAACAGGCATCAGTCAACTTATATAAATAAAGCCTGTTTTAAAATATTAACTTGCACTAAAATGGTAAGCTACTGGCATGTCCAAAGCAGGAGCGCTCTCATACTAAATCATCTCCTTTACAGAATGAATTTTTCACAAAGATTAATATCTATGATGTCAAACAAATTATTAAAGATAACTTCAAATATCTTCAGAAGAATCAGGAACTTTGGATCGTTTGGGATATGTTGATTTAGAACTGAAATGGCCTTACTAGCTTTTTAGTATATTTACATGTTTGCTGTTTTGGCTGTAGATGTAGGTTTGTTAAATAGAAAATCACTTAACTTTCTCAATGAGTAGACTAATATCCTGAAATTGGTTACTAATATGATGTTGGCAGGAGACTGTATTTTCAATCCCAGTAACATATGTGGAGAAACTCAAATATATCTTCTGATGGTTCATGAGGCATACACCCAGTTGAGTATAGGATTGCTGGCTCACTGGCTTATTAACAGGGAAAAAATATATGTTCTTTTAATTCTGAATCCACATTTTTACTGCACCCTATTTTTTAAAAACTTTAAAAACATTAAAATTTTGCAACTTGGAAAGCTGACCTCTGCCTCCTTAATTTAAACCAAAATTAATTCAGCCAGTTAAACGTGCTTTTAGATACATGGTTAGGCATAATCTTAGTTCCATGTGAGAAGATTTCATTACTATTTTTAGGAGGCATGCTAAGGGTATGGGCAAATGTACATTTAAATATGGTGTAAATGATTTGGAGTATCATTCTCTACTCTGAAAGCAGATGCCCCAGATTGGAGCAAATACATATTGAAATCCTCACCAACATTATATAGAAGGTGTTTCTGACATGATTGCAAATTATTACAGAATTGGGCAACTAGTGGATTGGGGTGCCATTTCCCCCCCGAAGCCTTCCAGGGGCTGCGTGGGTTTAAAGAAAAATATATATGTGTACACCCCACTCACCCACAAAACTATAAATGGGCTCTTCTTTCTTCCTTCTTTCTTTTCTCTGTTTCTTTTCTTTCTTTGTCAATTTTCTTTTTCCTTTTTGTACGTATGTATTAATTCAATAAAGATTATTTAAAAACACCTATAAGTGGCCTGAAGTCCACTTCTTTTGGAAAGTGGTGCTGTTTGTTTGTTTTTTAATGTTTACCAGTAAAAGCGGAGGAGCTGTGACTGGTTTTTAAAAAATGAATCCACAATCCTGGAGACTTCCAGAAGAAACAGTTTACTCTTTTTACCAAAAAGAAGAGTGATTTGCAACTGCAAAAATAGATTTGGGATAACTGCATGCTGCCCTCTTTTTCCTTACCGTTAGTCTTTATAACAGCTGAATCAAATAATAGGCTGATAAAGAGGGACATCACACGTGGACAACAGAGCACATGGAGGAGCAGAGATGGGTTTTAAAATGATGGCTTTTCCTTTCCACACCTCATAGCTTCTGTGTAGTGACTTGAAGCTCCACACTTCATTGTTGTGACCAGCAGCAGATGTTCAAGGGCAACAGATGGCACTGTGCCAGCTGTTGTGCTCAGCTACCTTTCCCCCAGAATTCAGCAAAATATATTATTACTATTGTCAGCTCTGACTCATAACACCTGATTGATCCAGATGTTATGCTCCTTATACAGTGTCTTCGAAAAATAATACCACTACTCATCGTGTAGGACTTAATATTGGATTATATCCTATTACATGCTTGCCATTTGTCCCTTAGTCTAGGCTTAGTCTTGAGTTGTATGGTAGGACAAATAAATATTCTCTATTATTTTCTCCCAACTGATTCTCAGTCCAGTTTAAGAAAAAAACATTTTATATTTTGTCAATAAACATCTATGATGGGAAGAGAAATGCTTTGGTATTCCCCCCTCCCAATTTTTTCTTGTCCATTATTAATGTGGGGTCAAAGGAATAGAATTAAGCCCATAGTGACAGCCACTCATTTTGAAATGGAATACATAGAAGGGAGAAAAAATGTGGGGGGAGTCACTAAATGTAGAAGGCAGGTGGCCAGTGTGGTGTGGTGGTTTTAGCACTGGACTATGATTGGAGACGCTCAACCATGGAAACCCGCTGGGTGACCTTGGGCAAATCCATACTATCTCAGCCTCAGATGAAGGCAAAGGCAACCCCCTTTTGAACAACCCTTGCCAAGAAAACACCATGGTAGGTTCCCCTTAGGATTGCCATAAATGAGAAATGGCTTGAAGGCACACAAGATCAAGGAAGGCAAAGGTACTTTGCATTTTAACTAAAGAAGGCCCGCTAGGGAAATGTACTACTTGTACATTTTTTTGCTTCCTCCAAAGCTATAAGATACCTTTTGGGTTGCTTGGCTGCTTTTTTTTAAAACTTGATGAATATATATATTTTCTAGGATTTGTGAGTATAGGAGTACTTTATCCCTCCCCATTCAAATACATAAATTTTCTGTTGGTAAATACAGTCATTCACTCTGCTATATAGTTTTTCCTCTTCTATCATGTCAGATATGTATGTTTCTGTCTATCAAGGGTTAATTTTCTTTCTGGAAATGTTAGCTACAAAAGCATGGAAGACCTCCACCTTGATATGATTCCTAACAGATTAGGGATATTAGATAATTTCCTTCTGTTTATTGTACTGGTGCACTGTATTATCTTTCTATCACTCAGATAATTACTAAGGAAATCTACATTAACTTTTTTTTTTCTTGGCTGACTGAAGGAATTGCTAAACACTGGCCTGATGCACTGATATTTTACAGAACCAAAGTTTTCCTTCTGTCATCATACAGTATGTGAAAAGATATTTATCAAAATTGCAAAGGCTTTTTCATGGCTTCTTAAAGAACAAAAGCAAATAAAAGATGAGCAGAACTTAAAGGGTTCTTTAAGTGAGACAAAATTAAGAACTCTGAAGCCCCAAGTCCTGTACATATTAAACACATTCAAATAAGATGTTGTTTGCTAAATTATGAATGTGTGTAATTAAAATCTAGTGGCTGTTTCTATGAAAGATTTACAATGTTATTTCATCGTTTGTCATGGCTAATTAACAATATTGGATGAAGTTTTTCTTCTTCAAAGGTCTGATTTTTTTTCTCATTTATTTATGTCAGAAGTGATAAACAGAGTAGTTAAAAGCTTCTCTGGGTACAGCATTGAGAAAAGCAACATGTTCTTTTACACCTCAGAGGTTCAGGGTTCAGATCCCAGTGGACTATAGCAACTTAGTCTTCTTTTGAGGGTGAATAATTAATTTTTTTCAAAGCACTGAGGTAAAAAAAATGAGTGGAATAACACAGGAGAGAGAACTGTAAATTGATTGATTGCATGACAGAAAGAGGCACTACGGAGAATGCGATGAATTAAGCAATTGGAGCCTTAATAGCTGAGACAATTCTTTAATAAGTAAATAGAGCATAGTACAGGATTATCTTTCATTACTATTATGTGTATATAATATAAGGGTATGGTATTACTTGCTGTGTTTGGGTTTTCAATAAAAAAGTTCTGAGAACTGTCTTAACTGGCAAGTATCTGATAGCAAGACTTTGTTTTACAAAATTTTCTGGTAAATAGACGATAGAATATTCCTCAGTTCCATCATTACATCTTGGTCCTGGAAGAATTAGAGAATTTTAAATGGCTCAGTAAGCATTCCTGTGCATGGAGCATTAGCACGAAGTAGCTGAGCTGTAGATAGCATGCTGATGTTCCACACGTGCACAGTTTGACTTGAGAGTGGAAGAAGTGGGATGGCACACAGGCATGGCCTTTCGCATACCTGGTTTGGGATTTAAATCAAATCTTTTTTGATCTAGGATACTACATATAGATTTTTCATAAAATATGTTAAAATTTGAGAAGGAAATAATCTAGCGTCATTCCTCTATATTTGGCCAGAATGCAAAGAAAATACCCTGGGTGTGCTCAGTGGGATTTTTCACTCTATCTCTTGGAGGAGCAGACCTCATACCATATCACATGCTGTTTTTTTCTGTCTCCTTTTATATTTCAAGAGCTTTTTGCCATTTTGTCATGGAGGGGTTATATAATAAATACAAATCTAGAGCCCATAGGCGTAGAGATCACCCATATGCTTGGATCTACCCTTTATCCCCATCAAAAAAAAAAAAAAAATCCACATAGTTTTTTCCTTACAATGCGGTGACTTCTTCATGCATACTACCATGAAGGAGAAGCAGTATGCTATAGTAAACTTGATCATTTAAAATCTGTAATGAACCAAGGGACAATGATGTATTTGATTATTTTTGCTGTGGGCAATCAGTATAAATTGTATATCATTTAAGTGAGTTTGCAAAAACAAAACTGTAGCAGCTAGAAGTTTTATCTAGTTTATGTTATTTGGCATTAGAAATTACAGCATTAGGAGATAGGACTTGGCATCTTGGAGAGCTCTGTTAATGTTCAGACCAAAAACTAGAGCAGATACACTACCCCATTTATCTTGAAACCACCGGCTGCTATTGTACAAGTGCCAAAAGACACTGGTTTTACCTTTATTTGGTTACCGAAAACAGTAGCTCAGCTGCGAAATATTATTGCCCAGACAAAGCAGCCAGTCAAGATAAAATTTGGCTAGGGTTTTGAAATTAATAAAACTACGAAAATAGCCAGTGATTTCGGGGTTACTTTAGCAGACCTGTACTGCTTGCCTAACCCACCAAGCTAAACGTGGCCTATCCACTAAGAATCATAGCTTGTTATGCCCTTGACAACTATCTTATTGTTATACTCCCAAGCAGACAACAAAACAAGGAGTTTTATCAACTTTGCATAGAGCTTTGTGCCCTGCTCAGCTCACAAGAAGCATTTGGCTAGTATAACGCAGCTCATCCAGGTGTGCTTTACAGTGGCAATCATTTGTGATGCTTGTACAAACATACTTTTTCACGATGGTTCTCAAGTTATGGAATTCCTTCCCCAGCCAAAATTGTCTGGCTCCATCACTATTTTCTTTTATGAACACCAGACCACATCTTTACTATTTGTCTGAGTTTTTAACAGCAATTAATACAAATTGGCTGCAACTCTTTTTGGAAAATTTGTACTACTGTTTCTTTGCATTGTTTTACTGTATTAACTATTATAATTTTAACCAGAAATGCAGGCTCCCACAAAGGTTACTATAGTGGAAAGATGGGACAAGAAACTCTTCTTAACCTCTCTTTTCCTTAATCTTCTTCTTTGGGCTTTACGATGGAAAGTGATGAGAAAATGGATATCATCCTAAAAGAAGTATATCGTTTCTTTTTGTTTGCAGCCACAGCAGCAACAGGTGACTTCACAGCAGTTAGCCTTTCAGCAGCAGCTTTTACAGATGCAACAACTGCAGCAACAGCACCTCTTGTCTTTGCAGCGTCAAGGTCTGCTAACGATTCAACCTGGCCAGCCTACTTTGCCATTGCAGCCTCTTGCTCAAGGTATGTGCAAAGTTTTGATGGCTGCTGCTGTGTGAAATTAAGCATTCTTGGGCTTAATGGTAACCTGAGAAACCAACCCAGCATTAGAAATATGTATATTGCTGTTAGGAAAACATTTTTGCATACTTTTATTTTTCTAATTAGTAGACAGATGGACCACTCACAGCCTCAGCCTTTGGTTCCTTTTCCTAACTAGAAACCTCCAAAGCTGATTTACAGGCCTTATGAATCTGTTGTGTCCATGTTAGGAGTCAGACTTGATTGTACAGATGATTGATGATGCCTGAGAATAGTCAGGCTGGTGATTTTTAGCCTAATCAGTTTTTCTTGGTACAAGCATAAGCAGATTTAGAGTTTCATGTAACTTGAGCTGTTAACAATCTTAAACATTTGGTCAACAAAAGAGAATCATCCAAATCACTTGCTGTGTGGATGTTTTCAACACAGCACATTGAGTGAGGCTGTGGGCAAGGCAGTCATTGAATCTAGTCCTCAAGCTCAGTTGTGTGGAGTCTAATCTGTTTGCAGCAGCAGTATTGTTTCCTGTAATAGGGAAACAACAGTCAGAATAGTGTTCCAAAGAAAAACAAAATTGCAAAACCTGTTTGCAAAAGTAGCAAAACATGCAATTAATGATATGTATGTGTGTGTGTGTGTGTCTAAACATATGTTTCTTATACACTTTATAGTAGCATGTTGCAGCACCCATGTTGTACATTGCTGTGGTGTTGTAAAATGATTCCCAAACTTTGTCATGCAGTCTCCTCTTAAAACATGTCTTTATAACTTCACAGGCCAAGCTGCTAATAAAGTCTGGTTTTAAAAGTGGGCAACACTACAGAAGGAAAGGAGAATGAAACACTGAATGTGCTGCAATAGTCAAATTTTGGAATCATATAGCGTTCTCCTCTGAAGTACACTTAACATATGATGATTGAAATAGCTCACTGTTGTTTTAGTCATATGTTTGACAAAGGAGAAAAGTTTTCATATTTTCTGCATATCTTTTCAAATTGATTTGTTTGCATTTACAGACATTGAGACTAATATCAGCCCAAGCTGTTCTGATTAAGAAGTCAGATAGTTTGCCCCTGGCATGGCTTGGGGAAAGGTAGTATTTTTCAGAGACAGTTTGGGACTTTCCTCACCTTTCCAAGCATCTGTTAAATTTGAATAGTCATCTCAATGGCTGCAGTTAGTTCAGTTTAGGACTTTACTGGTTGTGCCAATGATGATAGTGAATTTATTCTTTTCCTCTCCCCCCGCCCCCTGCTCCCCCTTTTCTAAATTCATACATGTTGTGATAGTAATGGTGACACTGATCTAAATCTTGTTACTGAGCTTATCTAAAGCAGACCCACTGAATTAGTTTGTGAAAGATAATTCCACACATATATAATTTTTAGTGATACTATGGGTTTATTCTCCTTGGGACTGGCACTTAGATTTAAGCCACTGTTTGCACCTAAATTATTCTCTCCCACTGTAATATATGCAAGTGTTACATTGTGTTCCAGAATATGCAGACACATAGGAAAAGTCTTACTGAAAGCCATGTTGTAGCGCCCATTGATTTTAAGACAAAACATGATTCCCCTATGGCCCTCTAAGAAGAGTCACTTATGAAAAAGTAGAGGCCCCAGCTTCTCATGTCTGCTGCCTCTCACTGATTTGAGCAGCAGGGATAGTTCCGTCCTAATGTACAGACACCTTAAATTTACTGGTTAGGCGTTTTGCTTTCCAGAATTCTGTTTAGTCCAGTGATAAGCAATTTTAGCAGCTCTGGGGCAGTAGTTTTCTACCCATAGGACCCCATGGGGCTTGTACATATTGTCTCTTAGGCCAAAAAATAAGTGACATCATCCCAATTTTTTCCAGTTTTGAGAAATAGGGTTTTTTTTTTATATTAAACAGTACAGTGAGCTCTTTAAAATCTATTTGAAGAGTGAATTTCTGCTCCTGAAGGCTTTCTTTGTCAGTAAAGTTGACTGGGGGATCTGGAGAGCTTAAGGGCCATACAAATAGCCTGGAGGGTCCTGCAGCTTCAGTTTGCCCTCCCCGATATAATTGTTGTTTGGTCTCAAGAACCTAAAGATGAAGTACTCGGTCTTGCCTTCCTTTGAATCTGGGATGTTCCAGGACATCCATTACCCTCTCCCTGCACTGAAGACCTGCCTTTAATTTTACACTGGATAGGTTTCTACATGCCATGTAATGACTAGAAAGGACAAAATTCTTAGTGATATTATAAAGGAGATGGCAATTATACATTTCAGTCTTAGACTCTTCCTGGACAGCACCACCAGGAAGTCTGCTTGCCATCAGATATATTATTGACAAATATGGGATTGTGGTGAAGAAGAGAGGGAAATAAACAAACTCCCAGGGAGGGTTTTGTGATTATATGAGGAGGCATGAAGGTTAGGGCATTTTGTGCATATAAAGAAATTACAGCTTGAGTTAATTGCACTTCTAAATTAATTGGTAAGAAACATCACACACTGTTCTTCCATACCCACCCACCGGACTCTCTTTTTCTATTTTTTTTCCCCACAGTTAGGTTTGCTTGGTGAGGTTCACTGTACATCAGTTAAGCTGTCCAAAAGAGGGCAATTGGGCAGTGACAAGACACACTCATGTGTAATGTGAAAGAAATGAATGTGGTGATGCATGAAGTATAATCTGTGCAGCAACACATCAGAAACACCAGTAGATAATTCAGCAGTCATGGCATTGATGGATAGGCTTTACAGTGTGCTATAACTATTAGTTTCTACAATAGTGGGAGGGGCACATTAAAAATAGGATGAGCACAAGAGATCCAATAAGCAAAAAAAAGGGGGAGCTCTGTTTGGAAGTTAGCTAATACTAGTTCATTACCTATTCCTTTGTCTTCTCTTCTGATTCTGGAGTTCTGTTGGTACAGGAGGAAAAGGGGAGAAAAGATCACTTTGAAAATTCAGGCAGGTCAGAATACAACACATTTTCTTTTCTTTATCGGAGAGATCTGATGGCTCAAAACTGATGTCATTATGAGGTTTAAATCAACTTTCTGCTTGCTTGAACATGGTCACCTGGGTCTGGAGGTACAAGGACAAAAAGAGGTTGAGTGACTCTAGTTACCTTTGAGCCAGTGAATACCTGGGGTTGCAAAATCGAGTTGCATGAAGAGTAATCTGTCAACTGTCCCCACAACATACATTTTTTAAGCCTCTGCCTGCATTTTCTTTTATAATGAAGGATATACTTCTCCTAGGAAAAAGAAATACAGCAAAGAAGCATGTGAGAGTTCCAGACTGCAATAATAATGGACAATGAACATTGAAATTATAGATACCCTTTTTGTAACTGACAAGTGTTGTAAAGTACAAAAGACCCTCTACTATATACATCCTATTAAAGCTGTTGCTACTCCATTATGCTTGTAGATGCTTATAGACTTGACAAAAATAGCCACAGATAACATAGTAGTTCTCTCTTTTAGCTTTTAGCTTTAGAAATATTTTTAGTATTTTAAAATTATAAATATTTTTAAGGTTTTGAACAATCCGCACCTCTGCTTTACCTAAAACAGCGTATACTCTATTATAACATACATATAATGATTCTTGCATTTCCACCGGGGGCATCTAAGGTTTGAATTGTAAGAAAGAAACAAACAAACAGACAAAAACAAACCCATTTCGAAAGCATTCTAGACAACTAGATCTAAATCTCAGGAAGTGAGCTACAAGATTAAAACATAGTGGTTATAGTTTTATATTCTTGATAGAGACCCAAAGAAGAAGAGAGTGTTGTGATACTAATGTCAGTGGAACTTGCTTCCAAAAAATATTTTTAGGATTGGTGTACTGGTTGTATTTCTGTCTGTCGCGGAAATAAAGTAGCTACAGGTCTTCATTTGTAATTTGTACTTCCCATGTTGCTAGGACCAAAAAAAAAAAAAAAGTGATAATTTCTAGGGTAGTTTTAAAATAGGACCTGGCATAATACAGTACATATGGCCCTTTAAGGCTGTTTTTACAACCTCTGACACATATACTCCAGAGTGTCCGAATCCTTTCTGTCAGAGTGGGGGGGCAAGGGAAGAGACAGAGATTGAAGTGATATTTCTCTGTTGGAAACCTTCAAGAATCAGCAGTGGTAATTAATTTTTTTAAATAGGTTTCAGGTCCCTACTACACATCAAAAATAGAATCCCCCCCCTCAAAATCTTCTATCCATTTCTAGTTTTGCTTGTTATGGGGAGGAGGTTGTGTCCAGTCTGTGCAGGCCCTGGAGTGCCCCAAGTGCAGAAATTTGTCACTGGACTTGACAAAGTTGTCTACCCTATTTTACAAATTAGAATATTTTATTTACTTTTATCTCAGCCTGAGTTGCATACAGATAAGTGCCATTTAGGCAGTTTTAAGCATATTAAAAATTAAATCACTAAAGGATCATTTACACAATCAAAAAAACATCAAACAGTGTAACAGTTTAGAAAAGCTAAAACGGTGTAAAACTTTGAGCATTTACAAATTTGGGTAGGATCATTATACATAGGAGCTTTAATACAGAGCAGTATTTTAAGCTGGGCACCAGTTTGCAAACATGGTTCACTGTGATATTGAAGCTGCTGCTCCAAGTGCTGATGGTTTTGATATAATTTTGCTTGTCTCAAGTTCTGCTTAAAACGTAGCAGAGAGATACTTTATTTAATAACCTTTTAGATGTATTAAAATTATCCTTCACATATCTGTGAAAAAGAAGATACAGAAAACTTGCTAAACTGTTCACAATAGCATTTTGAGATACTGATATCACTTAGGTCTCCATAACATCAAAATTGGATTCTGTTACCCTGTTCCATCTGATCTGTAATCCTCATGTGTGTGACCCTGCTCCACAGCTGTTACATATAATTTGTCTGTATTTTACATAAAAATTGAGGTCTTTGTTCACATTTATGTTGCACAGAGATAGTCCTCATTAATACCAGTCATCTGCCCTTCTACAGAAGCTTGGACAAATCCTGGTATAGATGTTGCTTCTTGCTAATTCATTCCTCTTTGCCCTTGATACAGTTTTTGCATTAGGTTTTTGTAATCCATCAAATCTAACAAAAATGTGGTCTCAGCATAGTAATATTTTCATTTTAAAAGGTAGACTTATATATATGAATATATATGAAGATCTTAGATCATCATCAACAACAATAATGGCAGTCTTTTTCTCACATTGATATACTCAGAAAATTTAAAAAAATGTTGAATCATGTGTTCTAGTATCAATATGTTCCCATCAGCAGACAGGTCCATTCACTATTGTTTCAACTGAGTAAACAGTGGTGAAAGGGTCAGTCATATTCACAGGTAATTGTTAGCGTAGAGACAGTCCTGTCAAGCATGTTAGCTAAAAATACATCCCAAACTGTCACTTTGCAAGGTGTTTGAAAATAATAGCCCAGTTGCAGCTAAACAAGGCTCAGGATTGCGTCTTGACCTTTCTCTTTGTTTAAATTGCCTCAGAGGTTTAATTTCAGAGGACAAGTAATAATTGAATATGTCTAATAACTAACTGCTCATATGGGACAAAATCCATCAAAATGTAATTGGCGTTTGATTTTTACGAAAGGAGAAAGAAATGGCTCTATAGCAATAGATATATCTTAAGACAATCTGATCACTTAATGTATAAATTGAAGCATCTTTTAGAATATATACTAATTGCAGACACTTAAAGCATTTCTGTAATTTTTTCAAGTCATCCCACTAGCAAAGACCAAATGTTTTTGTTAATGCTACTCTCAGAAAGGCGGGGAAGGTTATTGGTCTGTCGTGCAATAATTTACTCCTCTTTGATATGCAAACGATCCAC
The DNA here is from genome assembly GCA_948474755.1 of Ctenosaura bakeri. NCBI lineage: Eukaryota > Metazoa > Chordata > Lepidosauria > Squamata > Iguanidae > Ctenosaura > Ctenosaura bakeri. The sequence continues at coordinate 332,081 of CAOLHI010000603.1, read as the reverse complement.
GGTGAATATAAAAAAATCCTATCAGACTCATTTCACAGTTCTTAACCACTTAGATTCTCTGGAGTCTATCGCCTCATTAGACCAGTGCTCTCCAAAGCTAGCATAATTAAAATCTTTAACAGTTTAGCAAAGTAAAGATGTTTGGCTGATCACATTGAGATGATTATCTACCCATTGTATTCTAAATGACAAAAATAAATTAAATTTAGACCTTGGCATTTTTTATTATGTGTTTCAAATGAATATAATGCGTACTGCTTTTATTTTAATACCTTAGGTTTGGTTAGAGACATGTCTGTTTCAGACACTGATGCATTTTTTGAAAATGGCGGGTCCCGCCCCTCACACCCACAGAAAGGATAGTATCTTGAAACAAAGCAGTTAGCCTTATTGGCTCTTTGCCTTCCAGCTCTTCAAAAGAAGTCAGTTTATTTTTAAAAACATTTACTGATTCTACATTGTTTTAATGCTTAAAACTTTTAATACTTGTACTTTCAATACTTAAAACACTTATTACTTAAATGCCTGCTTTCTTCATGCCAGCCTAGAGTTGTATAATAAGGTACTCTCAGATTTTGGGTCCCAAAAGTTTTCTGTGCTGTCAGATTAATTTTATAATCCCACCAAAAGCTGGAGTTGGCAACATGGACCATTGTAACATATATGGAACATCATAACTCTTATTTAGCCTGTTGATTTTTTCCCCCAAACCTTTACTGCAGGTGAAGAATGTATGCATCTTCAAAACATGGCTATCCATTTTTATCTAGTTGAGAAACATTTCTTTTAAAAAAAATAAAGATTATTTTATGTTTTCATTACACTTCCAATGGCTCATTAGCACTGATCAAGAAATGACAGTAATAATAATAGTGTTACTTGTATAGAAACTTGCAGGGTTTTTTTCACTAGACACATCCATCAATTAAGTGAGCTGTGCTAGAAACCAAAATTAATGAGAAAGATAGGTGTGTTAATGAAATAATCATAGTATAATCAATTTGACTGTTAAAATTCAAAAAGCATTTCATGAAGACAATGTGAATTCATAATTTATGTCTAAAAGTGATTAATAAAAACTGTATTTAATAACAAAGCTATTTGTCATAATTTAAAATTTAAGAACAAAATTAGTCACATTGTGGTTCATGTTGTCATAATAACACAGATGAATAAATTTATTTTGAAGACCTTTCTTGCCTCTAAAGAGAGCTTAACATTTATCCATTGTCTTTCAGTAAATGAAACACAATTTATTTCGGTGCTCTATCATCAGAATATAACTAGGAATTATTTTGCAATATAAAATGTGCAAGGAAAGCCTCAGGTGTAACTATGCTTTCCATCACATCTAGGAGAACAGTCCAGTCAGTCTGAAAATGTTTCATTTCAGGTCCTTTCCACATCATGCTTTCCCACAGGAAATCATGTCAAATTATTTTTTCTTTGCTACCAGACAACTTAATATGAACCATTAAATGTTTATGTAGCAAAGCCCAAATAATATTAGTGATAAATAATATGTTGGTAAGGATATACAAAAAGCTGTGTCATAGTGAAGATGACCGGTGATTCAGCTAATCCAGTCCTACCTACCCTCATGGCATCTTTTCCTCATCTCAACCAAAAATATTTGAGGACTGTATGATTTCACTGAAGTGAACCTGAGAATGGATACAAAGCATGTGTTTTGTGTGGCTTCTGCCCACTATACTGCAGCCTTACACCTCAGATAAATCTCTGCCAAATTACAGTAGAAATTGTTCTTCTAGACAGTGTAGTTTTCTGTCCAGTCAAAAAATAATCACAAGCTATTAGTATGGAAAGTTTTCCCCTGCACACCCAGAGAGAATATGTATCTCCCATCCATATCTACTAAATTCACTCATAGAAAAACATTGGGAGTACTGCTCTGATGGGACAAATTGTTCAAATATCAAGTGAAGAAAGTATTCTGGCTACATCTAGCCAACACAATGTATTTACCATTTCCATCAAGGTAAAAAGAATCTGAACTAAAGTTACTAGCACATTCCGTATCACCACCTGGCATTCTAGAACAGCTGTCAAGAACCCCAGTATCTTAGTAGTTCCTAGCAGTGTTTGTACCTGCCCTGGGCTTTCATGGCAGCTGTGGCACATCATGGCTGCTGGATCAGTGAACTTCCATGTTGGTTTTACACAAGGCCATGATGTGACATTATATCAGGTGAACCAATGCATTGGAAAGGCCAGGTCAGATCAGCTGGTCCTGGGCAGTGCGCTAACCAGACTTACTCTGCAGCATTAGAAATTGTTATTCCTGTATGTAACAATTGTAAGTGATGAAAGATGAAGAAAATGAGTGCATTTATTTTTCCCCATGTTGCTAAACTGTTAATAATTTTACTTTCATATCTTTAAATGTATCTCTGCTAACATGAGGACTAGAAAAAGGATTTAAAAGCTTTGGTTTTCACTCTTTCACAGGGTGGAAATTGTGCAGTCTTCTAGATGTTGTTGGACTACAACTTCTAGCATTCCTCCTAATTCACTATACTTGGTTGTATAGATTTGCAGTCTAATAGCTTCTGGTGGGCTGCATGACTCCCACCTCTGGTGTGTCTGGGTCCAGATAAGAGTGGTAGGCACCGGCCCAGTAGTAATGGCATCTGTCTTCTCTTTATTTGGTTAGGTCCCTGCTGCTGCTACTTATCCACTGAAGTTTGAAATAGCTTATGTTTAGAAGATGCCAGCTTCTGTCCATAATCAGAAAGTTTCCACGCCTTTAGAAGCCATTCTTCATGTTCTTCCTTGATGGCTGAAGAAATAAATCATCCAAAAATGCAACTACTTCATTTAAATTTAAGCCATGGATAACATTCTGCTGGGCCAGGTCCTACCCCTCTCAGAAAGTTTCAGCTCTCCCTCACTTTCCAAACTTGTCTGTTAAGTACAGCCCCTTCTTTAGGGTTTCTCTATCCATTGCACCAAACCAGTAATTTACAGGCATTAAACAAATGGGTATATGAAGACCTTTATGTTGTTCAGCTTATCAACCACTGTACTATGGCCAGGGCTGTGCATTGTAACTAACAGCTTCATGGATATGCAGCGTGTGTAAAACATTGGCTGATGTGACATTAGTATTGCTTGTTCCATAGCACTGTTATTTGTGTGTGTGTGGCAGTTAGCACATGCACGCACGTGCGCGCGCACACACACACACACATATATGAATATATATAGGGCAGTTAGCATTTGGTCCTTAAAATCTGGAAAAAACCTCCTACATTTGGTTTTGTTTATTGACTTTGATTTTAATTACTGTTTGAGGGTGGCAAAATTAGCTGTTAATTGATTTTAATTTATTCAATTTTGTTTCAGGCATGATTCCAACTGAACTACAGCAACTCTGGAAAGAAGTGACAGGTTCTCACACAGCAGAGGAAGCTGTAAGCAACAACCACAGTAGCTTAGACCTATCGACAACATGTCTCTCCTCCTCAGCCTCTTCTAAGACCTCCTTAATAATAAACCCACATGCCTCAACAAATGGACAACTATCAGTCCACACTCCTAAAAGAGAGAGGTAAGTGCTATGAAAATTTATCAGTACTCAGAGTGTTGCTTTTTTTTTTTTTTAAGTTGTGTTGGTAGTAAAAATGCCATGTTTCCTATATTGCTGGCATTCTGATTTTTCCATACGTATATGAGACACTAAAAATAAAAGAACAGTGGGATAGACAATCAGCTACATTTTTGTAATGCAGTGTTGTCTCACACTCTAATTGTTCTTCATCAGGAAAAGGGTTTGTGTTTGAATGTGCTGGCTCTTCAAGTTGTGCTTCTACGATGGTATATTTTGGAAGTCGCCATTTTGTTGAGTTTTGTATAAGAATGTATCCTTACACAAGGGAAAAAAACTGGTCTAGTGGACTTGTTGCATGGTTATCTGCACAATGTATTAATTCAGGGACTCTTGAATATGTATACTGCTTAGATACAGAAATCACAAAGCAGTGTGTATCAGTAAAAAATAAAATATGCACAGTATGCAAATACACAGTACACAAATTAACATACATACTTCATGTGGTTTGTGAAGTAGGACTAAACAGAGAAGGCTTGCGTAACTTGTAGAGAATGATTTCATTTTTGACATGCATCTACAATTAGAAATAGTTCAAACATTTCAGATTTCTAAGGGAAGAACATTCTACTGAGCTAAATGGGTCTATAAAGGAGAAGGCAGTCAGAGAACCAAAGCCCAAGTTATTTAGGGCTATTAGCTTGCCCCACTCAAAAGCCTAGCTGAAAAATTCTGCCCAGCTGCAGTTTTTATACCAGCCTAAAGGGCAGCCCTAGAACACATTACAACACCACAACTTTCGGATTATTCGTGCTGGGGTCAATGTGACCAAGCAATCCATGTCTAAAAATAACCACAATTAACATACCTACCAAAGCTGATACAGGGCACTCCAAGCCACCAAAATCATTTCGTCCTCCATATGCAAATATTGATCCAGGAGAACCTAAGGCTACAAACTTGATCCTTCACTGAGAATGTAACACTACCCAGAAAAGGTGGCCTATTACATATATACTGAAAGTCAACTTTTCAATTAAAGTGTTATTGTTACAGTTGAGATCTTTAAAATCGGGGGAATATTGGCTAGTCACAAAAAGCAAGGCCTGCTTTTTCACCTCACAGACTAGTATGGCAGCTCCCCAGTACCCCAGTCTGCTAAAGTGCCCTATCACTCCACTCGGCTCTGTGTTGCCCTTTAAATCACCACCTTTGTGAAAAAAAGGTAGAGCCTCTTAGCTGTTATTCAGAACCCCTTTTAATAATCTATGGTAGTGTGGTTCTCTTTGGTTAAAACTACTGAAAATTATTCAGCTGAATCAAAACTCATAAAAATATACTATAATCTTTATTAAAATAACAATCAGAATTAAGTATTGGTTTTCATATGTATGTCCAAGCTCAAACAGGTCCTCAAAATGCATTTAAACAGTTTCTTACATCAGCATAATGGCACAAGTCTCTCACACACTACTCTATGGCTACGCTTTTGCCAAATCTCAACTCTCGGATCTACGTCTCCCTCTCTGATGAGATTCAAAAGTGGGTTGATTTCTGTTCTGCTCTCTCTCTAGGTGTTCTCTGAGAAAGCATGCCCTCTCTGGCTGAAGGACTGTCTCTTAGGCCTTCCTCCCTGAAGTCTAGCAAAAACTAATTCAGTATGCATTTTCCTCTCAGGCCTCGAACCCCTCCTTCACACTAATGGGCTGGGTTTCTCTCTTGAGTGGCTATTCTGTTTGCCCAGCAACCTGTTGCTGGGTGGCTTTCTGACACCCAGGATAGCCATTCCCCTCAGGCTCTGTCACACAACTGCTTTTAAAAGTCAATAATATATGTTATGCCTTTGAGATAGGTCACGCAAGAGGAGTTCCGACCCATGTGCTCATGTGTGTATTCTTAAGAAAAAAAGTAGTGTATTAACAAGGTGATCCTAAAAAGAGGTGAATTCCAACTAGTTCCATGTGAATTTCTGCACTGCTACAAAATTGCCTCTGTGTTTGTCCTGTGTGAGCATGTACCTCATTGCAGTTGTGACTGGCTCTGCAGACCAATAGTGTGCTGTGAGAACCTGACATTCATGCAAATCAACAATAGTCATAGCCCCCCTTATTTTCTTCTTCTCTAGAATATGACAAGACTGCTTGTTAAAGCTATAGTTTTACTTGACTGGAAATTCATCTTTTGCCTGCCAGGAGTAACATGGTGGATATCTGATTTCATTTCATTTTGTGTTGAGGATAGAACATGCATATCAGTCACATGTGCACAAAATGACTCTGTCTCCTAACAAGCTAGAATCAGCCCCGAATGGTTCTCAGTTCCTGCTGTATCTGTGACTGACAGATCTGGAGCCCTGATTTTGATGATGATGCTACGCTTTCAGTTGCTGTAGTTAAGCCATATCCACTGGTGCAGGAAGCAGGTGAGAGCAGTTGAGCTATAGGCTGTAGCACAGAACTCAGGAGTAGCCAGCTTGGATTATGCAGGATTTTTGTTTATTATTGAAAGGAAATGCAATCATGGAGTTATTTTTGTTACAGAACACTTTTCAAATGGGAATTAAACATCCTAGGGTTATAGAATCTTTTTCTGGAATTTTTTTGTTCATATAAGGAAAAGAAATTATTATAAATTCTAACTAGATGCCCACATTTCAATGGTGGAAGTTGAAACTTGTACACTGCTGCCCCTATTCCTGGAAATACTTGATCTGATCACAGTGATATAGCAATAGCATATGTATTTCTATACCGCTTATCAGCTAACTGCTCTCTAAGCGGTTTACAATGTGTTAGCTAATTGCCCCCAACAAGCTAGGTGCTCATTTTATGGACTTCCGGAATGATAGAAGGCTGAGTCAACCTGGAGCCCAGCAGGACTGAACTCACAGCCTTGTGGCTGCAGTACTGGCATTTAAGCACTTCACCGCTAGGGCTTAATTACATCCCATATGGTTTACTGTGACACATTCTATGTGGCATTGCCTCTGGAAAATATTTGGAAACTATGGTGGATCCAAAATGCTTTGGCCAGACTGCCCCCCCAGGACTTGTTACGTGAAATATGTAATTCCCGTATTACTTGCTTATTGGTTTTTGTTTACAATAACTTTCATCAATATATTCATCAGTGTTTGGTAATTTGAACTTGTGCAAGTATTTGGGTCTAAGCTGTATGCCCAGACTGCTCATTTTTTTAAAAAAGTTGGTCATCTTTTGAAATAAACTTGTCTGAGTTTGTTTTAAAATAACAAGGAACACACCAGTGTGAAAAAACATGGGGTTATCTCAAATGTTATTCTTTCTAACAGAAGTCTTTTTGACCCAGTAATCCTACATCATCTCCCTTGCTGTTCTGAAGAGTTCTCCCAAGGCTCTAAATCAGGGTTGGGGAGAAAGTGGCTTCAAGGGGAATTGTCAAAAATCACTTCCCTCAGCATTCCACTGGATCAAGGAGCCTACAATCAGGAGAGGATACACTGGGTACAACCAATGCTTCCTAACAGTTGGTGTCCCTTTTGTGAACATTTCTTGTTAGAATGAGAGCTAGCCATAATTGGATTGTCACTTCCCCATCCTTGTTAATTTCAATTGGACTACAGTTTTGTCTGTCATCGCAGGGAAAGGTCAGGTGCATGTAAGACCTGTGGTTTCTTTTTTTCCTGTTTAGATTTTTTTGCCTAACTAAACTTGCTTGTGCTTAATGAAATACAGTGAAAAAACTTGTTCTAAGTTTAAAATTGGGTCTGTTGATTGGTGTGTGTATGGATGAGTTATGAGTGCTTTCAGGAAAAAAAGATCTTGAGGAGTTTTCTGCTTGTATGAAGCTTACACACTAGCCCTTGGAATCTGAACCATAATCTCTCAGCATCCATTAAAAGTGGCAAAGATGTCAATACTGAGAGGGATCTTGTTGAGGCCAAATAGGCTAATAACTGAAAAGAGAGTTAACTCTCACATTTACTGCCTTCCCTAGCTTGTTTATGGGTGAGTCAGGGTGCTTTATGTTCCTGACTAAAGGTTTTTTTTAATCAAAAGAGATCTGAAAAAATGTTAGTAAGGCAAACATATAAGTGCACATCTTGTGCCTTGCTCATATGAAGAAAACAAAGCTGTCATATATGGATGTAAAATACTTAAAAACATTTTTTTTAAAAAATTGGAGCTATTGTGTATAGTCTGTTAGGCAAGGAGGACCTGATCCTGTTTTTGTTGGTGTACATTTGTTCATGTCTGTCAAATGAAATATGTTTGCTTATAGTACCAGAATATAGGATTTTTGCATAGAATGAGATATATTAAAACTGTTTTGGTGTCTTCCAACATGTAGCAAAAGGCAAGAGAGAATCATGATCCACTGTATTTGTGTGTAAAAGAATGCAAAAAAATAAAAGACTTTCTTCAGTAGATGAGAATAAAGCATTGCTTCCTATGAGAAATGGACAGCATCTCCCAGCATGTTCTGTGTGTCCTTTTGATTACATTCTGTACCCACTAAGCTACCTTTATCCTCAAGAGGGTGAGGAGAGCATATTGGTATGGAAGGCAGTCAAGGGAAAGAATAGATTGACTTGGCTCTTTTTCCTTTCTTCCTGGCCTTTGCCCTCTCTTTTTGTCATTCAGCCCAGGGCACTTAACAGGGCTCATCTATACCGGCCATTAGTACTAGGAGCAGGAATAGTTCATTGCAAGATGTTGTCTGAGGAATATAATATTTAATAGGCCCCATTGATAGGATGTAAAGACGCGTTGGTCTCTCCTCCTTCACATATGAAGGAGCTGGATTGTGGACCTTGCTTGGATCCAATAAGTAATTAGAATAGGAAGCTGACTCTGCTGGCCTTTAAGTATATTCCAACACAGCAGTTCTGTGCAGATTCTGTGATTGCAGGACTCTTTGCCAGTGTATATTCGTGCAGAACTGAGACGCAGGTATTGCTGGTGCCTTAGATTTGTTTCCTTACCTTTATGGTGTTTGATCTGCATGTTATTCCAAGATACAATTACTGTTTCCAGGAATTCAGTAGATGCAATTTTATGTTAAAATCCAACAGTAAATGCATTCATTCATTTAAAGCAAGAATTTGTTTTGTACCTTCTAAAACTCCGGGGGAAAAGTGCTTCTCCTTACATTTTGTCAAAGCAGGTTCCCTCTTTAAAAATATAAATACCTCATTGCAGTTTGTGATATGTTACAATATAGTGCCTTGAAATTAACTTTGAGAGAGCACTTGGTAACAAATACTGCCACAATATTCAGTAGTTAGGCTAAAGAAACAAGCCAACCTTAATCTCTAATAAATCTGTCAATACAGGTGATATCACTAATAAGTGATTGGTAGAATGATTCTTAGAAATTCTTTTCAAATCTGTCAGAATGGAAGAAAAAAAAAATTAGATGGCCCAGAGTTGAAGAGGGCATGAACAATAGATTGTTTCCTCTTTTTTTTCTTTTTTCTTTTGGTGTTTCTGAGGTTGGCACCAACAGCTTGCAACCATGTAATTGAATTACCTCTCTGTCCATAAGCAGAGTTGGCAAGTGTACATTGAAGAACGCCGGCTGAGACACTTAAGGTTTCTGTTGCTGTCTTGTCAGGCAGTGTGGTGCCTGCCTTGATGTCATATGATACATAAAACTCTGTGTTTGTTCAAGAAGCCCTTTCTGGAGGAAGAGGAGGAGGAAGAAGGAGTATTTGCACTCCTATGCATTTAAGGGAGCATATGAATAGTACAAAGAAAAGGCTCTAGGGTAAAAGGTGTGTGTATGTTTGAAGGGAGTGGAATAATTCCACAAGGCAGCAGTCTGGTTTAATTTTATAGCTAAAAGGTCCAGGTTGATGTGGGGAATGAAACAAACTAAAATTCTAGTCAGCTTACAAGAGTATGAATCTTCTCTTGAACAAAAAAGAATGGAAAATATTTCAGATTCTTAAGGCTCAGAAACCAATTTCAATAGCCTTTATAAAACATCTAGGAACAGCTACTTCAAGATTATTTTAAGTATGACTGAAAGTTGTCTGAATTTAGTTTTAATTATGGTTTGTTTCTGTATTTTTTATTTTAATTTTTTTTTGTTACTTGAATTGAGACTTAAATAATTCACACTTTGTTAAATAGATAAAACCTGGAAAGAATTAGGAGGCAGCATACAGATTATATTTAGGTGTTCATGGACTTTATTCTTCATTGAAAATGTAGTCCTACAGTGACTTTACTATGGTCTTTCTTAGTAGTAAATTAGTTAATGATTGTTAGAATTTATACTGCTCCAGATGTTGTTGGATTGCAATTCCTTCATCCTTCACAATTGGTTGTGTTGGTTAGGGTTGATGGGAGGTGCAATAGAACAATATCCATAAGGCCACCAGTTTCCCATCCCTGGCCTAAAACAACAGTTATCTTTGTTCTTTTGTGTTCTCTGTCTTTCAATCTCTCTCTCTGTCTTTGGGCCTTATCACTACACTGTTATAGTGCTATTATTCCACTTTAACTGCCATGGAAATATTGCATGGAATCATGGGATTTGCAGTTTAGGATGAGGCATTTAGAATTCTGGGCCAGAGAGTTCCAGTGCTTCACCAAACTACAAACCCCAGAATTCCAAAGGGTGCAGCCAAGGTAGTTAGAGTGAAATAATAGAGCCATAACAGTGTAGTGTGATAGGGACCTCTCTCTCTCTCCCCCTCTGTCTCTCTCTCTTTCTCTGTCTTTAAACTACTTTAAGTGATAAAATAATGGTATTATAAGCTATGGGCTGAGGTTAACACATTCAGAAAGGAACAAGGAAGAAAGAAGTTAAGATATTTGTGTCAGTAGAGAAGTTTTGTGAAAAAAGAAGAGCAAAACGCTTGCTGACTTTAAAGAGTGGTTATGAAGAAACTCCCTGAAAGTGGAATTCACCCAAGTGTTTTTTTTTTTATTGCATTGATGCTCCAAAGAGGATCGTGATGATCAATATGACATAGGAATACATATGCCAGCCCACCAGCTTGATGCTGTGATATAGCAGTATACTATTTCCCAGTGCTAAAAGCTAAGGAGGGGCACAACACTACTCCCACGGCATCCTGCTGTGCTGCCATGATTAAAAAGTACATATCTTTCTTGTGCAAGGCTGAGCTTAATTGTTTTATGCTGGAAGGAAGGAAGAAGACTAACAGAGTAACTCTGTTGATGAAAAGCTTGGAAAGTATTTGCCCCAGCTAGTGCTATATTCAAAAACAGCTTCTTCTGAGACAGGGAATCACATGGGTGGTTCTTATTAGATCTAGGGATATACTGCTAAGAACCAGATCCTTTCATCTGGCCTGTTTTTGGGAATGGCCCTGAGGATACAGGCCAGCTGCTGGTCAGGTGGGATTATACCCCTGTTGGTTATGTTTTAGTACCATACATGATAGTATCCTTCTGGATCTCTTAGCCAGAGTAACCAGTATGGGTGTAACTCTTCACAGAATCATGGAATTGGAAGAGGCCTTACGGGCCATCAGGTCCAATCATCTGCCCAATGCAAGATCTTCAGCTAGAGCATCCCCAGCAGGTTGCTCTATTAAAAGATTTCCAGAGAGGGAGACCACAGCACCTCACTAGGCAATTGGTTCCATTGTTGAGCCACTCCCACTGTCAAGAAATTCTTTCTCAAATTCAATCAAATTTCTCTTGTAACTTCCAACCATTAGACCTAGTTCTACACTCTGAGGCAGCAGAGAACAAGCCTGTACTCTGCTCTTTGTGGAAGCCTTTGCGGTATTTAAAGAGCGTGGTCATGTTACCCCTCAATTTTCTTTCACCAAGCTTAACATGCCCAGCTCCTTTGACCTCACCCCATATTTTTGTTCTTCATACCTCTTATCATCCTCATTGCCCTTCTCTGGACTCACTCTAGCTTGTCTGTATCTTTCTTAAAATGAGACAACCAGAACTGGACACAGTATTCCAGATGAGGCTTGAGCAGTGCAAAGTACAGGGGGACTATCACTTCTCTCCACTTGGAAACTGCATTTCTGTTAATGTAGGCTAAGATAGCATTCATGTTTTTACTGCAGCATTACATTGCTGGCTCTTGGGCAACTTATGATCAACAATAATCCCAGGGTTCTTTTCATATGGCGTACTGCTGAGCCAAGTATCCTCCACCCTATACCTGCGCATTGGTTTTTGTGGACTAAATGTAAAATATTGCCTTTGTCTCCATTGAATTTCATTTAATTTTAGTCCAGTTTTCTAGTTTATCTAGGTCCTTTTAAATTCTGTTCCTGTCTTTCAGTGTGCTAGCTACCCCTCCCAATTTTGTATCCTCTACAAATTTGATAAGGATTCCCTCCACCTCATCATCTAAATCATTGATAAAAATATTGAAACTTGTCAGCCCCAGGACAGAAGCTTATGTCACTCCTCTTGAGACCTCTTTCCAGTTAGAACAGCCACTGATGACAACTCTTTGAGCATAGTTTTCTAATCAATTATGGATCCTTCCATATTTAGTCAGTTCAATAATCAAAATATCACGGGGGACTGTGTCAGATGCTTTGCTGAAATCCAGGTTAAATGACATCCACAGCATTCCTGACATGTACTAAATTAGTGACCCAAACACTAGTTAGAGGTTATTTCACTACCTCCTGGAGGGCAGATTAGATTTCAGAAGGCAGTGCAGGGGAATATTTGCCTACCATTGGGACAGTGCCATACAGCATTCTGTAAGGTTCCATCTTATCATCTGAATTGTTTAATATGTACCTGAAACTGCTGGGAGAGATCCAAGCAGATGAATGGACTGTAATTTTTAATTTTATTGTTCTTTTAAAAATGTTGTATGCCTTGCACTGGATGAAAGGTAGGATATTAATTAACCTACTGATTAATTTATTGATTCTCATCATCCTGGTTATACCGGCTAGTACTGATAGCACCATCTCTGATGAGATCTAGTTCTCTCCCTCCTTTCATTTAACTTTATCTGGAAGTGGAAGTGGAAGTGGAAGTGGTAGAGACCCTGAGCCATTTTCTAAATAAGTGAAGGGCTGCATGTGGACCAGGGTCTCTACCACTGTCATGGAAAGTGAAGAACTGCATGTGGGTCAATAAATTGACATTTAAACCATACAAAACATCAGCGTTCCCTGTGGGCAAGCCTGTATGTTGTGGAGGAGAAAACCATGGCCTCTTCTGAATGAGGTTGAACTCCCTCTCAAGAATCAGGGGTGCTCTTAGACCTAACACCGCTGCTTCAGGTAGCAGCTATGTCTAGCAGTTCCTTTGGTCAGCATGTGCTACTGCACAGACTTTTCCTACAGAAAACAGATCTGTCATGTACCATCCTCATCTTTCCTTTTTACTGTAATGTACCTTGGGGTTGCCTTTGGAAAATACTCTGAAATTTAAATGGTTCAGCATTCTATTGCTAAAATGCTGACAGGGAACAATCTGCTCAATCATGTGACTCCTTTACTGTTCTAGTGACAGTGGCTACAGAAACATTTCTGGATTCTGTTCTAGTTGCTGGCCGTTACTTTTAGAGCTGTAGAAGTTTGACACCTGTGAACTTGCTAACTTTCAGATGAACAACTTGCCCCTTAAAGTTAAATGTGGAGAAGCTCTTTCAACTGCTATGTGTACCTGAGGTGTGGTTGGCAGGATCATAGGTGAAAAACTTACCCATGGTGGTACTAGAATTGTACATCTCTTTGCACTAGAAAATCTATTCTTTTGATAAAATGTTTTGCTTCTTTTCAAGGACTTTTTAGTTCCGGTGGGTATTTTAAAGTGTATCTAGCCTGTTCGATTTTTCTGCTGTAATCTAAGTTGGAATGTTGTTTTGTTTGGAAGAGGAGGAGGAGGAAGTATACTGATGGCCATGACAGGCATGCTCCATCCACATATCTGAAAGGAAGTCATGTAGAATAAACTTATTTTCTGCTGCTTCAGAGACAAGTACACAAATCAATGGATTTGGATTACCAGAAAAGAGATTCCACCTGAATAATGGGAAGAACTTCTTGAGTAGTGTTCTTGCCAAAATGTTTTCATCAGGGCACAGAGACAATACCAGCAGGCTTAGGGAAACTCTGCAATTTGCAGTGGTACAAGCAGTTTTACACACACACCCCAAAAAATGTTCTAAAGGAGTAGTCCTCTAAAACTGTCCACTGGGGTTGAGTGAGCTTGGTGGCTGTGGAATGATGACTGACTGTTGGGCGTGGGGAACAGTATGGAGTGTCATGGAAGATAGCATGGCTGGCTGGGTGGCACAGTCAACAAGACCACTTTCCATTGCAACATTTTGTTGCACATCCCACTTGTATTAATCTGCTCTTTCAGTTCTCTGATTCATGAACTCTTGCTGAATTTTGATGTGGTTAGTGAAGCTGATGACTTTTGATTCCCTCTGCTTCCCCTTCCCCATCTTTTCCAGAACAGTGTTGTGAGTGACAAGTATATGAACTTTTCATTTGAGCTCCAGCTACCCAGTTGCTCTAGTTTCATTTGTCACGTTGAAGCTAAATTACTGTGATGTGGAGATACAGTCTTGTATGTCTTAAGGAGGTTAAAATGTGTTTTGGGACTTAACTGCAGCTCGTTAAATAGTCTTATAGTTTTGTGGCTTCTTTGTCTTCACTATGTCTTTTTCACCAACACATATTCTTTAGAAAAGGGCTAATGTCACACACAGAAAATAAGCAACGTAATTTCTTCTAGGAAGTTTTTTTTTTATTGTGTTGTGTTTTGAAATTATATCATTTAACATTTGAACTGTTGCTGGAAGTTTTCTTAAAATAAAGTAAAATACAGTGATTCAGCCTTTTATTTTTATTGCCGTTTCCATGTTTGAAACAGAATAATAATGGTAATGATGCCAATAATATTCATTTAAACCAAAGATTTTAGAAGAATGAAAGCAAAGAATTCTTCAGAAAATTAGGAAATCTACACGGCAGTTTCGGTATGTTCCTGGATTCAGCCCGGAACCTAGAAGCCCTAACTGGGCCAAGAGTGTGTTTGCACAGTTACAGCTAGTACAGGAGTGGTGCTGATTCCTGGAAATATATGATCCAGCCAAGGTTAAGCTGCATGCCTAAGTAACATCCTGTTTGGATTACTGTAACATGCTGCACATTAGGCTACCTTTGGAAATGGCTCCAAAATTGCAACAAGCCTGTAGTGTGCAAAATCCTTGGAATTTCAGAAAGACGTTCTTTAGCAATGGCCTCATGACTGTCCTCTTTTACTAGGAAGTGTTCATTGCTTTCCCAGATTGACTACTTGGCCTTCTCTTCCTAGATGTTATAGCAGTTCAGGAGCAAGAGTTTAGCCTGTGATAGGATACACTTCTTTGCTTATTTCATTCCTGCATGCAAGAACAAATAATTTCAGAAATTTTCTTTGTTCATTTGCACTTTCTGTCATTTGTCTTCCAATTGTCATCCCAGTTACCCCCGTCCAGTGAGAGAGGGTGCCGTCTGAGTCTTTTCCTTATCTGACAACGGTATCAGGGAACTGCCAGAACCATCAGAAAAATAGGATGTGCACTTGGTTGAATAGTCCGTTTTATATTTATACCATTATTGATGGGCAGTTTTACCAACCAAAAGGAGACTGCAAGTTAAAATGATACAATAGTATCTCCAAAATAATTATTAAATTCTATATGTGTGTGTGTGTATTAAAAATAATAATAAAAAAGCAGTCATCTGGTTGAGAACAAGAATTTAGATGAACATAAAATAGAAGTTAGAGTCAGAATACAGAGGTTATATGAAATTTAAAGTTCAGTCAAATACAGCTGTTTTCCCTAGTCTCCTAATCAGTGAAAGTGAGAAGGTCTGTTTGCTGTCTTTGAAGTCAATGTCTTGGTCCCTTTGTCAATGTCTAGGTTCTTTCTGCCATGTCCTACATACCACCAATTTGACTGCAAGCGGTGATGGGATATAGAAAAAGGGCTTTTCTTGATTATCTCAACAATCAAGTAGGATCATAAAGCCAAGGTCCTTAGTTTAGCCAGCATGATTACATGAGAGGGAGAGGAGGCAGTAACAGTAAGGAAAAGAATGAGAAATCAACAAAATAAGAAGCCATCATTGTAACAAGAGAAAGAGGAGGCCAACTTTAAGCTACTTATTTCGAGAATACCAGGCTTTGTTGATTCTTGGGGCCTAGGAAACATGGGAAGCATGGCTTTGAAAATCACCTCCGCATGATTTTTTCCCCAGGCCACTTCTGTCACAGTGTCTGGACTTTGAGCAGGGTTAGACTCTTGAAATATGGGGCTTAAAGCTGGCTGCTGCCTCCTCTAGCTGCCGTGACCAGTTCTCTCCCACTTTTGTTAAGTACAGAGGTGGTCAAATTGTTCATCTGAATGATCCATTCTGTGGCCAATTTGCTATGGAGAATCCTAGCTTTTGGGGGAAAGTTGTCCTTTAATAATACTGTGGGGAATGTCACAGTATTATTAAATTAGAATATAACTTTTGAACTAGGTTGCAGCTAAACCATGAGTATTTTCCTTCTTCAACATCTGTGGCCCAAATGCTAGGTGTCAACTGGACTAGACTCATTAAATCAGTGGAATTTCCATACTAAGATCTCACTGAGTCTACTCTAGTTGGAAATAAGAATTGGATTTGGGCTCATATCTGTATTTCTTATCTGCTATGTTTTACTTGATCACTTATTTATATAGAACCATTGTCCTCTTTGATGCTCCCATATCAGATATGAAAGCAATGTCTACACAGTTGCCTGATTCTACGACACTTGGCCCATGGGACTGTAGGTATTTATTGATGCAGTTTGACTTCATTGATTTTCTGTCTCTTAACAAGAATTGAATTTTTTTCCTTCTTTTGATGGCATCTGCTTAGAAGTAAGCATTAAAAAAAAATTCTCATTTTAGTTCTATCATGGAGACCTACAGGATTTCCCAAAGCTTAAAAATATAAATCTAGTTTCAGAACACTCTAGAGCCCTATCTGGGAATATCATTGCCCCCTCCTTCTAGGAGGAGTTGTTTAGCTGTTGTTGTTGTATGTAGGGGGTGTCCTGAGCTCTAAAACCCATCAACTAAACATTTCCCCAGAAATAGGGAAAAAAGAAGGAATAAGAACAAGGAATAAATTTGTAGGTCTGTTTCAGTACAGATCTGAGTCAGGCTTCAGGGAAAATGCCCCCTTTAGGAGGAATTTGAAAGAAAAAAGAAGATTCCAAGATCATCTTTTCTGCATGTTTTCCCAGGGAGGGAAATAATGAGTTAATGCTTCTGTTTCCTTTGTACTTTTTTTTTCTTTTCAAATGTGTCTTGTGCCCTCTCTTTTGTCTCCTGTTTGTCTCCTGTTGGGCCCAGATTTTGTAGGTGAGAACAGTGGCAATGGCAGCTCTGGGTTTTGGTGCACAGCAATCTGTTAAGGAGATAAATAATGTGCTTTGGCATGACACTCCTACTCTCTTCTTTAATTTGTCATACACAAGGAAAATTATAATTAAATCATTCAGGGTAAACCCTTGAGTACTGGGGAGAGGGGGCACGCTTTGGTAAAGATTGCCAGTACAGACCAGCTTCCCTGTTGTACTGTGTGGAGGCCTTTATCAATATTCCACACTGTTAAAAGGAGAACCTTTTAGTGCAGTTTGTGAGGCGGATGCCAAAGCTGAAATCACGGCTTGTTAAGTATCTTTTCCCTGTGTGAGTGTGGGCATTCAGCATTGTTAATGTTCTGCTCTGACTGGATGTCTCCGTGCTTGGATTTTGCTCACACAATTTAATAATGTTTATTGTGTAATTATACATATGTATAAATTCACTCAGTGTGATAAACCTACCTCAGTCGTTTCTGCCCTAAGGGAAATGCTTAGCTATAGATACATGCATTCCCTGAGAATAAGCAAAAGTGAGGCCATTAACTGGTATGCAAACCTTTCATCTTATCAGCATTTGGTTCTTTGCAAGAAGAAGTGCTTAACTGCCAGCAAGGAGGAAAATAAATAAGCTCTGCTACTTTTTTTTTTTTAAACTTTTGTTAAAACTTGCCACCTCCCAAATTTGGGGAATCTCACATCTGCTTATTCAGACAAATGGCACAGAAAGAGATATGTTTGTATTTTTCTGTATTTAGTTTCCTTAAATAATAGACAAGCTATATTGTAGGTGCAAAAATCAATACTATGTTTGCGTAATGTAATAATGAGAAGCGTAGTTAAATTAAAATTAGTTACAATAATTAAAAGCCAGGGTTCATGGGCAGGTTATGTGAAAATAAAGTAGAAAAGCGTGTGCAGCGCACTGATTGCTTACTTAAAAAAAAAAAAAGATCGTTCTCAGCTGCATTATCCCATGTAGGCTGCATGGACAAATGAAATCTGTATCATAGAAATGTAGAGTTGGAAGAGACCCCAGGGACATTCAAGTCCAACCCCCTGCCAGGCAGGAACACCCTCAAAGCACTCCCGACAGATGGCCATCTAGTCTCTGCTTAAAAACCTCCAAAGAAGGAGACTCCACTACACTCCGAGGCAGCTTATTCCACTGCCGGACAGCCCTGACCGTCAGGAAGTTCTTCCTGAGGTTCAGGTGGAATCTCCTTTCCTGCAGCTTGAATCCATTGCTCCTTGTCCTGATCTCTGGAGCAGCAGAAAACAAGCTCTCTCCTTCCTCTACATGGCATCCCTTCAGATATTTAAACATGGCTATTATGTCCCCTCTTAACCTTCTCTTCTGCAGACTAAACAATACCCAGCTCTCTAAGTTTGTCCTCATAGGGCATGGCTTCCAGGCCTCTCACCATTTTGATCACCCTCCTCTGGACTTGCTCCAGCTTGACCATGTCCTTCTTGAACTGGGGTGCCCAGAACTGGACACAGTATTCAAGATGGGGTCTAACCAAAGCAGAGTAGAATGTACTTCCCTTGATCTAGACACCATTCTCCTATTGATGCAGCCGAGAATTGTGTTGGCTTTCTTGGCTGCCGCATCACACTGCTGACTCATGTTCAGCTTGTGGTCTGTGAAGACTCCTAGATCCCTTTCACACGTACTGCTATCCAGCCACGTGTCCCCCATCCTATATTTCTGTATTCCATTTTTTCTGCCTAAGTGTAGGACCTTACACTTCTCTCTTTGAATTTCATTTTGTTAGCCTTGGCCCAG
Organism: Ctenosaura bakeri; assembly: GCA_948474755.1. Taxonomy (NCBI): domain Eukaryota; kingdom Metazoa; phylum Chordata; class Lepidosauria; order Squamata; family Iguanidae; genus Ctenosaura; species Ctenosaura bakeri. Next base: position 313,372 of record CAOLHI010000603.1, on the reverse strand, counting down.
CTCTCCAATCTATCCAGGCCATTTTGAATTTTGATCCTGTCCTCTGGCATATTAGCAAACCCTCCCAATTTGGTGTCACCTGCAAATTTGATGAGCATGCCCTCTATTCCTTCATCCAAGTCATTGATAAAAATATTGAACAGCACTGGGCCCAGGACAGAACCCTGTGGCACCCTGCTAGTCACTTCTCTCCAGGATGAAAAGCAGCCATTCGTGATCACCCTTTGGGTTCGGTCGGTCAACCAATTATAAATCCAACTAACAGTAGCCCTATCCAGCCTGCATTTTACTAGCTTCTTTGCAAGAATGTCATGGGGAACTTTGTCAAAGGCCTTACTGAAATCGAGATATGCTACAGCCACAGCATTCCCTTCATCTATCAAGCTAGTAACTCTATCATAAAAAGAGATAAGATTAGTCTGGCATGACTTGTTTGTGAGAAATCCATGTTGACTTCTCGTGATTACCGCATTGCTTTCTAAGTGATTAGAAACTGACTGCTTAATGATCTGCTCCAGGATCTTTCCGGGTACTGATGTCAGGCTGACTGGGCGATAATTATTTGGGTCCTCTTTTTAACCCTTCTTGAAGATGGGGACAACATTTGCCCTCTTCCAGTCTGCTGGAGCTTCTCCTGTCCTCCAAGATTTCTCAAAGATTATAGCAAGCGGTTCCAAAATGACCTCTGCCAGCTCTTTTAATATCCTAGAATGCAATTCATCTTGCCCTGGAGACTTGAATTCATCCAGTGTGGCCAGGTATTCCTGTACCACTTCTCTACCTATTATGTGCCTCATTTCCTCTGCTTCCTCCTCTGCTCCCCAATCACCAGGTTGAGTGCTTGTGTCCTTCTGGGAAAAAACGGAGGCAAAGAAGGTGTTAAGTAGTTCTGCCTTTTCTCTTCCCCCTGTTAGTAATTTGCCATCTTCTCTGCACAGCGACCCTATCGTCTCCTCCTTTTTCCTTTTGCTGCGGACATATTTTAAAAAGCCCTTTTTATTGTTTTTAATGTCTCTGGCCAGCCTAAGTTCATTCTGTGCTTTAACCTTTCTGACCTCCTTCCTACATCTCCTAGCTACTTGCTTAAATTCTTCTTTGGTGGTTTCCCCCTTCTTCCATTTCCTGTACATGTTTCTCTTAACACTTAGCTCAGCTGAGAGTTCTTTAGTCAACCATTCTGGTTTCTTCAGATGCCTTCCATTTTTCCTCCTATATCTCCCTTTTAAGGAACTCCCATGCCTCCTGAACTCCTTTCCCTTTCACTGTTCTTGACCACGGAATTCCAGCCAGCAGCTCCCCAAGTTTACAGAAGTCCACTTTTTTAAAATCTAAGATGAGTGTCTGGCTACACTTATCTTCTCCTTCCCACTGAATGCCAAATTCCAGTAGGGCATGGTCACTCCCCCCTAAAGATCCAACCACTTCTACCTCATTAACAAGGTCATCCCTGTTGGTCAGGATCAGATCTAGAATATTTGATCCCCTTGTGGCCTCTTCCACCTTCTGGACCATGAAGTTGTCTGCAAGACAAGCAAGAAACTTGCTGGACCTTGCTGTCTTGGCAGAGTTTGACTGCCAACATATATCCGGGTAACTGAAATCTCCTATTATTACTGTATCTCTCATTTTTGAATGTGCAGTCATTTGGTTGAGGAAGTCCTCAGCCTGGGTTGGAGGTCTGTAGGAAATCGCCACCAGAATATCCCTATTGTTTCTTGCTCCCTTAATTCTTACCCAGATGCTCTCAACCTGGCTTTCTGGGTTTAAGTCAAGGATCTCTTCACAGATGAAAACATTCTTGACATACAAGGCTACTCCTCCTCCTTTCTTGTTTGATCTATTTTTACAAAATAGGCTATACCCCTCTATTCCTATATTCCAATCATGAGACTCATCCCACCAGGTCTCAATGATGCCTATCAAATCGTATTTATTTTTTTGTACTAGGAGTTCAAGTTCAAGTATACACATCCAAATTATCATGAGGCTCTCCTCACTCTCAACCGAATTTATTTCTGCTAGTCACCTCAGTCAAGTTCTGAGGTGTATGCCTACCCTATTTGCCCTGGCCTGGAGCCCATACAAATGTCTCCTAAGAATCACAGGCTGGGCATAGGATAGGAAGGAGGCAGGTAGAAGAACAAATTGCTTTCTATTACTAGTGGAAGCTTTAGCAACAACCTTCTGTTTGGTGTCTTCCGTGTAACATATGGAACAATCCATGGATTAAAATAGTGGATTAAAATCACAAGGGTTTGGTTATACCTGGTATTTTTAATGATGTTGGGAAACACCTATGGACCCCATTAGTGGGAGAAAATAAAATATTAATGATAATGGTGATACAGCCTGCTTCCTTATGTAAATTAAACTACTTGTCCATCTGTCTTAGTCTCAAGTTGTCCAGCTAGGAGAGAAATCCCAGGATTTACGGCAGAGTTTTTTTCCTATCATCTGCTACTGGATCTTTCAAGTGGAAGTGTCAGAGGATGGATGTAAGACCTTTTGCACAGAAACAGTCTGAGCAGCGCATCCCCCCTTTGGTGCCTAGAACCCAAAATTAACCCCCTCAGACTTTATCACTCTGAACTTGTACTTGATTTAAAGCTGCTGCCACAGTGTATAGGATCACCACGAGGTGTCTCAAAATGACCTTCAAGGTCACCCTTTGGGTATGTCTCCACAAAGGTCATGAGGCTCTCCTCATGACCTTTGCATACAGTTAGAATTTGAAGCATATATAAACGTAAGTGTGTCTTCTTTTCCCTTTTGGTTCAGGCTAATGACAAAAGGCCCACAAATGAATGCCTCTTTTGTAGTGCTAATAGCGATAGGGTTAATGGGAAATGTCTTGTATTCATGCTCCTTTTTGGTAGTACCTAGGTAGATATGGAAGACCAGTATTTTTGTATCCTTTGTTTCTGTTTTGGTTAATGCGGTGTGGTAGTTTGAGTAGAGAGCCAGCATGGTGCAGTTGTTTGAGTTGGACTGCAACTCTTGAATCCTCATTCAGCCATGAAAACCCACTGAGTGACCTTGGGCAAGTCAACCTGTCTCAACCTTAATGGAAGGCAAAGGCAAGCCTTCTTTGAACAACACTTGTGAAGAAAACACACTGATAGGTTCACCATAAATTGGAAATGACTTGAAGACACATAGCAACAAGTAGGTTAAGTGTTGGATTAGGATTCCTAGGAGACCAGGGTTCAAATCCCTATTCTGTAATGAAAACCCATTGGGTAACTTTGGGCAAGTTGCATTTTCTCAGCCACAGGAGAAGGCAGTGGCAAGCCTCCTTTGAATAATCTTTGCCAAGAAAATCTTATGATAGGGTTTCCATAAATTGGAGTCAATCTGAATGTGCTCAGCATTGACAACAAACATTTTTAAACTTTTATTCAAACTGTGAACATGTTTGGCATGTGTATGAGTAAGCTGGTTAGGATAGAATTATGGGTACTATTTATCGTACTGACAGAAAGTAGCACTTTTCCGGGGTTGATATATCACTATGAGTAGTCAACGTCACATGAGTAGTAGCCAGATGTTGACAGTGTCAGAAAAGTGTGATTTTCCACTGAGGAAAAAATCAGTATCTTCTTACCAAGTACATACTCATTATTTAACTGAGATAAATTGGATTTTGTCCTCCAGAAGTGAATAGATGATTTGGTTATGTATGGTTTTCAGGAGCATATCTTGAAATGTTTTCTTTTTATCCAGTAGAATCTGTGGTAAAACACTGTAAGTGGACTTCATCCCTCGGTTGTAGTTTAGCTGCAATCAGTTGTACAGGTTACTTTCTGATACTTGTTTTGCAACATCACTGAAGTTATCTTCAGCAACAATATAGGTAGTTTAAAACCTCCTTGAACTGGTTCCCAGATTTGTTTGCACAAGCAAAATGACTAATTGTGTCCTTCTCTGCAGCATGGAAGAAAGCTCCTAAGACCTGAAGACTGGCTCAGAAAATCGCCTAATTTCTTCCAACATCAATTTTATATGGAAGAACTTATTTAATTTCCAGTCTAGTCTAGATGTATGTTTGCCCATCTATACCAATAAGGTGCTGTTATTTAAAAACCTAACACATTTTTTGAAACTCAGGAGAATTTTTTTCAGCAATTAGAAATAAATTGTTTCTCCTATTAATATAACATATAGATGATTCCTTTTAGAAGATTCCTCTTTAAATATGTCCATTGAATAATTGGGCCTTATGAAGGAGGCCTTAGAAAACCTGAAAGTCTGAAGGAAGTACAATTCGTTTTATTTTATGTTGTTTCTTTAAAACCCTTTTTGCTAGCTGGTCCGAATCTTCCCACTCATTTCTCTTGTTTGAGGAACAGTGCCCCCAAGACTGACAGCCATTTTGTATGACTTTTGGTCTCCTCCTCAAATCCCATGAAAATCCAGATTTCATTGTGTAAAAACATCTTGTTAACTTTATCCTAATATATTTAGTGCCTTCTTCATTAACACTAAAGAAAACAATATTGTTATTCTCTAATTTGGAACATTTTATAAAAATTCCTTTCCCCCATTCAATCTTGCACATGTGGTTTTTAAGAAATGTAAAACCCTTTCAGAAATCATTTGTGTTTTTCATCATCTGTTATCTTCTTTTAAAGTGCCCCCTCACATTCCTCCAGCATTTAAAATGGCAATCATATTTTTGAAGAACTCCAACAAATTAATTATACCTGACCCCTTCCTCATCAGTCCATGTTGAAGATCTTTAATCACATTATGCTTTCTAGTGTATTCCCATGATAAATCCTGCAAAATTATTCCTCTTCATTTCTCCCCCTCTTTTCTTCACCTCCTCCCACCTTGCATCCTCGAGTGATGTTAAGCTAACCAACCTATAATTGTTCTATCACGTGGCTCTTCTTTGGATGAGTGTGCTAGGTTTGTCACTTTATAATTCTCAAGAATCTGACCTGACATTAGAAAAATTCTGAACTATAATGGTTCACTGGTTTCTGGTCAGATATAATAATGATCAGTTGTACCATTTTGTAAGCACTGTATCCAGAGCAGTATATCCAAAGGCACTTTAAATAAATTGGGTGAGCCTTGGCAGACGCTGAACAGAATTGTTCCAAATGTTAGCATATGTATTGTTTTATGCTTCCATCTGGCCAACAGATATCTATATGATTTGTGTATTGCCACCCCTTTTTGCCACCAAGATGCTTACATGTGTCTCTTACACAACTAAGTGGTGTTTTTGCATACAGATTGCTGGTTACTTACTGCTGAAATAGATACTGAAATAAATAATTCCATGGCTGGAACTCTAAGCAAACTTTGCTATCCAAGTCCATGAAGTCAAATTCAATAGTTTGCCACCCCCATCCCATCTTTAAATGTCACAGGTGTAGTGGCCTACATAACATTATCACTTTCATGACACTTTGATTTCAAATGGAAATATTTAAGCAAGTGTTTAACCCTCTAAATTAAGTCAGAGGGATATTAAAGAGTTTAACGTGGCAGTGAACAGGAAATAAGACAATTTTAACTATTTGGGTGCTAATAATCTCTTTCATCTTTCTATGCATGCAGCTGATTCCCTTCTCTCTCCCCTCGCCACCGCTTGATGTGTCAGGAACATGAACTGTTAAAAAAAACAAAACCAAGGAAAGCCAGAAAAACCTCTAAACCTCAGGTGGAGGAGTAATAACTATTATACAAATGTCTGGAAATAGGAAAAGTAGTTCAAAAAGACAGTGTGGTGTAGTAGTTTGAGTGCTCACACATGGAACCCCACTCAGTGACCTTGGGTGTCACATACAGCCCAAGAAAACCCTGTGATTGGGTCGCGTTAGAGTTGCCATAAGCTGGAAATGACTCAAACGCACACGACAACAAAGTTCAAATAAGGCTCATTGATATAAGTCCTCTTTGTAAAAAAGTGAACTGTTTAACATAGTAGCAGCTATATCGCACATTTTCTTCCTCCCCAGGATGCTTTTCTGCTGTTGTAGACATCAGTGATAAACTCTTGTTTATTTTTAATGAAGCAAGATCGAAGCCTTAGGTTCTGATATTATTTATTCATTCATTTATTTATTTAATAAAATATTTCTATCCTGCCCTATATCAAAAGATGTCAGGATGGCATACAAGCAGAATCAATGCAAACAAGTTGAAACAATTATCTAATATATAAAAGTCAAAGTTTGTTTGCCTATGTCTGGTGAAGCCCTCACATGATTGGCTGCGTAAGAAGATTGTATGGAATCATGGAGTAGGACGGGACCTTTAGAATTCTCAGTCAACTGTGTCTGTCTTGATTGAATAGATCGGTTGCTATGCAGATAAGTCCTAGCAGCAAGGAGGAGGGCAGCGTATTCCCTCAGGAACCCAACCTGTATATATCCCTGAATACAGATTGGATTGGGGAATATGGGGAAAAGTTACAGGTGCTGGACAAGAGAGTTTGGGGAATTAGAAACACAGGATCTCAAATCTTTCTAACAAGTATTTCCTATGAGAAAATAAAATCCCAGCAAGCACCAGGTATATATGCTAATACTGAATATAATTAAAAGTAGGTTTAAAAATTGAAACAATTTTAAAACATGGGCATTTATCTATGATAAATCAGTGAGGCCCAAAGACTTTTTTAAAGTAAACAAACAAAAAGACAGCTATGTTTTTACAACAAGCAAACAAAAAACATTCATGTTTTTAAATTAGTGCCAGTCAGGCCTCCAAGGGGAGGGCATTCCCACTGTTGGGGTGACAGAGCTGAGAAGACCCTCTTCTACATCCTCATGCAAAGTATTCTCCTCACTGGTGGGACACTGATTAGGACCCTTCCCCAGCAGATATCAGTCCTCAGTGGCATTTACTACTGAGTAGATATGAATAAGATCATGCTGTTAATTTCTAAACCACTGACTTCAAAAACCTGGCCTGCTTTTAAGCAGTACAGGCAAGCTCTGACCCACCAGGGTATAATTGAATTTTAAGTTGTTTTCTCCCTGCAGTAAAATGACCTCATTTTTCTTAGAGTTTGTAATGCTAATTTACAACTTTACTTTGATTCAAGTACTGTCCAGGACTTTTTCTTGATTTCCTTTATTTCAGGGTGATATGAAATTGCTTCTCTTCCTGGTGTTTTATAAAAAAGTGCTTCTGGCTGGCCACTTATTTCTTCTTAATTACCAAATAGTAGTTTTAAGTGGCAAAGAAGTATAAAATGGAGTCTCATTATTGTGATACTGAATTGTTCTGTTTTTAACCCAGGATCATTTATGGTTGGTTTATGAAAAGTAAGCCTCTGCTTAGTAGTGGAGTGTAAAGGTTTCAATAATGGATTTCCACGTAAAGGCATAAGATACAGTACACTGTGGTATCTTATTGAGATATAATGGATTGCTGCTAAATGAGATCAAAATTGATAACCATTTAGCATCAGTGGCAACTGAAAAATTCTGTCTATGCAGCCAGATTTTTACTGGATGAAATGAGTTAATACAAGGGCTGCTGAGGTAACAAAAGCAAACTGTGCATCATAAAGCATATTCTCATTAGACAAATAGGAACAAGACCACAAAGGGAAAAATTACTTATACGTGTTGGATGTTGTCTTTTCAAACTGGTGTAAACAAAGGAGAGAACTGCTCCCTTGGGAAAGTGCCTAAGGAACAGAGATGCTTGATGGAACACTTCTTTTAATCTGATTTTCAGTGTGTGTCTATTCGCATGCGCATTTAAAGATGATATTCTGATGGCTCTTTAAATGCCATTTCAAATCCAAAGCACAATTTTTCCACAGCACAGGTGGTGCTAATATAGGACAGTCCCCTAGGCACTTGTCGCCAAGAGTTGTACAGCTTGTTCAGTGTCTGCATCCATATGGCAATCTGTCCCATTCACAGAAAGACATTGTAGCTGTGCCTGTGGGTGCTGTGGTCAATGTAGTGTGAAAAGTAAATTTTAACTCCCAGCAACCTATGTTACGCACTGTGTTTTATTACAGAATCCAAGTTGAGTGTGTAATTCCTAAATCTCCAAGCAAATTCCTCAATTTTTCTGGTTTTCTTTGTTGTGTTTTGTTTCTCAGCATTGTCTTCACGTGTCCATCCTCAGTATTGCATGCTTAATTTAGAAGGCATTTTTATTTTAGTCTGTAATGTATCAGTTCCTGATTGCCTGACATTTAGCCTCAAAATATATGCCTGATTGATGGGGCAGCCCTTTAGTCTTTTGATCTCTGGTCCATTCATGCATGCAACTGAGGGCCAGTGACCATGATTTTATCCTCAAAAACAGTGTTTGTAAACAAAGGGAAATTAACTCTACTCATGCTTTAACTCCCCATTTTTCAGAAGTTCATTCTCTTTTATCTCCATCTCAGCATCTGAGTTGAAGTACTTCAGGTACTAGAAAGCGCAGGGGTTAAGTAGGAGAATGAGCAGGAGTTACTCCCCCATGACCCAGGCACAGCTTCTATGTTAAAATTGGACCCTCCACTCTTCTTCTTCATACACCAGTGACCTGGAGACAAAGTGGCTACTCCTTCCCCTTAGGTTGAGCTGGCTCTAAAATAAGTCATCTTAAAGCTCAGCAGGGCTCAGACAGTAACAATACCTCTAAAGCTTATGTGTCGAGGTCTTTCATAGTCTCCCACAGATGTGTGTCTCCCATACCACTCAACATACAAAGGCAGAGCCATCCTAGAAAGTCAGATTATCTTATTCTGTTATCAAGAGAACCAGGACCACATCATGGAAGGTGCTGTTTCTTGACTACTATTGCCAGACGTTCAAAAAAAGAAAAGAAAAAAAGAAGAAGCCAGCTTCCTAATTGTGCTTCTGTAGAAATAGTTTCCATTCTAAATCTGTGGAACTTAATTCTCAAAGATGTCTTCATGATGTGGTTTAGAAATTACCCACAAGAAATGTAATGTTTATTTTCATTAAGAAGGAGTGAGGGCCATTTTTTTTATGTTACGTTTGTTCCCATTAGTTTGTTACACTTTTTGAACTCTCAATAATGAAAGTTTCCTAGGCAATGAATAAGCGGTACAAAATAAAAGTAGGAACAATAAAATAATAATTGGGGCTAGCGATGTATATTCAGCTTTGAATCTGATGGTGGTTTCCAGAAACCTGGATCTTGGTATCCAATATTGAAGCCCTTTGTGGGGTGCGGCATAGATCCAACTGTGGAATAGAAGAAACACATAGTCAAAGGGATTTCCTAATGAAGAACATGAAGGATGTGTTTTTAAAAAGTCAAGAGACAGTTTTAAAAATTTACAAAACAGCAAAACATAGACGGTTGCTCCTGTATCTCACAGTACCATTACCATGCCAAATGTTGTTCTACAGTTGCATGATTATTTGTTATGCTGCTTGGATAAACACAAACAAATAGAAAGCACAGCACCTGCAATAGCATATGATATTTACACTACCTGTGTAATTCAGCTGGTTTTCCTGAGGAAACAGAAAGTCTTGTGTCCTATGAAATGTGATTGCTTTTTTTATAATGTGCAAATGAAGGAAAGCATGTCACACACCTGCTTGGATGGAATTGCTTTGCTGTAATTTTTCTCCTTACTCTCTTGCACTTACAAAGGGAAGAGGGCAAGGACTGGTTACTTTGCGGAGGAGTACAAAAGTGAGGAAAGTGACGGCTGTTTCCTCTATTGATGCGATTCTAGCTGTAGGAAAGTGGTATGACTTTACAAGCAGAACAACACAGTAGATCTCTCTTTAATTGTAGCTAGAGTCCTTCAAACATTCCTGCTCCTCAGATTCCTACTCTGACCTCACGGGACTTTAGGAGGGCTCTTGTGTGAGTCTCATCTAGTAGGGAATGAGATTTTGTACAGTGCCTGCAATTTATGAATTCCTCCCATGTATGCATATGGGCGCTTCTTTTTCTCTTTGTTGCTGATGCTGTGTTATTTTCTGGAGAGTTGGCAGGATTGTGTCCAGAGGGGACTTCTGGCTTAAATGTCAGTGAGGTAGTGAATCTATTCTGTGTTTCATCTGCACTTTAAAGAAGCTGTCCAAGGTACTGAACCCCACTTCCAAAGAGGATCAGCAGTTTTGATAGTAGAGTTCAGACTAAAACCTTGAGAGGTTTAACTACCTGAAAGACATAGGTTTAATTCACTATTATTGCTTGGATTTTTGCATTTAAAACTGCAATAGAATACCCTAAGGGCACCAGATCCCATCTGATCTTAGAAGCTGAGTAGGGTCAGAGCTGGTTGGTATTTGGATGGGAGATCACCGGTGAACACCAGGTGTTATAGGCTGTAGGTCCGAGGAATCACCTCTGAGTACTTTTTGCCTAAGAAAACCCTATGAAAATTCATGGGGTCATTATAAGTTGGCTGGTGATTTGAAAGATCTGATCTAGATGGCAGTTTCCACCAATTCTCTAGTTCAATACAATGTAAAAGCAAGAGTTTGACTTGAGGCATACGTACACCAACCACAGAATTAAATGAAGTTACTCATTTATTTAAACTTAGGCATATGTTTTCACCACCCTGGTGTTTAAGAATCATGTTGAATGAAGACCAGAGTTTTGCTTTTAATTTTTTTCCCTCAAAATGAATCATATATTCAAAAACATAAGGCATTTCTGTGTTAAAGATCAGTGAGAAAAATAGGCAAAATGTTAGTTTAATTAGAATAAAGTGATCCTAAGATGCTGAATCAATCCAACTTTGTCTGAATAAATTACAGAACTATGTGGAGAAGAATAAAATGAGATTTAACAAGGATAAGTGGAGTATGATTCTGACAGCAAGCTGAAATTCAAAATGCATGTATAAAATGAAGCATCGGCTTGGAAGAAGCAACCGTACGAGGAAGAAAGATGAGAAATTACAGCGCCATATTTTCAGAAGGCTAGTGTGGCATTGGTGCCACTCAGCCTTTTATACATGTTTGATACAGTTCTTCCTATTTTAAAATAGAGAGCACCAGTAACACCAGTTAGGATGCTTGGAACAAACTTAAATGGTTTTAAAAAGAACAACAGTGGTACCAATACTTGTGGTGCACACTGAGTATGATAAAGGTTTTGAAGGGAAGAGGCTGTAAGCTAAGATTAAAGAGAATTAAATATCTAGAGCCTACGAAAATAGAGGCTATAGGGAGGCTATGATGATAGTATGTAAGTACATGAAGAGATATTAAAAGAGAAGGAAGGCAAAATTGTTCTCATTAGTTAGCAGTGAAATGACTAGAAAATGCTGGATCTTAAATTCTGCCTGTCAAACTATTTCTAATGTGTTTTACATTCTGGGTGCCTAGGTATGAAATTGAAATAAAAATGGAAAGGTTTGGAGGAGGAAAAAACAATCAAGTGGGCAATGGAATGTACGGCCAGAAGAGCTCCTGAAATGTAAATTAGTGTTGGAACTCTCTTTTAGGTGGCACAGAGATGTGTTAGAAATTTGTGAAGAACGAAGAGATCTTTGTCTAGGCTTGTCAGTGCATAGGAAGAAACATCTTTTGTGATATTAGGAGCTAATAATTTTACTAGCATGACATTCTGTAGTGCAGTTCTTTGAACTATTGATTGCCCATGTATTACATCCATCTTTTTAGAAGCTGTAAATACCTCCTGCCCAAGGTACTGTTTTGTATGGGAAGTCTGCCTTCATTGGCAGGAGTGGCAACTTGTTTCCTCTGCCAGGTAGCACATTGTGCTCTTTGTTGGAACAGCAGCACATGGGCCCCTGGGGATGCTGGTTACTTTTTTTTGTTTTGTTAAGATGCTTAGAACACCAAACAGTGTGTTTAATGTCACCTCTATAGTTTGATCCTTGCTTGTTGGTTTGGGTGGTTCCATTCTTTTTGTTGGCTGGCACACAGTACTAGCTGGAAGCAAGGCTGAAAGTCATGAGTACTAAAATTGGCATTCTGGTTGGCAGCTACTGATTGACTATGATGCTTGCTCCCAGTTTTGAACAAACACGTTTAGATATATACTTCATATTTTGATTCATCTAAGGTTAATTACTATGCACTTCATGATCAGAGTCTGTATCTTTGAAACGCTTCCAGTGGAAAGTAGCATGCTTTGAAATGAAGTAAGACAATACAGTGCAGCATGCCTGTGATGTTCCACCCATGCAGATATGCAACCTATCATTTTCCATGCATGCACAAAAAGTCAAATGCTGTTTGAATCCTCTTACTGTGCTCTCCAAAGTGGGAGAAGAACAGAATCTGTGAGGTATTTTACAGCTTGGTCAGGTAAAGTTATGGAAGAAACCCTGAAGGAGAGCTGACTTAATGTGTTGCTCTGAAAATTCATTGAGAGTGAACCTGAAAGAATGTGAGGGTCTACCAGTCTTCATTTTGTTTTGTTTTGTTTTGTTTTGCAGGGGGGGCAGTTGGACCTAGATTTGTAGCAACTTCAGAATTTATATGCGTACTTTTAATTCATTTATAAAAGGAAACTTGTATAGCTCATGAAATTGTGCAAATATTCTTATATTTACTTAGTGTATTCTGCATGTAGTTGTCAGAAGAGGAGCTTTTCAGGGAGCTAATACATGCTTCGTGAGTACCACCACTTTTGTTCAGTCTTAGATGAATGTACTTAAATCCAACATACTAACAGCTGACATTTATCAAGACATTCCTACTATACTTTGAAGACAATATTTATAGACATGGGGCCTAAAAACATGTCGTCGTCGTCGTCCTCTCTTCTTCTTCTTCTTCTCTTCTTCTTCTTCTTCTTCTTCTTCTTCTTTGGAATTAATTGAGAGCAAATACTCTTGGAATGGTGAATTCTACCCAGAATCTTGTACAAATTGCAGAATGTACACAGGACTGTCTATCATTGATTCTTCCTTTGGTCTTTTGAGGACTTGTTTTTCTTGTTATTACTCGAGTCTTCTCAGGTTTCAGATTCTTTATAACCAAACTCTGGCTTTCTTCCTATACTCCTATACTCCATATCTGACTTCTGTAATTTAGATATCATCATTTACTATTTGTACTGCAGACAAAGTAACAACAGTTTAATTACCAGGTGTCTCTAGTTAGATACATGTTCCCAGGTTCCACAGTCGCAGAACACCAAAAATTGCTGCTATGTGTTCTTTAGTAATATTGGTAAGATCAGCCCTAACAAAGCAACTGGCAATGACACTGTCACTGGGTTAGTTAGTGTCACCCAGTGTTTACAATGGAATGGTAATTCTAGGGGACAAAATGAGAGTTTTGTTGTGTTTCGTGTTTGAAACTTTGCAGTTCACATAGTCTGACTTAATAGTATATATCTGCAATAGCAATTGACTTAACAGCTTGAGAAGAAAGCTAGCAATAATATAAGTTACCTTCATTCCAGTTGCAGAGTCTCTGCATCAAATCCTGATGGGATATGAAATCCTCTAATTAAACATGATCTTAGAATGAGAAAGAGGAGAGAAAATGAGATGATGAGGATAATGGACCAAAAAAAAAAAAAAAAGGAAAGGAAAAGAAAGACAGGGGTACAAGACATTTCTCTGTGTCTTTCCTGGCAGATTGCTCAAGCTTGTTGTCTTTGATTTTTTTTTTTTAACAACCCAGTAACGTAAGTTTTGCAAGCCAATTGAGAGCACATACGCTTGAGACAGCCTTGAAAATTAGATAACTTTTATTATTGGCTCATTCAAAATCTTTAGTATCTGGTAATTTGGATTGCCACACACTTTTACAGGGGCAAATGTTTTCTCTATGCTTAATACTGTTACAGATGAAAGGCTGATGTATGGGTCAAATGTGCGAGCTTGTAATAGAGAGTTGCTGTCCTTTTGTATGAGGCCAGTGGTAAACAGGAAGGAAATACATATCCAGTGTGTAATGGTTTTAACAAAAGTGTCACGATCAGCTACAATAAATATCGAACATATTGGCAGTGGCCAATGCACTGTGGTCTTAGGTTTTTTTAGTGAGCCCAGTATTGTTGTTATGTCCCATCCAGTTGGCTCTGATTATGGTAGCCCTGTGAATAAGAAATCTCCAAGAGACCATATTACTACAGCTCTGCTTGGGTCTTGCAAACTCAGGGCCATGGCTTTCTTGACTGAGTCAGCCTTCCTCTTTTTCTACTGCCTCCCAGGTTTGGTGAACATAAAGATCCAAAGAGACTACATGTGGGGCGAGCTAGGGATTAAATAGGCCTTCACCCGCCCCATCACGTGGTGCAGTCCGGTACTGCCCATGCCATCTGCCATTGGTGGCTTCCTCTAGTGAGGGCATCAGACTCCTCCATTCCAAGCAGCAGTGGCTGTGCATGATCAGGGAGGCCTTATCTTTTCCAATGAGTCATGACATCCTGAGATGTGTCCAAAACATGAGAGCCTCAGTCTAGTAATTTTGACGTTCTGTGAGAGTCTGTGCTTGATTTGCTATCAGGCCCATTCTGCAAGTTACTCTTAAGTATTGTTCCAAACTATTTTCAAGTCCCACATGTTATCGTTCGTCTGTCCTCTTAAATTGTTATTTGGCTCTCATAAACTCTCAAGAAACTGTTTGTGTCTACACATCTGGTTGTAGACACCTCCATAAAATGTGTTTCACTTCATATTTCATGGGCCATAGTAAATGTTGTAGACATAGTAGATTTTAGCTTTGTCAGCATTCCTTTTATTGTATTTATAATGTTGGTGTCGTGGTGACAGTGGTATTCTCATCATTTCCCATTGTCATTTTCCTGTTGTTGGTTTTTTTCATGGTGGTGGAATTGTAAAGTTTGTCTAGATGCATCGATACAGATCTGTTAAGACTAGAGTTGTTGTTTTAATACATTTTATACCATATAAGCAAGCACATACTGTGCAAGTTATTGACATGCATTAAAGACAGTACCTAATTGTATCATCTCTTCAGTCACTCCAGAGTAGTACTGCACTCACAATACAGTTTTAGTATAGAAAATATATAATCTGTGTTCTCAGGTGTACTGAAAAGTGTGGTTTTCTGTTGTTCATACACTTGAATAAGTCATGCTATCTGTGACCTCAAGTTTTCTATGCAAGGCTGGAAAATTGCTCCATTTTTCAGCTGGTGGAGAGCCTGGACTTGCCTCCTGACTAACAAAGGTAACTAGGCTTGTGTTGCACCAGTATTCCAGGATTTTCTTTGCAATATCTTGTAATACTCCATCAGAAGGATAGGGGTAACCTCTGCATCTCTTAAGAGTTTAGGCACACAGAAGCTTAAATCTACCTCTTCATATGCCCAGTTGAAAGACCTAGATTCTAGATGTGCATGAACCAATCTATATTACTCTATTTCCTGGATACAACAGTTCTCCTTATGTATGAAACTAATTTTCATTAGAAGGTTAAAGCTGCTCCAGACAAGATGATTTTCCTGCCCAGAGATAATCTTGGTGGTAGGAAGAAATACGCATATCTTTGTCTATAAACGTGCATCTTCTTTATTTGCTTTCTACCTCTTAACTTTTTGTTTTAGAATTTTAAATACATTTACAAACAGTATCCCTCCTTCATACCATCAGTTATTTGAGTTAGTATAATAAATTGTCATGGTCTTATATATCTTACGTCTTACATGTTAATTTCAAGTCCAGACTTTGCCTGTTGGATCACTTTTCTTATTATGAATCACTGTGTGAACAGGTAGTACTCCAAAACTCCAGTGGGTTCTTTGATAAGTCCATATGTTGAAGCCAAATCAATACATTTGCAGAGAAATTGTATTAAATCTGTGCAAAACTATCTCTTTCCACCCCCCAACTGTAGACAGCAAGTTCATTTTTCAGGTAGGTCACTAGACCAATCCCTGTCAAGCCGATCTATTAATGAAAGAGAGACCCTGTAGACTTTTTGAAGATTTTATAAGTTCCATTTGAGTAACTCCTATTAATACAGAAATAAGAGCTGTTGTGCAAAAGTTTTTCATTGTCCCCCTTGTAGATGGAGAAGTGTAATAGTGTCTCTCTCAACTGGCGGGTGTAGTTAGACACTGGACTCAAACATTGTTATTTCTTCCAGAAAGTTTTCACCTTGGGATCACTTATGTTTCAGTTAACCTATGTCTCCACATCCTCTCCATCGACTTTTTGGAACATCCTCATTGATACTCTGTAATTTGGTTGGATATATATGCCACCTATGACCTACCTTCAGCATGTGTTTCTTTGCTGCTATTGAAATTATTTAAGTATACAGAGCAACAAATTCTATTCTGATTTTCTTCTGAAATTACTGCTGCTATATCAGATTCCCATAGTAGTTACACAATTTGTCTACCAAAGCACTGTTACCCCAGTCTATTAGTGTTTTACATATTTCTGATATTGCTTCAGTTTTGTTTTTAGTTGTCACTACCATGCATCAAATTTCAAATGATGTTAATGCTTTTGGAGACCTAAGAGTTCCATGTAAATGATTTGCAAATGAAGGATACATACAACCACAAAACATTCTTGTTCTCTAGCCTTATTTGTAGTGTTTTGACTGTGATAGATTTTCCACACACACACAAAGACAAACACACACCACGCTCTCCAAGATGTGAATTGGGCAAATTTATCTTTGTTTTTTTTTAATTTTCAATTAAAATTTTAAAAATAGGCTAAGGAGAGATACTGCTGGGGCAAATAATTTGTTATGTGAATGACAACTTTTTAGCATTTTATCTTATAAATGCATTATTTATTATATTAATCCCTGCTGTACATTTGTAGAAAAAATTACTGAGGTTAAATAAATAAATGCTTCAATTTGTTTTTGCCACTTTACTGGTTTTTAGTGAATAGCTTTTAGTAGTACGGCTTGGAACTTAATAATTGCTAGCCTTCATAAACAATGACATCTTTCGATGTATCTGTTCCTAATGTTTTTCTTCATATATAGAACAGTTGGTTTATAATTAAAATTCACTAATTGTTTAGGGTTTTTTCCCCAGTGTTACAGCTATTTATTTTATGCTCCAAAAACACAAGAATAATTTTGACTCAACTGTTATAGTGTGTTGTTCCTTGTGGGCCATCTATGTGCATTAATTTTGATAGTTTTCTTAAAATAGGTTTTTAAAAGTCTGTATGCTATTTACCAGATCAGAAAGAAATCGCAACACATCATTGACATATAAATTTATCTTATGATTCCCTGACCTTTATATTATTCTTTTGATGACCTGGTGCTGGCTGGACTATTCTGTGAGGTCATGATCATGGACATCCTTGCCTAGCACGTCCATATAATAAATATAATAAAATTTTGTGAATGAAAGCACCTGAGTACTGTAACAGCTTCAGACTTTTCATATAATCTCTTAATGTAGTCCTACTCAAAGTGGTAGTCTGTGGTCTGATGCCAGTTCCTCTCCAGTCCCTGGAGAGCTTCCAAAAAAATTCCCCCAATTGTAGCTGGTGGGCACAAATCAAATATCAAATAGTCAGTAATATCAAATATTGTAATAATATCAAATATCAAAAAAATCAAATAGTCCCTGACACATTAGA
Organism: Ctenosaura bakeri; assembly: GCA_948474755.1. Classification (NCBI taxonomy): domain Eukaryota; kingdom Metazoa; phylum Chordata; class Lepidosauria; order Squamata; family Iguanidae; genus Ctenosaura; species Ctenosaura bakeri. Next base: position 295,891 of record CAOLHI010000603.1, on the reverse strand, counting down.
AAAAAAAAGTTGCCAGTCATCCAGATCAGATAACTCAAGAAGTGTTTTACTCTTGCCATCTATTAAACATTGAGACTTCTCTTCACTCCATCTAATAGGTGTCTGTGTGGCATAAATCTCGACTTATCTGGATTTATATGTAATTTTATATAAGAGTTTAGCTTTTGTGCCAGGATTGCTGTAAACATGTCTACGTCTTGGTTTACCAGCATTGTTAGAAAATGTCACCTCCATGTTTAGGAATAGCTTTTGACATCCAAATAAACAATTGCACCAATGTTGGATGCACATTCCTCAGTCCTAAAATTGAATTTTTATCTAAGGACTAATGATAATAGATGTATGTAATTCTTCAGTTCTCTCTACTCCCTTTTTCACCTAAGCCCCATATATGGATATACAGATCTTGATTTTGTTAGTTTTATAATGGATTTGCGTGTATTACAGTATTAGTACTTGACCAAAATAGATTAAGAAATATAAAAGTAGTTTTAGAATACATGGCTTGAGTTCTGAAGAGTTTTAGAGTTTAATTTGTTTTAGACTTCTGGTGCATGTTTATACATGGAGTGGGATTTTTGTTATTGCAGCCTTGTCTAGGATGTATAAATTATACCTTTAAAAATATAGAGAGTAAATTAAAGCTTTGTAAAATTCTGCAGAGATATCAGATTCTATACTAGAAACCAGTGTTCGTGTTTCATAGCATGATCACAGCTGTGCAAAATTCTGTATCCACAGGTCTCAGGGGATATTTTCATAAAATTGGCTGTCACCATTTCTCTTTATTAAGTAAAGCTATTTTTTAAAAAAATAGATTAAGATATAGATACATTCTTTGCAGTTGTAATATACGTTAGTGACCTGACAGAAGACATTGACAGGTTGTCCTTTAATTGTTTCACTTAGTGTGAGTTTGTGTATTGTTGACTGTAATGGAAAATTTTTGCTAAGTCTGCTAGACATTAAAATAAGAAGCACTAACATTCTACAAATTTTGGGCTATTAACATTAGTGCTCTTCTTGTCATTACTACAGAGCCAGTTAATAACAAAACAATAACAAATTGCCTCAAATAATTCAGTATTCAAAGCAGCTAAGTGTGATGTAATATCATCTTTAAATACCCCATAATGAAACTTGCCCTAATGTAGACCTTCTGCCTTCAATATGTATTTGAATTGTAGAAGTATATTGCTACTGTTGCCAGCTCCCATTCACTTTTTCTCGTCCCTCTTAGTTTCTCCCTAAGTGAACCTGCTATTTATATCTCCAAAACAATTTCTTGAAAGACACTCTTTCTTACTTGACAGGAATGCACACAAACAATTGTTTTTATGTGTAACTTGACTGATTCACATTTTGATATTAAGCCTTAATCCAGAGAAAAACCATGCAATGCAGTTTGTTATTACGACTCTTTTCTCTTAGTCATATCTGTTCTTTGGAACAGAGGTGGTTGCGTTACTGACCTTTATTTATTTTGTTTCATATAGCTTCTGCGACAAGTATTTTAAAAATCCTTTGACATAGTGTGTTTCTAGTGCAAGACACTCATTAGTAGGGATGGGACGAATCCAGAATTTTCCGAATCTGAATCCAGATCCGAATCCCTGGAAGGTTCTGGGAGTCCATGAATCTCGAATCTTTCAGATCCTTTTTTTAAAAAGAGTTTAAAAAGCAAAGGAAAGAAGGATGATCTTGGGCAAGACACACTCTCTCAGCCTTGGCAAAAGCCTAGGCAAAGGCAAACCTCCCTCTGAAGAAATCTGGCCAAGACAATTGTCCTAGTTTTGCCTCAGGATCTCCCCAGATTGAAAATGACATGAAGGCTCTTCTACACAGGCAGGAAGATGTGGCTTAATCCCACATTTTCCTGCCTGTGTAAACAGGGCCACATTCTACAGTAGAGAGATAATCCAAGTCAAAACTGGCTTTTCTTTGCATAGCTCCTTCTGGCATCCTGGTGTTTGTAATTTGATGATGCACCAGCACACTTTGGCAGAGAAAGCTGTGACACCTGGTAAAACTCCAAACCCCAGAATTGTGTCTGAAAGAGGTTTGCAAGCAAGTTATGCAAAGGAATGTTTCAGCTGTCCTTGAAATCTCAAGCCTGAAGCTTCCAGTCAAGTATTGAACTTCAATATGAAATGTTCAATTTAAATATGTTACAATACAAGCCCAGATGTAATTTGTGAAATTTTTAGCAAAGGCCATTATTACTCCTAGGGAAAACCTCACCTACTTACTATCTTCCCTTGTATAGTCTCCCATGTTTTCAGGCGTCTTGGTCTCCCTGGTTTTCAGGCGTCCCAGTCTCCAACAATCTGTTTAGTTGGTGGATTTGAAAGATTCAGTTTGCCTATTTTGGCACAAGGATTCGGATTTGGGAATCTCGAATCATTACCCAGGATTCAAGGATTCAAGTATTGGAGGATTCAGTTGGTCCATCCCTACTCATTAGAGGCACTCTCCATATCTCCTTCTGTTATCTTCCTTATTGCTTACCTCCAGCATCCTGCTTCATGTCATTGTAGGTTAGCAGTCATAGCCCTGTTTCAAGGCTGATGGATGAGTCACTTTCTGATGCTATTAAAAAAAAAGATCTGGAGGAAATAGCTTCCATGTTACTTTTGGCATTAGGAGACCATATTGGAACACATACAGGACCCATTGGAGGCTGCACACCTGCCTTGTTTTTAAGGTAGATCAAGCTGTCCGGCCTTGAAGGAATCTTTCTTTTTCCATTTGGATGGTATTGATTGCCACTTCTAAAATATTCTGTTAGTGGCAGCCATCCAACTCCAAGGCAGTGATAAAGCTGGAGCTAACCACAGTATGGGATACTATTTTATACCTGTACTGCCCAAATAATAAGTCTATGAAATATACAGTCCTTAACAGCTGCAGATGTCTAGCAGTTTGGAGCTTGAGTGAAAACAAGAAGTAATTGGCATAATGTTAAAAGTAAAACCATTTTATTAAAAGAATCTCTGTAGTTGCTAAAAATATGGCAGTTCCATTTGTATGTATGCATACTCCACACTGCCAGGGACTCAAGGTGATATGCATGTTCCCTCCCTTCGTATTTCCCAACAGTGCTGTGAAGAAAGTGACATGGAAGAAAAGTGACTGGGACAAGAACAGAGTAGAGATTTTGAGTCCCACTCATTTGTTCCAGGTCTGACATTTTCTTAACTGCACTACACTACACTGACTTTCCCAGAACATTTCCAAAACCAACAAAATACAAAGGAGTCCCCATACAACTCCATATGTTCTATTCTTTATTGACTGTTCTGGTTGTATTTTATGCAAATTTATTGTATTTCATTGTTTTTATTGTTTTCACATTGTTGTAACTAGCCCTTGAATTCATAAAAGGAAGGGCTATAATTAGTATATAAAAATACTCCATCACAAATAAACCAAGAATGTACAACTGAAATAACTACAGAGTTTCCCTTTTACTCTGCTTTCGTTTCACCTTCTCTTTTTCCTTTTTCTTCCTCATGTTAGACTGTTCTCTGTAGCCTGAAAACGAGACCTCTCTTTTTGTACTTCGCAAAGTGCTGTGCGTATTTATGGTTCTGTATAATTAAATAAGATGAAGAATAAAAATGTGAGTGTGAGGGTTTTACATTTTGAGTCTTTCTAGTTCTGGCAGGAATCTGTGTGTAACTGAAAGGAGAGCAGGATTAAAATTTTACCCAGTTGAGGAAGCATTGTAAAATTACACTGATGGCTCAAGCCTATGAGAGCATATCTCTTGTCTTTGTGCGGGTCACATTGGTAAGTATAGCAGGACAATAGCCACAGATAAAGCCTCAGTAGTGTTTTATCCCAACGTTGCAGGTAGATATGCTTCTGCACTAGTTCAGGGATGAACTGCCAGCTTTTTGAATTTAAGTTGGTGAACACAGCCAGTGTACCATTTCAAATATGAATGTCTCTCAGTCACGTTCATCTTCACTATCATAAAATGAATGTCTGTAGCAGCACATGAAGAGTGGGGTAAGAGTTTGTTTTGCTCAGTGCATGCTGATCAGAGAATGAATACATGAAAACCTCCCAATTTATATATCCATGGTGTAAAAGGGCACTTGCACTGCTGTGCAAGAAAGCCACACTAATTTCATACACTGCGATCAACCTCTGTATCTGAAAAGTCATAGGTATAGTATAGTACTTTTTTGCTTGTTTCTAATGATGTAATGTGGTGTTCTTTTTCTCTGTGATTATTTATTTCAAACGAGGTATTCTGTCTTAGTGCTTATTTATTGTATATAGCACAGCTTTCACTTACATTTCTTACGTTCGTATCGTAGCAACAAATTCAAAATATGTCTGCGCTGTATGTATTGAACTGTGATGTTTTCCCATACAAAGTTCCAGCAGAATTCTGCGCTGTAAAAATACTGCTAAACTAATTTTATTGTTCTGTGGAAGTAACAATGTAATAACTCAACTTTTAACATATTCACATGTTGAATATAACTGACAAAAATCTGGGTTTTCAACTTCTACTTGTAATTAACACTTCTCAAAGCCACATACATATGCATTACTTCTTGTTTAGAAGTTTGTTATGTAAAAGAAGTTTTCAATTTTTTTTTTTAAAATCTTTCTTTAAAATAAAGATGAAGGCATGAATTGTCTTTAGGACAATTTGAATGTGTCGTATTTATAAAATGTCACTGGAGGTTATGCAAATTGTAGAAAAAAATATTTTTATTGCTGAAGAAGTTTTTGTGCAGAAGTTGCATAAAGATATTTTGGAACATGGTTCATCAGTTAATGCAACAGATACATTTCCCTGAACGCCACATGGCCTGGATCAAAGCATCTCATGACTTGGATCAGTGCAGCCAAATCATTACATATTGATTGGAATCGTACTAGAGACTTAACTCTTTCACATTCAGAAGGATCTCCCTCTCCCACACACACATTTTAAAAGCCGTATTTTGGGTTATAGAAAACATTCTTGCAAAATTTAACTGTTAATGATTAATATTATATTAATGTCAATGAGTGTGATAGTTGGGAACTATTTTGCTGGGCAGTAGAGATAAAAAGAAAGCCTTAATATCAGAAGAAACAATTCTGAAAAGTGTGCTATTTTTTGCTTGCTTGCTTGCTTTCATTTTTTTACATAGTTATTTGGAGCACTGACAGTCCAGAAAATTGTTTAAGATGTTCAATTGCTATATTCAAAATGCAAGTGTAGTTTTCCAATCCATGTAAATATACTATCTTCAAATACTTTTTGTATCAAGTGGGACATCAAGCAGCACTGTCAAGTGTTCCCAACATTCATGTCCTCTGTTTATTTCAATTCTTTACAAAATTTCTAATTAATTAATCAGACACATACAACATGCCAGCTGCAATCCCTGCAAGGCTTGTGACTGTTCTGTTGTACAGCTCAAAGGAGGGCTTCATGAAACAAACTGATTTGTTTGTTCGTTGTTATTTCATTTTGTTTATGTATTATACCTGTTTGTTTTACTTTCAACACCACAGCAATAGCATTAACCACTGCGCCACCAGGGCTCCAGCAAGGCAAATTCATTCAAAGAATCATGTTGTAATGCCTTCTCACTTTTTTCTCCCTTCGTTCCTTCAGTTTATCCCACGAAGAGCACTCTCATAGCCATCCACTTTATGGGCACGGAGTATGCAAATGGCCGGGCTGTGAAGCGGTATGCGAAGATTTCCAGTCTTTTCTAAAGTAAGAAATATCTATATCTATATCTGTAACTGAATCGGTATCTATATCTGTTTGCATTTCAAATATTTAATTAAGCATGATCCTACTCTAGAATGAGTTGAAACACCTCTTATAAATAAACTCAAAAAAGTCCACGGTAAATCCCCATATCATGGAATTTGCACTGTCCTCAGTCAAGCCTGTAGAGAAGAACATTTAAGGGTGGCTGCCAAAAGATCTCATTCAGCAGAGTTCTTCTATATAGCATGTGTATATTACATTCAGTTCATGACAGTGCTCTGCCAGCCATCATGTACCCATTTTATTACATGTGTTTTAACAAACTTTAGATCTAGCATAGAGGCTTGAGCAACTGTGTCATAATTTAACCTTTATATTTAATTGATTTTGTAATTTTAGCTTGCTTTTATTGAACACAGAGTGGCAAAATTTCATGCAAAATTAATTTGTGTCAAATAAGTAATTAATGAGTAAAGTCAACACTGCTAGAATTAAATTCTAATTATACTAATTGAGCCCCTGTAGTTTGATGAAGACCTCTCTTTATTGCCAAGGAAAACTCCTGTATAATGTTGCTTTATTGGCTTGTGCATACTATATGTGCAACGATTCCAGCACATATGAGTAGTTAGATTGTACTGGCTTAACCAGTAGTGTGCATTTTATGTGCTAATGAAAATTCAAGCATACATCCTTTGATTTTCTCCAACATTCTTTTGTAATTAAATTCTTAAATACTTACAAGATGTAGAATTGATATTTAATAGGAAAAGCAGAGTTGTGACCGTTCCATACCTCTTGTTTACCTCTGGGGCTGTTTCATACAGATCCATTGTGGAGATATAAAACTCCCAACAGTGGAGTATGGTTTACATGTATAGTTACGTGTTCCAGGTAGGGCTTGGAATAAAGGATAACAGAATAAGTCACATATACATATTAGTGCTTCTTGATGCTCATTAAGTCATATGCACAGTAGAGCATTTGGTTTGCTTGCAATCTATGGGATAATCAAGTGGCATGTGCAAGAGGTTTCTTTATTGGAAACTGCATGAAACATCCCTGTTAGGTTTTTCTGAGCTGTTCCTTAGCTTAACTCAACCTCCCTTTCTTTGCAACTTAAATCAACTTTGAGACTTATAAATCTATATTAGAAGTCTGGTGATGGGTTTTTCCTGTGTGCTACTACTAGTTCACCATAGTAGTTGCTTGTATCTAGAGTTTCATCAGAATACTCATTAGCCTCTTGATCCCTCTGTGGATTGTCATAGGATGTATGTTATCTTTCCACTTTGGTTCAGGGGAGAAGCTTTGGCTTAACAGGTTTGGGATTAATCAGTTAGAGTTTACGGTATGCCAGCTCACACTGAACATTGCTTTACTGGTTTTTCTACTTAAAGATTGAACTATTAATCACAATGAAGCAGTGTTCCGGTGCTTTGGTGTTGCTACAGAGGGAAGTGACAGTATGGATTTTTTGTTCAGTGTATGTTGGGATACAGTCTATTGAATAATATGAAAAGCAGATGGCATGTTTTCTATGGGCTTTCTGCCTGTCACATCCTAGCTACGTTAACTTGTTACATTTGTGCACACATAGTTGTTAGGCTGAGACCACAGAACACTCTCCAAATAAGCAAGAAATAAGCAAGATAATGCCCACAGCTATCCCTGATGACAAAAGTTTGAAATTCAGTGTCATCTCCCCATCCTTAAAAGAAAATGCAACAGATGCATATTTTATAAATTTTATATATTTTTATTAAAAAATGAAGATACAACAACAAAAAAGGAAAGAAAAAAAAAGAGACAAAAGACAGAAAAACAAAATATTATTACAATCCACTATAAAAAGAAAAACTTTGTGTCCCAACAGTTGCACATTTTAATTGGTAGGGAGCTTTGAATAATATTGCAACAATATAGATAAAAATTCTGTATAGCAGTGGTCTCTAACCTTTTCTTTACTGGGGATATCTTTTGTTGCTGCAGACCCCGAAGACTTAACTCAAGATTTAGAACCCTAAACTGCACCAAACATTTATTTAAAATTACTTATCGGGGGTCTTCAGACTGGGAGAGAAGGAAGAAATAAATAAGTGCACATTTCCCTGAGAGGCTCTAGAGGAGGAAGGAAGATTTTTCTCCTGTTTCTTCCTGCCAGTTTATAGCTAGAGTGGATTGAACAGCAATGTGCGGGGCCAGCCAGCCAGCCAGCCTCGCCTTGCCTTGCCTTGGCTTGGCTTCTGTTATATGGCTGCTCTGCTGTTACTCAGTTGCTCAGCCCACCTCCTCTCCACAGTGGAATGGCACATGACAGGAGCCAAGGCACTAGCTGACAGGCTGGTTGGGCCTGCGTGTTAGCATTCAATCTGCTCCAGCTGCAAACTGTTGAGAGAAGCAGGAGAAAAGTCCCCCCTCCTACTCTCCAGTACCCCCAGAGCTGGAGAAGATTGAAGCTCAATGCAGAGGTCTTCTTAGCCAGCCAGCATTTGCCCTTCTCTCTCTCTTCCTGTCTCCTCTTTTCCAGCTGTCCAATCTATCAGAAATTTTGCCTTCTTCCCTGGGAGGAGAGGAAACCAAGAGAAAGGAAGGAAGGAAGGAAGGAAGGAAGGAAGGAAGGAAGGAAGGAAGGAAGGAAGGAAGGAAAAAGACCAAAGAGGGAGGAGGCAAAAAGAGAATTGAAACAACCTCACTATAAAAGATCCCAAGCGTGCCTCCTCATTTCCATTCATAAGTGCACACGCTTTCCTCTGAATTGACTGGTGGCCTATTTTGCCAATGATGATCACTCCAACTTCCAGTGCCAGGGGTTGGCGCTTGCTGCAATAGCACCCCCTCTTCTTACTTGGCCCCAGTCTGAGTGGGATCCTTGATGCACTGTGGTGGACAGTTCTGAAAAAGGATAACAGGAAGGAGTGGGGCAAAATCAGAAGAGAGGCGCTGCTACACCAGGTGCTACCTCCTGGCAAAACACTGGAAGTTGGAGCAAGTGATCACCACTGGCAAAATAAGCTGTCATCAATTCAGGCGAAAGCACATGTGCATATGAATGGAAATGAGAAGGAGTAATTGAGGTCTTTTATAGAAGGGTTGTTTCAAACCCCCCCCCCTTTGCCTTCAACCTTTTTTCCTCCTTGCCCATCTCAGATTCCTCTCCTCCTGGTGAAGAAGGTAGAAAAGGGAGAAGTGTTTGAGCATTTCTGATAGTAGACTGAACTGTTCTCTGCTGGAGAGAAGCGGGAAGGGGAGAGAGAGAGAGAAAGAAAGAGGGCGAGAGATTGGAAGGGAAACACTGGCTGGTGGCTGGCTGTCGCTCCTCTGTCACTCAGCTGCTCAGCCTGCCTCCTTCCCATGTCAGAGCAACCCTGTAACAGGCAAGGCACAACCCTAGCCAGCCAGCCCTCCAGTCTGCCTGCCTCCTTTTGCGTTCATTCCTTTCACATCACCATTCTTGTGGAGAGGAGACAGGCTGAGCAGCCTTTGAGCCTTTTGTGGAGCCCCTGGGGTCCATGGACCACAAGTTAAGAACCACTGCTGTTAAGTTGTGTCATAATTTGGGAAAGGGGAGTGTATGGGGCATCAGGCTTGTCTGATGGGGTTGTGAGAGAAGGACTTCTTGGTGGCTACTTCCAGGCTCCTGAATTCCCTTCATAGGGAGACTACACCAGCTCTCTCTTTCTGTTGGCAGTCGAAAACTCTTTTTTTATTTCAAGGAGCTTTTGACAGCTGTACGTTTTATGACGATAGGGCTTTTCTTAGAGTGCTGAACCTTTTTTTATCCTTCAGATGTTTTTAATTTCCATAGATGTAGCTAATTGCGTTTTAAACATAACCTTTTCTATGTTTTTATTTATGTATTTTTATTATGTTTTCTGTGTTTTATATATTTCTTGTCATTTCGTAAGCTGCTTTCAGTCCTGCTTTGTTTTGGGGAAACACTATGAAATAAATAAACCAATACATTAGGCATTCTTCCATAAAAGAAATATAAGTGCTAATAGTAAATCAAAAACAGAAGAGGTCTGATGCAGTTTGTAGTGTTTTGTTTTTTCCCCTGAAGATGGGGTCTTTTTTTAAAGACAAATAACAATCCCGGTTGTCTTTTGCTCACAGCTAACAGGAGGGGACTTATCAATATCAGCACATAGATAGTCTATTGTAGAGATTCATTTCCCTATTTCTTTTGAAAATAAGTAGGGTCTGTTAGGTTGTTCGCCCATGCCTCGCTTTTACTCTGTCAGCCATTGATAGCCATGCTATGGTAACAACAGTTAGAGCTAACTGCTACCAGCAGGTGATTCTGCTAAATCTAATGAAACCAAAGTGACCCTGTGTTGCCGAGAATACACAGGTAACATAAAAACAAAAACAAGTCCACTTTTCCTGCTGTGGAAAAATGGCCTCATTCTTTACTGTACAAAACAGCGGAGCTGTCTGCTCTGTCTCAAAACCATATTTTATGCTTTATAATATACTTTGTACTGAAACCACTTGGATTTCTTCTTCATTTTTAAAGGAGGAGCTGTTTTCAATCACACCGCTGAAAACACTTATAGGTACAGGAGGGCAAATGGAAGGGGGCACATTTTTGTGATCCATAACTAGTGGTTTCTTATGCATACACTCCCAAGGTTTGCTGCAAAGCCCCATCTCAGAATAAGCAGATGTAGTGTTTTATTTCTCTCCAATCTATGTGTTTCAGAGGCTTGGTCCCAAGCTGCTTTCTGCTCAAGTACACTGCAAGATGCATTTGCTTATTTGTTCATGACATTTCTATACAGCCTCCCCAAAGGGGTACACTCCCCATGTTAGTAAACAGTGGAAGAAGCAAACCTCTAGAACAGAGGGGAAAGTACATCCCTGGGACCACATTTCGCCCTTCAGATTCCCCTTTTTCTGACATATAAAAAGGGTGGATTGCTTCTCTTGCAAGCCTTCACCTTTTAAATAGGTTGCAGCCCTTCTGCGCAGTTTAACATTAAGAGGTGTCCAGTTCTGAACACCAGAAATGAAGTTGCCTCTAATTTTTTGTTGTGAATATATATATATTTGCATTTTTAGTCATCTGCATGCCCCAAGGGTCCCCGAGACAGAAGATTGGCCCCTGGACTTACCAGGATTGCTCATCCCTGCTCTAGAATGTGCAAGGCTGAGGACTTGATTAGGACATAACATCAGCCACTGCTGATGTCTATACCTAAATACCTGCCATATACATTAAGTATATTGTATGAGCAAATAATTGTATTTTTGTTACAATGCCTGAGGTACCGCAGGAAGGAAGGAAGTCCACGTTTCCGAAAGATATGTACAGAGCAAATAACTAGAAGCAGAACAAGCAAGCTAAGCAATGTACTGGGGGTAACTTGAAATATTTGTTTATTTGTTTGTTTATATTTTATTACTAAACCCTGAACCATTCCCTCACCCCTACCCCCCCCATCATGCCTATATGAGGAAATGTCCAGTGATCACATTTCAAATGTAATGACAGACCATAGCTTGTAAATCCAAATCATTGTTTGGTGTTATCCCTGACAAAGATCAGTTTACAAGGCATGGTTGGTGAAATATGCCAAACCAAATGTACTTCATAAAAATTAATGCTTTCTGTTACAACTAAATTTGTAAGCCATTGACATACCAGCTGAATAGTGAAGGCAGGCCTGGACTTTTAAAATTGATTGCTGGAGAGATAGAAAAGAAGAGCAGACAAGTGACAAGCGGCTTTGAAACATACTTTGGTCGTTGGACATCTTTGAAGCTGAAATGTGGTGTGATTACTAATCATGGGTATCATAAGCTATAGTTTAGTATGATGCCCAAACTGAGAAAAACTGTTGAAACTGTGAGAATACAAACATTAGCACACTATAAAAACTTGCCAGAAACTGCTCTGGAAAGGTCATGGTGAGGAAGAAATGAAGACTTCTTAGATAGATTGTTTTCCAGCTGTATGGTCCTCTTGTAGTGTGTAGTGTGTGTGTAGTGTGGCTGACATTCATAGCACAGTTTTGTTCCACATGGCCCATTATAGTGTTCAGAAAAACCTCTTAGAAGAATGGAATCTATCAGAATGTCTGTTGTAAACTTAACATGTTGTTGCTATGATAGTTCTTTCCAAAGAGGGGGGAAAATATATGTTCCTGGCACATAATTTACAAGGGTCCACAGATGTGTTGTTATTTTGTAGCTCCTGAAGCTTCCTTCACAATGAGGTTAGAGAAAGATGCTCTGGGTAGGTTGAGTAGAACCAAAGAAAAGCAACTTACTTTGGAGATCAGGCAGCTTTTGTTCTGCCCCTTCAGTAACTGCTGGTGTGCCTGCAGAGGTTTCACATTTGCTTTCAAAGGGAAGCCAGGTCCTCTTTACAGATAATGGCAGACACTGTTTGGACAGAAATCCAAATACGAATTGAAAGAGACTATAAATATGGTGCTGCAAAACCCCATTTGTGTGTGTGTGTGATACTAATACACATGCACACACCTATATGTTGCATGAGCAAACAGTTTCAGTAGAAATCTGTAATCTGCAGTGTTGTGTATGTCCATGCCCGTGCATACGGCATGCATGCCCACACTTACATTTGGGACTTAATCCTTATCGCTTACTTTGTTGCTACTGCTTATACATATACACCAGAGCTTTCCACACTGTGTGTCAGGGCATGTTACTGTGTCACCTGCAGTGTGTAGGTGCATCACATGAATGTAATGGGTGGAAGGGCTGTTTCTTCTGCCACCACCACACTGGGTCGAGAAAGATCCTGGTGACGCTGCGATGGTGGGTCAGGCTCGGATGGAGGGGCTGCCTCTCCCGCTGTGCTGAGTTGAGAAAGACCCCCATGAGGGTGGCGGTGGTGGGCCAGGCTTGGGTAGAGGGGCTACCTCTCCTGCCTCCACCGCCCTGGGCCAAGAAAGACCCTGTCAAGGGCGGCGGCAGACCAGGCTGGGGTGGAGGGGCTGCCTCCATTTACTGAATTACTTACTGAATTACTGTATCGCAAAATGACACATATCAAAAAAGTGTGTCACCAACGTGAAAAGTTTGGAAAGCTCTGATGTACATAATGGTTATCATCTTACATGAGTGAATATCCACAACATAATAGCATGCAAGAATTTATCCATCATTTATTTTCCTTATACTTCCTTGTTATGTGTGTTTGCATGCACACATATTAGCATCTCTTATCATCAAATAACCTTTGCAACAGAAATCTGTGATCTGCACAGTATTGTGTGTGTGTGTGTACACACTTGGGTTTTTGCACTGTTTTATTGGGAGCAGTAACACTTCTAATTGTATTTTTTTTTTAATCTGAGATTTGTGCCAGTAGTAGATGGAGGCGTCCTGGTAATCTGTTTCATGTGAATTTAACTTTTAATAAAACTGAGGAAGGCTTATGTGAAAGAAACGTATTTGACACACTCTGTAATGTTTTCACAAGTGTTTTTATCCTGGTAACATCTTGTTTACTTTAGTTGCTTGCCTAAAACTACTTGGAACATGTTAAGAAAACATTTCAGGAAAGCTTCTAAAAGAGGCTTTTGTTTAGCAGCAACTGTGAGGCTGCTCAGCTCACAAAGGTGTTAACTTTCAACCCCTTAAGCACTTCCACATGAAATTCCAGTAACTATGCTTGTGGTTTTGCAGAGGAAAAAGCACACATTAAAGGGACGCAGGTATATGCTCATACACATTGAAGGAAGACCGGAAATCATAAATTGTTTCAGATGCATTCGTTGCTCTTATTTGCGTGTCAAAAAGTTTTAGAGCTGAAGTTACCTTTAGAGTTAACAAAACAGAAATGTCTGGTAGAACTGGTACAATGTTAGAAGAAAAAAGGCGTACTGGAGGAAAGCTTGTTTTAAGATATATAATATGGTTTTAAAATTCAAACACATGGCCCTTGCTCGCTCAATTCTTCAAACATAAATAAAATAGATGCCTGGCTAGGGATGTCTTGTGTTATTAATCCACTGTAGATGCTGACAAGACAACCAGAGTGTATGCAGCCTATTCAGTGTGAATATACTTTTAACTCTTAATGGTTTAAAAGAAAAGAAAAAAGGATACTTCATTGTATTCCCCAGTTGTCAAATGTGTGAATTGGACTTCAGATTTGAATGCCACAGGTTTTTACAGCAACATTATTAACCTCACTGACATTGTGTGGAAGTTCAAGACCTTTCCAATACTTCCATCACTTTAAAAGGTCAGAGTGGCCTAAATACCACACTGCCCTCTAGTGATGTATATGATATTAGAAGGAAAAGTTTTTAGTAAAGTGGCCCAAAGATACTATCTGGGATAACCTTACTGTACATTTTTGTAAGTGGGAAAAGAATTAGAGAGAGAGAGAGACCTTATTCCTAGTCATTATTTTAATTCTGCTATTTTCCAAGGGAACAAAAAGCAAATCTTCTCTGCAAACTGTAGATATATCTTGCATGCTGTATATGTGCTTGGAACTAAACCTGTTTTTCCCCCATACTTGCATATGAGAGATTTAGATGTTTAGTTTATGTTTCCCACTGTTAATTTCTGGTATCTAATAAGAAAGCATTACTTAAAAGACAAGGATCATCTTTGTTTCATTTTTTTATTGACACCATCTCCCACATTATTGCAATGTCTAAATGGTAAAATTTATTATTAGCAATAGTGTCACAAAAGTCTGAGACAGCGATTTTCCTTTCAATAAAAGTAGTTAAAAACCTTTTAGAAAATCCATAATTTTGATTGCTGGTACTTCATAAATGTATAACTGGTACTTTTTAGCTGTCTCTTTAGGGAAAAATGAGTTTTATCACCTGCAGTACCTGGGTTAATGAAATTGTATGTTGGAATTTAGCCAGAATGAAAGATGAGATCATTCGGTGATACTAGTATTAGCAACAGGTTTCATAAAAAGCTTTGACTTCTGAAGCAAAGTATCACTACAGTGGTGGGAGGAGCAGTGTTTGGGAGATTATTTGCCATTTACACTATTTCTGTGTATTTGAGAGAAAACTGAAATTTTACAGTTGAAACTCCAATGAACTAAAGCTCTCAAGAAAAAGTGAAAGAAATATATACAAGTTCATAATTATTTAGAAGGTGATTTTTCTCACTTTGAATTTGAGCCTTGGTTTCCTGTTCAGATTTTTACAAAAATATGACTCACAGTTCAAATTTTAAATAGCTGTTGTCTTTCCTCTTCTTATGTCTAATTGTTTGTGTGGTTATCAGCCATCCAGGAAATCCTATACTAAACAAATATTAACCCAAGAGGATTTAGGTGTTCTACTTTTCCTTTTTTAAATACAAGCAATCTAAGATATTGTAGATTATGATTTGTGTGTGTGTGTGTATGTATTTACAGCCTGTATTTATTTTATATGTTCTGTCTGTTTTCAAAGACAGAAGATCAGCTGTCAAGATGGACTATTTCATTCCAAAGAAAAACATTTGATTTACTCTCTTTTAACCTTGGCCTTCTTAACTTTTTAGAGAATTCTATATATGTATCTTCATAGGGTGATAAAGGAGAACTGTGTTGTGCCCTGACACAGAAGCTTAAGTTCTGCGACCGTTACTGAAGACTCTTTTGAGATGTTTAAGCAGCGCAGGAATCCTGAAAGGCTGTCAGGCAAGGGTGCTGGTTTGAAATGTGCCTGGAATTTTTAACCAAGCTTTCTAAGAAGTACTGTAGTTTTCCCCTCTCTTAATGCACAATTAGTAATTTTTCTCCATTAATGGTTTTCTTGCATAGGTGAAACAAACAAAAACAAAAAATCCAAGTGAAATACATTAAATAAGGTTAGCAATTATATGTGACACTTACATATAGCCCTCCTTCTCTGTCCTCTCTGTGGTATGTGTGTATATTTAAAGATCTCATTTGTCTGCCTGTGACTCTGTTTGTATCCTTATTCTGTGGAGTGCAATGCTGTCCAGAGAGACTGTGCTACAGCCATGCTTGATCTGAGAACCTAGAGTAGGTGATTTCACCAGATATTTGATATCTCAACTTAAGGATAGATGTGTGAAAAACCTAACTGTTTAAGTTGCCTGTTTTAATAATCAATAATAACTACCATGCCACAAAAATGTGTTTTTATGAGAGCCTGTTGTTTGTGCTTGCTGTGTGCTAGTATGCTTTTTAT
>CAOLHI010000603.1:105000-275000 GCA_948474755.1 Ctenosaura bakeri | reverse complement strand
TTTTCTCTCTGCAGTGCTCTACTGCCATTGACCTTAGTGCTGTTTGCTTTAGGAGAACACGAGAAAACTGGCTGCAACTGCCCATATTCTGCCTGGGGGGAAAATCAAGCTCAAAGCTGTGCAAGACACTGTATGCCTTCTGCACTTTTTGTTTTTTGAGCTGCTTGCAGTGGGTGTTCAAAATAAATGCCAAACCTGCATATGTGCGATTTTGGCATATGCATAATTTTAATGATGCCAAAACCCCACATGCCAGTACAGTATTAGTATTTGAGATACAAGACACTGTTTACTTGGCTGAATTAGAAAACTGTAACTCATGAACGAAGGCATTCATAATAGGTATTCTAGCAATTTGCCTTTTTCTTATTAGTACATAATTTGTTCTTGACTCTACCCTGCACATAATTCTGTTTTCTCTCCCCATTTTTATATAACTATATTTGTTTTCAACTATGCAAAATCATGTGACTGTGATAAATCTATAATAATTATCTCCCACACCTACCTGTTTATCCAGGTTTATTTAAAGTGTGAAACATGGCCTAGATCCATTTAGTAATCATATTTGTATTTTTCACAAGTAGGGAAAAACAACTCCTCTGCAAAATTTTGGCTTTGAAATGAATGACCCCACATTAGGATGACTGTTTGAAGCAGGACAGGATGGTTTTTTAAAAATAAATAAATATATATATAACATTCAGGTTGCTTATTCACCCTTGTACTTATTTTATTTACCTTTTGGTTCATCCATTTCACTAAATGGTTTTCTGTGTGTTGTTACAGACATCTCAACAGTGAGCATGCGCTGGATGATAGAAGTACAGCCCAATGTAGAGTACAAATGCAGGTTGTACAACAGTTAGAGCTGCAGGTAAAGATAATATTTTATATTAATGTTGCCTTAGTGTACATTGAGATTGATGAAAATGAGTTTTTATTTGCCCAGATGAAATTTCAGAGAAGAAGCTTATAAAATTTCTTTAGAATAATGTTTAAAATTATTACATCTTGGATTCTTCTTTTACTATAAATAAGCAGTAAACGATTTGTAATTTTCTGTGAATGTTTAATATGTCTCAAAGTTAAAATTTGGTTTTGGTTAAGAATTTGTATGTTTTATTCCATTCTGTCAAACTAGTTGAATCAGAAAACTGGCCAGTGTTGTTTTTCAGACCTTCTCAAGATTGGATTGGAGATTGTCTGACTCACCAGCCTAGAGAGATCCTAACACTGTCTCCCTTTGAATTCCTCCCTTCCTCTCTCTTTTCATGCATGCATATTCAGACACATGCACATACATAAGCAGATTACACTTAGGTAGGTGTATCCTCATGTACTTCTGTATGTGTAAAAAGAAAAGGAGGGAAAGAAATCTAGTAATACCTTTAAGACTAAGTGATTTATTTTAGCATGAGCTTTTTGTGGATTTCTTCAGATGCACTGATAGAATACAGTATGCAGCTAGTAGATACCTGTGCATCTGAAAATGTGGATTGAAATCCACAAAACTCCATGCTAAAATAAAACACTTAATCTTAAAGGTGCCAGTAGAATTTCCCCCTTTCCTCTATATATATGTGGAAACATTTATTTTTTAATTTTTTGTAACAAATTTATATTAGCTTGCTTGCTTATTTATTTATTTATTTATCTATCTATTTATTTAGGGAATAAAATCAGAGCTTATAAATTTGAGCAGTTACAATATTATTACAAGCCAGTTATATACATATATTTCAAAAAATTTCCAAGTCTCTTTTTCTGTCGTAGTGCTCTGCGCAGATTGACTTTCTTTGTGTGTAGCAAAAGAGGACCCAAAGATGACAAATTAAAACAATGTTGTACATTATATAGTTACCATTCCTCAAAAAAACTCATCCTGTTTTGTATGCAAGATGGTAATGTGGAGATATATAGAAAGCCGTGGGCTAAGTACAAAAGATAATTACATTTGGAATTTTACTGAGTTAGTCATTTACAGCTTCAAATAGTTCTAGAGGAAAATCAGCGAAAACATACTTAAACTTTTTGTTGTTACTTTTTTCCTGATAGCCATGACTTATATTTTAAAAATCTCTTTTATCTTCTTGTCTCACAAATTAGATACTTTTTGTCCACATATCCTCCTAAATTTCACTTTCTGTAAAACTGTAATTGTAATGCCCTCTAACTATTGTTAAAAATATTTAAAACAAGTTTAATGAGAAAAAGAAACACATAGGAATTATAAAGTTCAGTGAGGTACATATTATGAAAAAAATGTTACACAGGAATAGATTTTTTTTTCAATGCTAAAAGTACAATTGGGTTTTTCCGGTAAGTTCAGAGGACTTCAGCAGGTAAATGCTTGCCTCTAGTACAGTTTGAGAAAAGTAAATATTTCCAGTATGAAAAACCTCCAAATAAAAGTGTTTCCAGAAAAGAATAGCTGTCCAAGGGGGCTGTAGAAGCTCATTCCTTTGAAATTTTCAAGAAAAGTTCAACACTCTAAGTCATTTGATCTGTCAGGTATGTTGGGCCTTCCCCAATTTGTCCAAGGTTCTCTTCATCAACTTTGTAGTTGAGAAACGAAACATGATGAAGTAATAATAGCAATAGTCCTGAGCAATGTTGGTAAGAATATATGACATGTGCTGTGGAGAGCCCAGAGGTCTGGGTTGAGAGGGCTGGAAGACTTCATTCACCCATGGGCTAGCGTTCCCCCACCCCCACCCCGTTATGCTATGGCAGATAAAGTAGCATGATGCTGTACCAGCAAGCACTTCACTTGTCCCTACCAGCATCACACTGCCTGTCGTAATGATGAATATTTCTCCAGTATGTAAAGTATTCTTTACTACAGGAGTGGATCAGAAATTGGACTATTTCAAGACAATGACTCTATTCAGTTGTAGCAATCTAGTCCAATAAATAACCTGTGGTTTCTTGGACAGAGGAGGAACCTCATCTCCTATGCACTCCCTTCTAATTGTCTTATCCCTTCCTTACTTCATGTGCATGTCTTTGAGGCACTGCATATTGGAACTGTAAGTTAAGAATTGCTTTTGTTAGATAAGATAAAGCTTTTGTTGATTAATTGATGGGGGACCATTTTTAATGGGCAATGTGCATTTTCTTTCTTTTGTTTTAATTCTATTGAAATTTTCAAACTCATTAACAAGAAACATAATAAAATTAAACAAACAGCATAACACATGGGATGCAATCATATGCCACAGTTAATCAATAAGAGGCTGAGCAAAGAATAACATTTGTCAAATTTCATAGTCTGGTATTAAGTAGAGGGCAATTCCTTCCTGAAGGTCTGTTGATGAGGAGTGTAAAAGAGGCTCCACTGTTGTTGACACAGGGCATTTCCACACTAGACTGTTATAGTGCTATTATTCCACTTTCAACATCCTACGGAATCCTGGAGTTTTGAGTTTTGGGAGGGGCTGGTCAGCCCCTCCTGAAACTGCAAACCCCAGGATTCCATAGGATGTTGAAAGTGGAATAATAGAGCTATAACGGTTTTGTGCAGAAGTGAACATAGCCTATGAGGGAAAACAGTCATAAACAAAATTTTCACTGGGAACAAGTCCTTTAGCAGGTCTTGTATTATGTGACAGTTTCTTCATGAGTAGTGAGTCCCAGATTTCTGCCCCCCAGTCAACCTTGGATAACCTGCCTTCCAATTTTTGGCTAGTATCTCACAGGCATCCGCCAAGTAAAATGGGATAACATCTTTGTGCTTTAAAGATTTATCACTGTCAATAAATAGAGAGAGTAGTAAAAAGACCTCTACAATAATTCACTTTTTGCTTTGTGACAACAGCAATTTGATCCAGTATTTGAGACCAGAAGTTAAATTATTTTCTTTCCAATATTTTACATTAATAGAAATGGAGAAGGAACAGATTAGAGATGCACTTTTCTCAACCAGTGAGGGATAGTACTTCTTTTGTAGGCTGAAAGTTGAAAGCACTTCTTTCAATATGCAAAAGGGTGCCAATATAACTTGTAATATATAAATTAAACTTGAAATTTACTTTAAATTCAGTCACATAACCACTTGAAAGCAGGTGATTTTAAAACAGCTAGGTAGTATTTTTTTTGTTGTCAGAAGTATCAAACATCTTTCAAAGGAGTACATTGGAAATCTTTGTGTGGTCACTTTTAGTCCAGTTACCGTAATATTCAGAAAACTCCATTTCCTGCCTTATCTTCCAAAAGATAATATACTGCTAACAGATGTGAGCTTGTAGCACTGATGTCACACATTACATTTTCAGGTGCAATATTGAATTGTGAGAATTTGTCATGGCATAAAAATCATAAAGTAACAATTGGCCTGGAAATAAATTTAAAGCAGAAATTAATTATATAAATAAATCCACAATTAAATGAAATAAAATTGTGAGGTAAAATAAATGATCAGCCAAAAGCATACCACGTTAGTAGCCTATGTGTACAGATACATGTCACATTAATTCATAGCAAGTGATGATATTAGCCTTTAGTGAGTTTGATCAAGGAGATGTTGAACCAGTCCCTAATCCTGAGATGATGTGTGTTTGTATTGCCTGTAAAACACTTAGAGCAAATGGAACATGGTTTGGCTCCTATGAACTCCCCCTAAAATGCAGGTAAAGAATAAATGTCACATAATAATATTGTACTTCCTGGCCATCAATGCCTAAGACTTCCCATGTGTACACTTTGGCTTTTATTGCTATTTGCTGTGTAGCAGTTCCAGACTCATGACTGGAGGAGTCAGTCTATAACTCCTCCCTGGAAGCTGTTAAAGCAAAAGGAATACAGTTAAGCAGAATTGGACAACTTTAGTGGATCCAGTTTTCTGACCTGTGACCGCCAAAATCCTGATACATTGCAAAGAATGCCAAAAATTGGAAGGAAAAAAAACCCAAAGTGGAAATAAGCAAAAGGTCTCCTTTCAGGTTTATAAACTAGGTGCTTTTTGAATAGAGTGAGGTGTCCTGTGCCCTGTTTAAAACATGAAATGTTAAGTCCTACACTTAGGCAGAAAAAATGGAATGCACAAATATAGGATGGGGACGCGTGACTGGATAGCAGTACATGTGAAAGCGATCTAGGAGTCTTGGTAGATCACAAGCTGAACATGAATCAGCAGCATGATGAGGCAGCCAAGAAAGCCAACGCGATTCTTGGTTGTATCAATAGGGGTATAGTGTCTAGATCAAGGGAAGTAATGGTACCACTCTATTCTGCATTGGTCAGGTCTCATTTGGAATATTGTGTCCCTAAATTGACAAGCTGGAACATGTACAGAGGAGGGCGACCAAAATGGTGAAGGGTCTGGAAGCCATACCCTATGAGGAATGGCTTAGGGAGCTGGGTATGTTTCGTCTGCAGAAGAGAAGGTTAAGAGGGGACATGATAGCCATGTTTAAATATTTGAAGCGATGTCATGTCAAGGAGGGAGCGGGCTTGTTTTCTGCTGCTCCAGAGACTAGGACAAGGAGCAATGGATTCAAGCTGCAGGAAAGGAGATTCCACTTGAACCTCAGGAAGAACTTCCTGACGGTCAGCGCTGTCCGGCAGTGGAATATGCTGCCTCGGAGTGTGGTAGAATCTCCTTCTTTGGAGGTTTTTAAGCAGAGGCTAGATGGCCATCTGTTGGGGATGCTTTGATGGGTGTTCCTACATTGCAGGAGGTTGGACTGGATGGCTGCTGTGGTCTCTTCCAATTCTATGATTCTGTGATTCTATGTATGGCCATTTTTGGGTGCTTCCAGAAGAGAAAATTTTCCAAAAATGTTTGGTCCAGAAGTAGGAGAGAAGCAAACAGCTCAAACAGCCTTGGGAGCCCATTGTTAATTTAAAACAAACACAAATATATTTTGTTTATTCGCTATAGACTTTTGGGTCATAACCTCAGCACTTAAAAGAGCTTCCAAGTAAATATTCTATTGAAGCTTGTTATCATGAAAATGAAGAAATTGCCAAGAACCATCTGCTGCCACACAGCATTTTTATCAGACCTCGGGAAACTGCTTTATACTAGGTTGAATTGTTTGTTTATCCAGCTCAGTACTGTCTAGTCTGATATTCTGGCAGATGGGTCTCTAGGGTCTTTAGCTGTTTTCCCCATCACCTGCTATCTCATGACACTTTTAACAGAAGATGCCAGGAACTGAAACTGGTGCATGCAAAATGTTCCCCACCCCCACCTCCAAACTATGCCCCCTTTTTTTGACTGTTATTTCTAGTGTTTTGGTTAGATTGGACGTACCCAAAAGGTTACAGGTCAGTGGTAGAACAACAGGTTATAGGTCAGTGGTAGAACAACAGTTTGTATGCAGAACACCCTAGATAGCTGGCGTCTCCAACTAGAAAAACTCTGAAACCCAGGAGTGAAGACAGGAGTGTAGTCAGTGAAGACAGTTCAGATTATCTAGCTCCATTTAAAGCAAATTTTAACTCAAAACTGTGAAACCCATCTATGACATTCTTTCAGCTCCATGATGAAACAGCTCCAGATTTCCTGCTCTAAATGGCTGAGAGGTTTTTTTACATGTTTCTTCATGGAGCTGATTTTTGTGTAAACAAAAGTGTGACAAATGAAGAAGCAGGCCTGCACTCTCTTCACTACAGTGCGAGAGGAAAAAATAGGGGCTGTGGCTTTGTTTCATGTTTCAAAGAGCCACTGTGCAGGGGATAGTCAATACATTTAAGCATTGAAAAATAGCTACATAATAAGTTTGTGATACATTTTGATGTAGAGAGTATGGTGTAGGTGGGTTGGAGAAATTCTTGTAAGGAAAAAAAAATGTCTGCAGACAAGCTGGAGAATCAGATCAGTGGCTTTCAGATTATGCACAACCTGCAAATTATGTGTGTATGTGTGTGTGTTTGTTACATTCAGCATCCTTAAAGCAAATCATTAGTAAGCAAATGTAATTCCCCCCCCCCACCATACTATTAGGCAGCCAGTTCTTCAGGACCTTAGGAGCCCTTTTTGGTGCCATACTGATGAGAGCTTGCTCTCTTACCATGGCCTTGTGACTTCTTCTGAGTGATCTAACTGAACAGCGGGGAGTTGCTAATGGACTTATGGGTTCATATTGGTTGCAGTTTCTGACCTACAGAGAAGCAACCTAAAGAATCCCCTGATAATTCACTTTCTGTCTCATGCTTCAAAACCAGAAAGCTTTCTTATGTTTCATTTAGATTTCTGCCCTTAGTATAAACATCTGAATATCTGTACTCCTGATGTGTATTTTGTATAATATATACCTATGTGTAACTGCAATAGAAATATAGCAGCTGAAATCTTTTAAAAGTGATTTTTTAATGTTATACGTGACAGGACTTCGAATGGAATAGAGGTGGGACTGGAAGAATAATTAATTGGCAGTGAATTGCATCTCCACTATTACATTGTTTCCATCTGGTTAAGAATGGGTTTTCTTCAATGTGTTTTTATAGCACTGGTATAAACAGAAACACTCACAGTTTATAAAATGTATATGTTTTTGCTTGCATCAAAAAGTGTATGTTTCTGCTTGGGGATTAGAAAAGAGGATATATCTTGATAAGGATGTAATTCTTCCCTAATTTTGTTCTCAAAGGAAGCAAAAAGCCATTTTTTCAATTTTCTTACTGCTGCAAGAATGTGTTCAAAAACTGCACAGTTTTTGAAAACTGTTTGCAGTTTGGGACTCATTCAGTGCAGTGCACATGGGTTTTGCACAAGAAAAGATTGTTGCCTGTTCAGAAAAGGCTGTTTCCTGTGCCAAAAAGACCACATGTGAATTGGGCACAGAATAAGTCCTGAACTACAAATATTCTCATCAGTCCAGGTTTTTTCTTGGCAGGATTTCTGTCACTCAAGAAACATGTTTTCTCAACTATTTTTCAGACATGTTTGGAATATGGTTTCCATCCCTAATCTCTAAATCCTTATTTAATGAGCTGGCTGATTAGGCAAAACATACATGAAGAGAGGAGGTGATACTAAGCCTAAAGATGGGAGTGGATGAATGAGATGCTAACTCCCATGGTGCTCAAACTGGTCACATTTTACACGAGAAATTCAGTTCACACGATCTGTATACCAGATGGATTATACTTGTAATGATTATTCATATAGAGTACTTGCCAGGCTAAATTAGCATATCTCGTTCATTTTACTTCTAACAGGGTCACAATAGAGAGTCTTTCCATTTGAACATTTTCAAAGTGAGTTCCCATCAAAAGTTTATACATGAGCAGCACAGTACATGCTTATGGTTGGTCAGCCCTCTACTGACCTGTTGCCACAACTAATAAATGTAGGTTGCTGTAGAATTTTACTAAAGGGAGTAGTGTGAGTATATCTAAACAAATAAATATCCCAGCAATTCTCTGGATGGTATGCCAGATCTTGATCTTCAAAAAGCCTTTGTTGGAACTTTTGAGCATAAAATATAATGTTTTCAGCTTGCCCCTATCATTTTCACTAAGCAATACCATCATTGCCATTGCCATTGTTGTCCTCTTCCTCCTCCTCCTCCTCCTCATTCTCACCACCTGAAATTGAGAAATCAGAGGAGGTAAAGAAGAGCTGGTGTGGTGTAATGGTTTGAACACTGGATTACAACCCTGGAGACCAGGGTTCGATTCCCTGCTTGCCCATGAAACCCAGTGGGTGACCTTGGGTGTGTTGCACACTTTCAGCCTCCAGAAAACTCTGTGAGAGGTTTGCCTTAGGGTTGCCATAAGTTGGAATGACTTGAAGGCACACAACAGGAGGAGGAGGAGGAGGAGGAGGTGAGAGGTAGGACAGAGGGCTCACCAAGTGGTGAACCACTCCAAACTAGTAACAAGGCATATGGGGAATCCATGGCACTGTTTTCTGTGGTCATCATGGTGCCACTTATACATATTACTGAAAAAAAATCAATAGAGACAAATACAAAACGCTACATTTAGGTCATAAAAACCAAACTCTACATTTAGGTCATAAAAACCAAATGCACATTTATACAATGGGGGATACAGGGTTCAGAAGTACTATAGGGACCTTGAGACTATTGCTGATCCTAAGTTGAATATGACCCAGCAGTGTGATGCAGCAAAAAAGGTGAATGCTATTTTAGTCTGCATTAGTAGAAGCATAATTTCCAAGCTGAGGGAAGTAATAGTACCACTGTATTCTGCCAGTTCTGGGCATCTCATTTTAAGAAGGATATAGAAGGATAAGAAGGATATAGACCAGTTGGAGAAAGACAACAAGAATGATAAGAGGTATGGAGAATAAAACATATGAGGAAAGGTAGAAGGATGTTCCTAATAAGACCTAGTCCTGGAGGTGCCTTTGTTAAAGCCCCAGAACTTTAGAACTTTGTCCTGTAGGCAGTATCTAAAGCTTCCTTTTTATGTTTCTGGAAACATTTAAATGTTAGTTTTCTGTGTGCCTTTGGCAAAGTTACACCTACTTGGGTGGCAACAGTGGCAGAGGTAGCAACAAAGATGAAATGTCCACAGGTGCAGAGAGCTGGCATAGGTAGTTGCCGCTGTCAAGAGACAAAGCTGTCCTGCCAGTTCCCAGGCTGCTCAGGAGTTGGCAGGGCAGCTTTTTCTGGTGACGGGGATGGCTTTTTCTTTCATCTCCCCAGCACTGCTGCTCACTGTTCCAAAAAGTGCCTTAAACTGGCATAAAAGAGCATTACACCAGCTCAAGTCACCCAGAGTATTCTGGCCATAGTCATGAAGTCTTAATTCATGACTAATTCATAATGAGTCACTAGAGTATTTTTTAATTTAAATTAAATTTTTATCATGCTGTTTTATTTCAGTGTTTTAGTCAGTGTTTTATTTGTTTTAGTTATCTATTTTAAAACATGGTTTTTGTAATGTTAATTACTTTGATCTCTGGAAAGTGGTATAAAATGTTTAACACAAATAATCTCCCAGTTTTTTCATAGTCTGAATGTGAAGTTTACATTATAGGCAATTCAAAAACACACTGGCTGTGGCATAGCAATTTTACACCCAACCATGGGGTGAGGGAAGGGGTCCTGGCTATATTTGGTTTTCTGTATTTTAAATCCAAAGTTCAGACAGGAGAAACATATTGTCCAAATCATGCCAACTGTCTAATAATTTCCAATCATTTTTATGTAAACAATACTTAGTCAACCAGAAAGACTAAAATTCACAACAAAAAAAAATTAACCTGAAATATATTCTGTTCGCTGCATGTTAATGAGAACAGGGAAAGTCTTCTCTCCTATCTCTGTCTCCTCCCCTTCCTGCTACATCCATTATTAAATGCTTTCTCTACTTCCTGTTCTGTACACCTTCAGTAATTGTTTTATTCTGTAGCTGAAAATATTTTAACAGCATGTGCTCTCTGAGGGCCAGAGGATAGAGATATATGGGGGGAAATGTTATGAAGGGGAAAAGGATTCTCTGTGCTTATTTTAAGTACTAAATCAAGAAAAAGATGCTTCTTCTAGCTACTCCTTTATTCTTTCTGCTTTTCCTCTTGACTATGAATTTGGGTAGGGTTGGTGAGTAAATATGATTCATTAATGTCTTTTAACTCTCAGTGCTGCAATGAACTCACTGGTGCCACCAGGTCTAGCACCATTTCAGTCAAAAGCTAATGCATTTTGCTTTGCAAAAAGCTGATACCAATCACCAAAGGTTTTATTTCAGTTTTAAGAATGGCGGGGTGGTGGTGGTGATCACATAGCATTTCCAAATCACCAAATAAGAGCATGTGCTTTTTTGTTACGTCCCAGCCGTAATGCCGTCGTCTAATTAAAGAAGCACACTTCTGGATTCTGTTCACAAAAGCAACTTTTAACATTTTCTTTCCTGTTCAGCTTGCAAAAGACAAAGAGCGCCTGCAAGCTATGATGACACACCTGCATGTGAAGTCAACTGAACCAAAAGCCACCCCTCAGCCTGTAAGTATCTGTTCAGAAAAAAAAAAGCTTCACAACCTTTTTTGTAACAACTGAGATCATAACTACAAGTGGAGACTATCTTAAAATAACTGTTTAAGTGGAGAGAAGTGTTTTCTTTCACTGTTAGGACTGAAAGAATAACAGTCTGGAAGCTTTTTTCTAGATTAACTGTATTAGTCTGTGTTGCAGCAAAAAAACTAAGAAGAGTCCCCTGGCAGCGTAAAAACTAAAAAATATATTATAGTTGGTGCATTTATAAGGTGCATCTCTTCACATGCAATTGGGAAATTGTGCGTGTATTTCTTTCTTCTGACTCTTACAAAAAAAACCCCTCATCCTTGATAAGCTAATCTATTTTTGTATTATTTTGGTTGTAAGCTAATACCCACTTTTCTAGGAGTAAGCCCCATTAAATTCACTTGGTCTTACTACTGAATAAACATGCGTAGGATTGTGCAGTCAGCCCTCCACGTTTATGGGTTGAACTGTTGCGAATTTGATTATTCACGGGTTATTTGCTGTCACCTCTGCTGCCTCCCCATGCCATTTTTAATAGAGACTGCAAGCCTTGGGATACTGAGAAACTGCGAACAAGGCTTGTAAGTTCTCATTAAAAATGGTGTGGGACAGTAAGTCCCACCACCCACCCACTTCTGCCTTGTGAAGGAACCCTGATGCCTCCAAGGAATCCATGGTGGCTTTAATATGGAGATCATACTTTTTTTGTGTGTGTTAAATATGGTTTGGGAGGGCCTAGAGTTATTCATAGCTGTTCCACTTTCATGGGGGTGCTGTGTCCCTAACCCTTGCAAATGTGGAGGGATTATTGTACTGTTAAAGTTACACTTCGACGCTTGGGACAAACCCATGGTTGTCATGGTAGACATGAAGTCCTGAGTCACTCCCAACAGGATAGGCTGAGCAAGGATGTTGGAGTGCCCCAGCATCATAAGCTGTGGGGAGTCCAGCACCACCCCAAGATCACCCTAGGTAGCTCAGGGATGGAGACTGTTGAGCAATGGGGTGAATGGTACACCAATAGAATCTCCAATCTGACCTGGCCACCCACCTTCAAATAAATGCACTCAGATGCGATAGGCTAAAGGATAGGGCACCTGGTCAGAGGATGTTATCTCAATACACAACAGAAACTCTACCTCCCGGTCCCCCAGGTGTTGCTTACTGCTGCAGAGAGAATCCCAGTGGGCAAAATTGTGAGAGATTACCCCCACACACACCTTATCCAACCGGGTCTCTATAACACATGCCATGTTGTCATGTTTATCCAGGATCAAGAGGTAAATGTCAGCTGTTTTACCATTAACTGACCTGGAATTAAGCAGCAGTGTTTTCAACCCAGGGGGATTGTTCACATGGCTATCCAGATTATTTGGGATGGCAGATAGTTTGAGGGTAACTAACATCCTCTTGTAACACCTCTACTCCCATGATAATGCAACTGTCTCCTATTTCCGTATCACCTTCTACCCTGTACAATTTGAATGGCTACTCCCTGAGTACCATTACCTCACTCACTTTGTTGATAAAACATCTTCCATCCCCATAAAATGGTCAGTTGTTTATCCTAACAAGGCAGTGTCTGTAAGCAGGAAAGTTTTCTTTCCTGCAAAGCAGTAGCAGGACAGACTCTCACCCTTGTCCCACCCCCAAAGTGGCTCTTCCAAAGGGGAATTCCCCTTTGGTGTCACCTCCTTCAGCAGCTACCTCACCAGTAGTGGACCTGCTTCTGCAGTAGTCTCATTTCTATTCCCCAGCCTAGAGAGCTAGCACAGTTCAGGTGGGGAACCTGCTGAAGACTGGTGGCTAGATGAGAGAGTCTCAGAGGGAAGGAGGAGATGGCAGATGGTATGTGCAGTAGCTGGCAGGCTCCCTCTCCTTCATTTCCAGATGTTCTTTGGGTTCTCTGCTCTCTCTGCTGGGGTGAGCATCCCCTCGTCTCTTTGCAGGATGAGCATTCCTTCTGTTTTCCTGAAGAAAATGTTGAAGTGCCAAGGCCACGGAAGTACATATTTTTGTGGTTTTTTTAAAAATTCTCATCTGTTCACAAGAAAATTGGCAGTGTATGTTGCTTCCTATAAGGATGATCTTCCATGCACAGGAAGAAATGAAGAATGTGGTCTTAATGGAAAGGTGAACAGAACAGAAGTAAAGCACTTGTTCTGAAATTGGTCTTGCTGAAATATGCAACTCTATTTCTGTGAACAGAACACTGAGGAAAAGAAGATTAAGGGGCAGTGTGATAGTTCCTGAATATGTTAAAGCATAGTGTTAAAAAAGAGGGAGACTGTCCATACTTTGAAACCTCAACTCCTTGTTCTTGACTTCAAAGGTTTTTGTTTTCCCCTTTCCATCCTGTTCTACAGCTATTTATTTTCCAGGGAACCTGAAAAATACAAATTCTTTTCTAGGAAAATGGATACAGACTGTATAATTGTTTTATGTTCTTTACCTCTGTAATGAGTTCTGTTTCAAACATTAATTTTTCTCTACCACCCACATCTAGGCAGACTACTGTATGTACTGGGTTAATAGCCTAACTTCTATTTTATGTCTATCACCATAAATCATACATTTGTATGGGGTGTTTGTATGCTTTATTTACAGAGGACAAGGAAGGCAAAACAAGTAAACCAATATTGTGTCATTATGCTGCATCACTGCGTATTGATTAAAGCTGCTTGTACTAACTACAGATCATCAACACTCAATTAATTTGCACACAATTCAAAGTAAAATCAAATAAAGGCAGTGTACCTTTAAATCTTACAAATCTTAAAATCAAGGAGCATATCCCTCCTTCAATTTACAATAATCACATAAAACAATTAAGAATTTTGAATCATTTTGAGGAGAAGAATGAAATCAATGCACCTTGCATTTAAGACTATGCTTTTTTTCTCTCTGATTTTAGGATATGCCAGTGTGATTTTTGATAGATTAACTATCCCCCACCCCGTAAGATCAAACATATCATTACAGTGCCTGATCTCTTCCACTCTGTTGGTCCATCTCATTTAAGGATTTTCTTCAGAGTAGATTCTTCCTGAATGAGGCAAATAGCACAATAGTTCTCTAAGTAGAATGCGTAGGTAAGATATGCCTTCTCCTTGTGTGCAAGCTTCATGTAATTTTCCCCCATGGCCATTTCATTTACATAGGTTATTTCGTATTTCTAAATCATTATTACATTTAAGATAAATAAGGAACTGCCTGAAGCTTAATAGCTCTCTGTTCCAGCACTAGATATCCCAGTATAACCCAGTTCTAAGGAAACCCTGTCTCTTCTCTACAAGATAATAGGAGCAGTTCTGAAGGCAGTGTGGTTTGAGATCCACCAGCATGTAGGTTTCCCTCCATATATACATGCTTAGCTGTTCATACCAATAGGACCCAAAGTAGCAATTCACTGCTAAAAGCCTGCTGGATATTTATTTGGTGGAGTACCTTGTGCTCTCTTTTAAGGGATGTGCAGGTAAATATTGAGTCCCCATCCAGGACTGCAGTAGCTTCATGACAGGGAAACCTCTAACTCTGCAGACAGGGGACTCCAGTTCCCATCAGCTTGAACCAGCATGGGCAGTGGTTGGGGATTGTGAGAGCTGTTGCATTACACATATGAAGAGCCACCAATTCCCTAGTCTGTAGGAAGATACCTGCAAGATGGCAAGGGGTATTCAGCTAGTTGGACAGTGATGAAAACCTGAGAGCTTTTTTTAATGGGTTCCAGCAATACCAGTTCAGGTTACCATAATAACTACTGCCACACAGGCAATAAACAGGAAAAAGGAATAGGAAGAGAAAAACTGATCTAGGAAAAAGGGGAGGGAGGATGCATAGTCTTGATTAGTATTAAAAATGTTTTACATTCTGGAAAATTATAGCTTTGATGAGGACCTCCTACTAAATTTATTTTTAACTGCTCTGTTGAAAATTCTGTACCACTAGTCAACATTATCTCTCAGTTGCTCAGCACAGTGTTTCTCTATTAAAAGAAATAGGCATGAATATTTTTGACTGAAAAATTAATAGCTTTTGAATTCATACACAGCAGGTTTTCTTTTCCAAAGAAGTCCAATATCGCTGCACAGCACTTGTATAACCATTTATTTAGAGTCCAAGTCAAACCTTTGACAGCTAGAGCAGTGTTACAAGCCAACATAAAGAACTCCAAGATGTAAACCAACAATAGGCAGTCTGTGTGAGGTTTCCCATTGTCAAATACATAGATTGTTTGGATTAGTTTATGTAAATGTACTGTTGTATTACCCTTTGAAAAAAAAAGATCACATTTGTATATGAAAAGTGGTTTCGTTCACAGGCAGCATTATAAATTCCTTATCCTTTAACTTACATGTTAGAAGTAAAAATTGGTGCCTGACAGGCCTATATTGTGTGACACTCTGTTGTTGGATTGAAACAGCCTTCTTTTCATTTATTGAAATATAGAAAATTTTATTATAGATACCATCAGATAAATCAGAAATTATTAAAATATGTATAGGTGAAGCATTCGCAAATTAATTATAAAATGTAGGAATATAGTATTTTGCATATTGTACTTTCCCTGTAAGGGGAAAAAATAGCGCAGGCATCACAGAGTCTATGCTAGATCTCGTCCCTTTTAACTCAGCAGGATAGAACTTTGGTTAGAAGAGATCTGATGACCAGTGCTGCAGTGCAAAGTATTCTTTACACCCAGTAATTAATTTTTCCTTTCTCTCCGTAACAGATGTAAGGTGTATATTCAGTTTTATATTTTTGGTCCAGTGTTCATGAGAAAGGAAGAAATAGCAGAGATGCAAAATTTGTACTGTGCATACATTACAATAGTCATAACCAACTAAAATGTATGTGACTTTCATGAACAATAAATGTTTTAGCTGAACGTCATTTGATTGTCATTGGTGGTCCTTGTAGGTCACTTATTTTACTCTAAGTACATAAATTAGTGCCTTATTATGCTGAAAATTTTGGTCAGTTCCCAGTGCTGCACAATGAGTCTGGAACCCACCAAACCACACAGAGCAACAGCTTGTCAGATATAATCAAGGGAAGAAGCATGTAGGAGATCATCTCTTTAAAATAAGTGTTCTCTTAGCAGTGTTTTGGAATGACTGCAAGTTTCTTGGGTATATAGATCAAGCCCTTGCTTAAGGTCTTGCTGGAAGTGAAAGGAGCAAGGGGGTTCCAAGAAATGTTTAGTGGAACAAGAAAAGAACAAGAAAAAAAGGTTCAAGTAGCAGGTAGAGGGCATGGATGAACAGACAAAGCCATATTGGTATTCCTATGTGAAGAGGAGAATGAAGGCAGAATTCCCCAGGATTGGGTATAAAATCAAATTGCTGTTGGTTGGTAGTAGTATGAGCCAAGTCTTGCTATTTAGTGATCTTCGTTTAATATGAAGGTCAGTAATTAAAAGCAATCAGGCATATTTGGAGCACAGTTATTCAGCCAAGTTGAACTGTCAATGCTGCCAATGGGCCACAAGGTTTTAAGTGTAGTTCCTCCAAAGCTTACTGCAGGTAACAGTATTCTAGAATTATTGCTTTAGTTCATGTCCTGAGTGGGTCAGAAGGTGGAGACTGTGTGCTTCCCTACTTTTTGTTGTGTTGATTGACTGGGAAGGAGTTCACTGAACCTTATATAGCAATAGCAATAGCATTTATTTCTATACCGCTTATCAACTGAGTGTTATCTAAGCGGTTTACAATGTGTTTTAGCTAATTGCCCCCAACAAGCTGGGTACTCATTTTACTGACCTGCGGAAGGATGGAAGGCTGAGTCAACCTTAAAGCACTCCAAGAGCCCTGCATACCTCTGTTTTCTCCTAGACGACCTGTTCTTCTGAGACTTGGAATGAGGGCAGGTTTCGTCCAGTGAGCAGTCTGGTCTTTGCTTTTGTGAATGTGGAGGGAGAGCTTAATAATTTGTTTTGTTATTTAGCTGAGCCCATCTTAAAACGTTAGTTATTCCAGTTAATCCTATTGTGAGGCATTCTTAGTGTGAGGAAAAAACCCCCAAAAGTAATTAACTAGAGAATACCTGTTGCTGTTTTTAAATACTTTAAAAATGTGGCTGTAGTGTGTCTTTATTCATTTTGCCTCCAGTTTTCACCTAATACTGTCAAAGAAATATTACAGCAATTCACGATAGCATTTATCTGTAAATCGATGGTTCTCTGTTAAGATTTTTGCTTGTAATGGAGTTTGGGAGCATTTATATTCTAATGTTACAGTTCTTCCATTATTTTCTTCCATGTATGAGGTTGAGATGACAGAGGGAAACCAAGGCCCAGGGTGATTTTAGATGGCACTACACAGCTACAAATTGCTTCCCAGGAAGGAGAAAAAGAATGCATTCTTCTTTCTTTGGCTTAAAAGTGTTTTTTGCATACCTGGCAGTACATCCGTCTTTATGGAGCTGACATAACTGTTGGCTATTTTTTATGTATTTTCCTTTACCCTAACCACAGCAATTAGGATTGTTTTGAAATCCTGTTTTTAGCAACTGTAAAAACAAAGCATTAAAAAATAGCCTTTTAACTGTGAGGTAATGACTGAGCATTTTAGCTGCTGTAGCTGTATTTTATAGTTTGAAAAATAATGATATGTAGCAATAAAAAGAGATTTGCAAATGCAACACACAAAAGCTGTTTTTATATACTGTTTTTCATTAAGTCCCACTCCTCAACTTGGGTTTCCTTAGTATCCCTGCCAATAACAACACCTGCTAAGTGATTGCTGCCTGCCAAATACTGTGTTGTGTGCAGAGAGATATATATATAATATTTCATATGTAAAATTTTCATGAGAGAAGTGTTAAAGCACACACAATCTAATGGACCGAACACCAATCCACTCTCACTAGTTAGTGTTCAGTGGCCATTTAACTCAAAACACCTTGGATCCAAATGCAGGAGCTGTTTGAGCCACGATCATGGCGGTAGCACCAGCAGTGGAGAAATCAGTGCCCTGAACTACCACAGATGAGCTTAACATAGTTTGCATGGTTTCCCTGCTCAAAATGTGTCAGATGTCCTGGTGTTATTTGCATACATTGCTGTCAGACTTAGGTCTAATGGAAATCCTTTTAAAAAGGCAAAAATATAGGTATTATGGGTGTGTATAGCTATGCATGGTGTGTATCCTCATGCATGTGTTAAAATAATGTTGACTATTTTGAAAGTAATGGTAAAAAGAGATAGAGGAATGTGTTTGGCTTCATTCTAAGTACGATTTTTTTTTTCTTCAGTCTTACTTTCCAAATGATTTGGAGAAAATTCAAATGTTAGGGTTGTTGTTGTTTGAAATGACTGCTTAACATTAAAGCAGTAGTTTCCTGCATTCAAAAGAATGAAATCTCCCTCCTCCTCCCTCACACTGGTCACCCTGAGAACTCAAGTGGAGGAAAGCTTCTGAAGATGTCTCCTTTCTCCTCTCTTCTCAATCTTGCACTTTTAAATGTTCTGAATTTTTTAAAACTCTTTCTGGAGCCTTAATGCTAAACTAATAGATTTCAGTGCTGTGAAAAATCATGCCTACTCCACCAATTTCAGCTGAGGTTGAAGGTGCAAGATAAAGAGAGGGAAGAGGAGAGAGGACATCATTGGAAGCTTTCTTCCATTTTAGTTCTTGGGGTGACTGCAGGGTGGGGGTTGGTCTCTCTATGCTTGGGGGCCAGCTGATTTAGTGCTAAAGCTCTAGAGAGAGTTTCAAAAACTTAAAAGTGTTAAAAGGAGGTGGCGGGAAGGGAAGACAGGCCTGAAGCAGGTGGGCTGCAACAGAGACTGTAGGAAAAGAAGGAATCTGTTTTTCTTTCATCCAACCTCCTACTCTCACTACCATTCTCTCTTTCTTTCTTGGCAAAAAATCAGTACAAATCACCAGTATAGAGAAGCCCAGAAAAACAATACTGTCACTAGATTTTAGGACAGTTCACATACATTTTGTTTGAAGACCTTGGCAGTCATTTGTAATGTTATAGACTGAGTTCTCAAACATTCCACCTCATGGCCCATTTAAAAGGATTTAAAATCACTGAGATCCCAGTCACAGAATGATGGGCTGTGCAAGCAGAACCCATCCACAATGAATCACTTCATAGATTGCTCTTATGTCCTTCCCTGTGTCTCTCATATCTTGTCATTTTCTTGTTCCTCTTCCTCATATATTTGTACTCTCCCTTTTCCAGGCAGCCATCTTATTTTAGGCATTCTCATGCTCCTTCATTACTACTTCTCAGAACAGCTTCCCTTATATTTAACTTTCCTCTCTTTTTTCCTCTTTGTTAAGTTTCATCACCAGTCCTTTAATCTCTTCTTTCTTTCAGCATCCCCTCTGTACCTTACCTTATAACTCCTCTGTATTACCATTCCATCCTCATACTCCTCATATTTTCAAAGGAGAGAGAGTCATGTTACCCTATTGGAACATAAAAAAGAGGGGAGAGAAGGGATTGAGCACTTCCTTGGAGGTATTACTAGATTTTTTCCTTCCCCACTTCTTTTCCATTCTACACATTCCATTCCATTCTCCTCATGATGTCTTCAATTCAGTGGGACACATATACCAAAATCTGAGGCTTTCCTTTTCTTAATTTTTCATTGAGGAGATGATGATAGAACTGTACCCTGACAAAGGAGGATTTTCTGGGGGGCCCTTTAAGTGAGGCTGGACAGAAGATGCCATTTTTAGTTGTTTTCCCTACCACTAGAACTAGTAGCAGGCAGAATTGATTCCTTAACTAAACATGTATTCTACACTTAAGCATATGACTCAGAGTTTAATCTGTAATATATCTACTCAAAAATAAGCCCCACCAAGATTGATGGAACAGATTCACAGGGAAAGGAATCAAGGGTTGCAGTCCTGTTGTGTCTAGATTCTGGAATATAAACTTTCCACATTTGTCATGTGGATTTCTGTTGATATCATTGATGTCCAAAAAGGTAAGAGTGCAGAGAGTGGGGAAGTCTACCTAGAATGCACAAAGTCATGCAGATTATGGTAATCTTCTCAAGCCATTTTGAGACAAACAATATTAACAGTGTCTGCCAATAAGGAATACCCTTATTCAAATAATAGGAAGAGCTGGGAACATTTGCTAGAGTAATTCACTGACAGTAAAATAATGTCTCTTTCTTCTCTTATTTGTGTCTTGTTGCTCCTCAAGTCTCTGTTTTCTGAAATCCTAAGAGCCAAGTCTCAGGAGAGTAGGCTATGGAGGAAAATTAAGATGTTCTTTATATAGGACAGCAGCTGTTGTCATAAAGCTGCCTCACATTCTTGCCCAGACTAGGCTCATAGGCACAGATGGAGGAGGACAAAGATTTGGTGGCAATGAAAAACTGCCCACTCTTCCCAAATCTTTCCCTTCTTCTCTAGGTAAGGGGTGGCTTTTGCAGCTCATGTCTGGGCAGTGCTTCACAGACTTTATCTGAGCCCCCCACACACACCACAAGTCCTGCCCTTCTCTCTTACACAAACATGCTGCCCACACAGACCCCCCCCCGTCACCCACACTTGAGAAGCAACACTGTAAATGATGTTTTGTGTAGTGGCAGGAGGGGAGAAGGACAGATGATATTCTTGAATTGACTTCTGGGATGCAGGAATCTATAGATGTAGAATTTGTCCCTAGGCGGAATACAAATTATATAGCAGTAGAGTATAAGAGAATAGTTGATTGTGTTGTGATTCTTTGAGTAATAGTTTATAAGAGATGTACTAATGCCACTTCTTACTGGAATAAAAATGAGTAGTTAGTTGCCACAAATGTCAGTTACTACATTTGGCATCTCACCAAAATAAGCTTGTGCTAGCGTTTTCTGTGTAAGGGGACTACTTTCTGTGATAATAAACCCTGGTAGTGAATTGCATGGGCTACCCTCTAGCAAAGAAGGCTACCTTATCAAAATAAATTATACCAAAATGGCAACTTCTTATATGTAGGATGCCTTTATAAGCAGTATTTCAAATTACAGGAACATGTTTTAAATAGAAAATGCAAACACTGAGAAAATGATATGGCATTTCCATCAGGAAAAGGAAACCCCCCGGTACAAACCTTTCCTGATCTTTGCTTTGAATTAATTTTCTTTAATCGCTACAGAACCAGATTTTTTCTGAGGCCTTTTTTCATTGTTAATGGA
This sequence comes from Ctenosaura bakeri, assembly GCA_948474755.1. Taxonomy (NCBI): domain Eukaryota; kingdom Metazoa; phylum Chordata; class Lepidosauria; order Squamata; family Iguanidae; genus Ctenosaura; species Ctenosaura bakeri. The sequence continues at coordinate 253,904 of CAOLHI010000603.1, read as the reverse complement.
TGATGATACTAACTTTATAATGAAGATTAATATTTTAAGATGGTAACAGAAATGAACACCATTCATGAAATAGTTGTGTTCCAGCTCACAATTAATATCTGAATTCAAAGCTACGAAACCAGCACATTAAGAAATGTACTCAGTGTAAATTCTCTCCTTTCTCACCATTACATTTTTGGTACTGTAGTTGACAGAGGCTGAGCCTGTTGAAAAGTATGAGATGTTGTCATTGAACTAGAGGTTGAAAAGCAGCACTTCAGTAGTAAATGACAAGGTCATCATTTCATCAACTTGTTGGTTCAGTCTACCAAGAGTTGTTTGAGGTGAAACACACAGCTATACAAGATTTCTACGTACCACCTTCTCCCTTTCCTCCTTCCTTTTTCCTTTCAGACTGCAGTCATGTTTAATTTGGAAACTGGGCTCCTTTGGCAAATTAGCAATTAGAACAATTTTGTGGGAATATGTATATGTGTCATTAGTTTTCCTGCAAATTAATAGCAAGAGCAGAGGTCAGGCAGAAATTTTCCACTTGACTGCAGTTCCTCTGTCAAGATTTGGCACTTTGTTTTGGAACGGCCACAGCTGCTCAAAGCCACAGCCTTCCTCTAGGAACTGTCTTTTAATTAGTTTACCTCATAGCCATTATTACAAATATTACTGCCTTCAACCCCCCCCCAAATAAAATTACTGTTTCTACAAAATATTCCAGTGACATCTTGCACCATTGCACATTGATGGTGGGGTCATTCGAATGCGGCGTTTAATCATTAGATCACCTCCATAAGCATCTCCTAATTAGAGTCCTTACAATACAATTTTATCTGGTAATTAGCTGAGATTGGCTGCTTCCTCTGTAGCTTATTAGTGGCAGCCCAGCAGTGGGTGTGAATCGCAGTGTCATTTGTCAAGCCTGTTAAAGGCAGTGCCCCTCCCTTTGCTCTTCCTCACTTTCTGTGTTTATTTCTAGTTGTACTACCTACTCTAAAAAGCCTAAAGAAATTTAACTCAATTCAAATTATTTAACTGAAGAACATTGACCTTTGGGCTTCTCCTCCTTCCCCCCACAAGCTTCCTAGTAGAAACGGATTAAATGTTTAAGCTTTTAAACAGTAAAAACAGAATTGAACTTGTTTGAAATTGAGTGGTTTGAACAGTAATGATGAAACAGTACCCATGCTCTTTCCAGCAGGAGAGCCAATCTACAGAGCTTGTGCAGTAGAACAGCGCTGGAAATTGATTCAGTTCTGCTCGTGCTGCTTAAAAACACCCACTTTAAGAGCAGAGATGAAATAGAGTAGATTTAATTTCTTTGTAAGACTTCTCAGCTGCATTGTTGTTGTTTGTTTGTTGTTGTTGTTTTTATCTTACGGCATGAGTGGATGGATGCATACCAGAGGGGCATAACGTAATTGGGGCAATCAGCCAGTACTCCTGTACAGAAGCTGTCAGCACTTTCTGTTTTGCTTAAGGTAATATTCAAAAGAACATACCTTGTGTTTTCAAGGGGGAGCACAGGTAAATCCTATGTTACTTTGGCTGTCCTTTCAGGCCACTGAGTATTTGCTTTGGAAACAAAATCATCATGTGTTTTCTTGGTCAGAGGAGAACTGGCTGTATCACATAAAGAATACAACTGTTCCCTCTATAGTTTCCATCAGATTATATTACTGATCAATTAATTTTACTACTCCCTCTCTTTTAGCATCTGGCATATCAGGGGCACATGGGAACTATGTTCCTTTCTCAAATCCTCTTGTGCTATTTCCTGTCCAAATCCTGCCCCTGCTAATTTCTGCAAACAGCTAAGAACCTTGTGGAAGGAGAGCAGTGCCAGTTTCCCTGTGGCTACGTCTGGTTACAAAATGAAGTATGTCATACTAAGGACATCAGAAGAATGTGACTAATATAACTAGCAGTTTGGACTTAAGAAGGGACTGTAGTTGGAAAAAATGGAGTAGAGGTGGAAGACACTTGCCTTTCTGCCTTTTTGTCCCAAGAGTGAGTTAAGTTAACTTCCCTTGGGCATTTTTCCAAATGTCTAATGAGTTCTGGGTGAAAAAAGAATACTGCCTAAATAGGCCTGCCAACATTTGCAATACAGGTGTATCTGGAAAGCAGTGCATAAAATAAGTCTCTCTCCCCTACTGTTTTTTTCCTAGACTCTCAACACAAAGGTTTTGTTCAGTTACATTTGACCCAGCTTTCCTCTCTGTCATTAAATTCCTATGCATTTCTTGGACATGCTTTTAACTTTTTAGTAAAGGCTGTAGCATCTGAATACTATGAAATTTGCTTTAATGGGAAAAGGGAGCATGCATCTTTCAATGATCCTAGTATATATTCCTTTAACATGTATATATGCACTCATACGTGTGTGTGTGTATCTTACAGCCAGTGACAGTTGAGATTAGAGATGGAAGGAATGTTTGAAGTTTAGAAAATTGTTTTAAAACATTTTGCTCAAAGTATCTAGAAACTCTAATGAGGAAAATCCTAGGCAGAGAAGACTTTTCACAGTTTGAGACACATTTGTGAAAAATGCATACTTTTTGTGCAGAAAACAGCATTTTTTACCAAGAAAACAAATTCCCAGAGCAGAAAACAATGTTTTCTTTGTAGAAAATAACATGGATATGCAAAAATAAAATAAAATAAAATAAAATTAAAAAGCACCTGTGCAAAAATAGCTGTTTTCCTATTAGGGATGTCAACAAACTTATTTTCTGCACAGAAAATGGCACTAAAAGAACACTACTTTCTTGTTATGAGAAAAAAAAATGATAAAATTGATCATTTTGTTCTGTGAGAATGAAATTTGTGATATTTACATTTCCAAATGAGATATCCTTTCCCATCAGAGACAAGAAAAAAATTGAAATATTCTTTATATTCCTGCTATACCAGATCAAGGCTATAACTCAGTCATTCAGAGTTAAGAAACCATTAACTGAAGTCTGTGGTGATCAGTATAAGGGAGGGCATGTCTACTCTACTTTTACCTTTATTACATCTGTTCAAGCAGAAATGTTGGAAGTACAGTTAGTTATACCAGGCTGAGAAAAGTTTACATCCTGAAATTTTCTCCTGTTGCTTGAAAATTCTCAGTTTGAGTCCAACACTAATTACTAATGTTTTCAGGGAGCATCTTTCCAGTGAAGGATGTTTGCGATCATAGACGAAGATAGAAGTAGAAAGAATATTTGGTATTATTCATTTCTAGTCTGAAAAATAGGTTCCCTGACTACCAGGGTTCCACCATTGGGAAGAATAGTAGACCAGTGAAAATTTTGCAGTTTTTTTCATGATAGTCAACATTCTGAAGTGTTGCTCAGTAATTATTCTGTGGAGAAAACACGTTTTGCACACGTGCCCAAAAACGTGCACAGAAAATGGATTTCCTGCAAAGAAAACACTGTTTTCTGCTCAGATAAAATGTTTTCATGCAGAAAATGGGGATTTTTTTTTAAACAGGAGAACTTTGTTTTTCTCGAGTCTTTAATACCTGCATAATACTTCAGTGCCCTTTGAGCCACAGCACTTCAGGATGTTTGAAAATGGGAAGAATATTGTGAAATTATATTTGTTTTGTCCCACAGAGAAAACTAATAATTTGTTCTCGAATGTAGGATGAAATAGTCAAGAACTTATATCCCTAACCTAAAATCTAATATTAGTAGTAGTAGTGCAGTATTCCGAATAATATAAATGTTCATATTCGTCACTTAAAATCTGAGGTGTAAAATGTTGTCTATTTTTTGCTTCGGAGGTGCTTTTTGAAACCCAATTTCCATTTTTTACATGTTGTTAAACAATACCGAATGCCGCCTGAGACTTCATAGATTTGTTTAATTCCAAGTGACGTATGAGCTCCATTCAGCTTGGTTCCAGACACTCTAAAGGACTATTAGAGCCTGTCTGGGCTTTGATATCTTTGAGAGAAATCCTTTTCTCCGTCCTGCCACCTTCATAGGGATGCCTGGCAGGAGTGCAGGGAAAGGCCTTCTTGGTAGTTGTTCCCAGGCTCTAGTACTCCCTTCTTAAGCAGAATAGATTGGCTCCCTCCTTGTTCTTCTTCCATAAGTAGGTGAAGATTTTCTTATTCCAGCAAGCAATTGGGATCCAACCTGGAGATTTTTAATAGTGTACTGTACTGTTTTTATTTTAATGGATACATTTTACACTACTCTTAGTACTATAGACAGTTAATTGTATTTTTTACTGTAACTTTTTGTTGTGTTTTTATATGTATATGTTTTTACCTCTGTCTGTTTTACTTTTTGTAAGTTACATTGGCTCTCAATGTAAGGGGGAAGAGGGATATAAATACTGATGAATGGCATCAGTATTATTGCTATCATTATTTTAAAGGTAAAATGTTCTTGCTGTGCATTTGTGGTTTAAAAGAAGAAAATATTTGTAAGGATATTTTAATATTGTTGTGTGCCTTCAAGTCATTTCTGACTGATGACTACCCTGTCACAAGGTTTTCTTGGAAAAAATTGTTCAGGCCTGTTTGCCCTTGCCTTCCTCTGAGGCTGAAAGTCTGCGACTTGTCCAAGGTCACCCAGTGGTTTTCCATGACTGAATGGGGATTCAAACCCTGGTTTCCAGAATTGTTGTCCAACTCTCAAACCACTACACCATGCTCTGTTTAAAAATAATACTAACGTTCTCACATATCAAATTTCATTAACCCTGTACTGAAGTGCAGTACTGTATTGTTGACCTCATATGGCAGAGGATGGGGAGGGGGAGCTGAGCCTGAGGTCAAGGACAACATCTTGGACAAAGTCATGATTTCAGCATTGTTAGAACCAAGGACCTCCTGATCTACAGTTCACACTCTTTATAATGACAATATTATGATGACTGTACATGACAGAAAGTGTGAGAGTTTTGAAAAAAATGAAATGTGCTTCTTTCTCTGTTTCCATAGCTAAACCTTGTATCTAGTGTCACACTTTCGAAGACTGCATCAGAGGCATCTCCACAAAGCTTACCTCATACCCCCACCACCCCAACAGCACCCATCACTCCTGTTACCCAAGGACCATCTGTCATCACTACTACCAACATGCACAACGTCGGGCCTATCCGAAGGCGGTACTCTGACAAATACAATGTGCCCATTTCTTCAGGTAAATAGATGGATTTAAGGAGAAATTGTTATGTTCTTCTCATTTATGAACAGCTTCCAGACTATGGACTGTTATATAACATGAAGACTCTCACCCTTTATTTAGCAGATATTGCGCAGAACCAAGAATTCTACAAGAATGCGGAAGTCAGGCCACCCTTTACATATGCATCTTTAATTAGACAGGTAAGTGAGGTTGCACCAAATAGCCTCCTAGGAATGTATGTATGTTTTATGCTATAGATGGCACAGTTTGAGAGCTGGTTTGCATGCAGGCATGCTGAAATCCTTGCTATAGGTTTTTTTTCTCCCTCTTCACAACTGCAATACATATACCATAATTGCTTTTGATTAAGTATTACAATACGATGTGATTATTAGGAAATTCATTTCACACAACAGTGAAAATGAGCCTGTTTAAAGATGGCAAGTCAATTATCACAAGCTACAGTAATCTCTGATCCCTAGAATTAATCTGAGCTCAAAATAATTACTAAGCTTTAATCAGCTAGTGAAATGTTTTGCATTTCTCTTTGATTCTGCTTTATGAATGACTAATAAATTAATATTTCTGTAAGGAAACAGAAATAAAACTCAAAACAATTAGATAATTCCATTTTGAATTTTGCCATTGAGCTATTAAATACAACCATTAATCTTAGATCGTAGTGCAAAGACTTCTTTTGGGTTTTGTGCTCCAAGTCATATTTTATTTTATTTATTCAAACAAACGTGCAAATATGTTTTTCTATTCATTGAAGTCTTAGATCACTGTTGCTTTTTAATTGCTTTACAGGCCATTCTTGAATCCCCAGAAAAGCAGCTAACACTAAATGAAATCTACAACTGGTTCACACGAATGTTTGCCTACTTCAGACGCAATGCAGCAACATGGAAGGTATGACTTATTGCCATGTACACATCTTGCTTTCCTATTTGACATATACAAAACATACAGTGCTGCAGACATAACCAATTGTAGCAGTGCATGGACTTTGAAATTTAGATCAGTTGTTTTGACACACAGAGGGTGCCTCTTATCTGCACAAACAACTTGCCGGTTGGCAAAAGAATTCTTCTGCCTTTGAAATACTGCTAATTTAAATACCCATTACTGTTTTTTTTCCCCCTCCATGTTTTGTGATTAAACTACAGTTGCTCCTAGCACTGAAATATTTCAACTGCTAAGAGACAGGGGAAAGGGTGGGGAAGAAGCTTTATCAGATGGTGGCTTTAAGTATACATTCTTTTAGCTGGAAATGGCAAACTCCTATTCGAAGGATTCATAGAAATCTAGCTTTTCAGCCAGCTGATACACCTGCCTTAAATTAACATGCCAACTTCTCAAAACATTCACTAGTGTATTATGAAACACAATACAGGTTAATTGGGCACAGCAGTAAAGATGCAAGCCAATAAAAATATTAAATGTAGCAATTTAACAAAATACCCCTGGTGCTTTAAATTTCAATAGGTTGGCTCTGTTTAGTTAATTTCTGTATGTGTTTAAAATTCTCTTAGAATGCTCCTTTCTTTTAAAATGGCTACAATCCAAAATGGCACACATGGCATCTGAAAATATATATATATATATATATATATATATATATATATATATTGCTGTTTCCTTCTAAGTTGCTGCCACTCCTCCCCCGAAAACCACAAACTGCTATTTATCGTTCTCCAGGTTCAAAAAGTGTCTTTGGACTTTTGCACACAGCTTTTTAAGAGAGAAATGTCATTTTTGCACATTTACAATATTCTCCCAGTAACACTTATAAAAAGCTCTTATGCCAAAGCCCCAAACCACTTCTGTCCTTTGAAGATTGGCCAGGGTGTTGTGGGAGAGGGTCAGAGATTCTATTTTGAAAGCAGAACTTTGCAGAAATAGATTACATAGTCTGTATAGCTTCTGTTCAGTGGGTCAGATGTGTAAGTTGGACCATATTTAAAATCTTCTGATTTGGGGGCCACAACATAGAACATACTCACTCCACTTTAAATTGTTTGGGGCTTGTTTATATTTGTAAACCACCTTTGTATTGGCAGTTTGCCAGGATAGCTAAAGTTGAAGTCTCAATTCCACCTTTCTGCCACACTCAGCTAAAACTGGTCAATGTTCATTACATCTTTCACTCATTATTAGTTAATTGGAGGAGGTAAAGGATGGAGAGATTTCACTGGTGTAGTTCCGCTACACACACATTCACAAAATCCATATTACTGTCTTGATTAAATGCTGGCATCTTATTCCACTCTTAAGAGAAGCTGAACTTCAGTTCAGCACCAAAACAACAAATCCACAGCAAGTGAAATTTACCAAATTAGCGAATCAACGAGCAAAGGTATTACAGGATATTAAACTGAGGCTGCCCTAGTGGTAGTCTGTTGTTATCCTTCTTCCATTTAAATCTCAAAATCCAACCCTTCTACAGAGGCTAATATTTGTGGTTATATGTGCGTGCTAGTGTTGCTTTGTAGCATTGAAAAGGCTGTGATAAACATGCATTTTCAGAGGCAGTACACCTCTGACTTCTAGATGAAACAGGCAAACAAAACTGTAATCCCTTTGCCCTCCTTATAAGGACCAGATGGCTGCCACTGGAAATAGAGACAACTGACCAAGAAAAGTGGCTTGCCAAAGACCAGAACCTCAATACAAAGCAAAATTGAGGCTTGTATCCAAAATACCAAATCCTCACATTATTCTAACTTCTGCCATCCAAAAATATTTCCCTCTCAGGTTTCTCCTGCACACCATATTCATTTATCCTTTTAGATCTTTCCAAGTTAATTCTTCCAAAAAATCATTATAATCCCACTTCCAAAATTTATCCCTATAATTAATTTTGAATTGTAAATACATGATTCTTAATTTGTTGTTTTGGTTGTCCCTTCTACTTCCTACCCCAAAGGGAAATAGGAATCCCAGTTTCAGTTAACCAGTGCCCATTTTTCCTCCCTTTCATTGTATGCTAACCCATGCAGCTTGTTGCCCCTTCTTTCTCAGTTGTCAGGTTGTGCCTGATCCCAACACCTCTTTTCTTGCCCTGATACAAGTTTAAAGAGATCATAAAACAAAGTCATAATATTTTTAGATGGTTTGCTGTAATCCAGTCAGCAACCACCTCGGAGTGCCTTCTTGAGCTAGCAGCTACATAGTTCCACTCAAAGAGGCATGTGAAATTGATTGTTTGGTTGCATTCCTCTAAATTTCTCTTGCATTTTCTTCCCATTCTTGTTTCCCTTTGGATTGAGAGACTTTGTGGGGAAGTTTTTCAGGATGTTGATATATGTTCTTGTTGCTGTGTGCCTTCAAGTCGTTTCTGATTTATGGTGACTCTGAGACAAACCTATTATGGGTTTTCTGGGACTTAATGTGTGTGATGCGCCCAAGTGCACCCAGCGGGTTTCCATGACCAAGCAGGGAGTAGTTCAGTGCTCAAACCACTATACCACACTAGCTCTCATTTTTACTTGTAGTTCCTATTTAATATACATAATTTATGCATTTTCTCTATTGACTGAAGTATGCTTTGTGAACATTTAGCATTTCTGATTTTGAAAAATGCACCTTGTTTTGTGTGCACTTTATTTCCCTGAAGTAGTCTCCCAAACATGAGAATTGTCACAGAATCATCGTTTCTTCTCATGTTCAGTCTTGAGAGGCCTGGAAAGCCTACTTTTGTTGAGAATTTTGTTGAGCTTTATTTAAAATTCCCTGTTAAAGAGGAAAAAATATCCAGTTGCAAGCATGTGTGCTGATTTCTTAATAGATGTGGTGGTATTTATTTATATGCCACCTTTTATCCCAAGATGGGACCCAAGGTGGCTTCTAAAAGGTTTTCAAAAAAATTAAAAGCATAAAAACAATTCAAACATTAAAAAGACATATAAAATTATAAAACTAACACTAGATTTAAAAACAACAACTAATAAATAAGTAAAAGGTTTTCAGCTCACCGATTGCCTGCTTGAAAAAGAAATGTCTTTGCCTACGAAAGGAAAGTAGGGAGGGGGCCAGCCCAGCCTCCTGTGCAAGAGTGTTCTACAGGATGGGAGCAGCCATTGGGAAGGCTCTCTCCCATATCCTTACTATCTGAGCCTGGGATGATGGCAGGACAGAGAGAAATCCTTCCCCTGTGAATCCAGGGGCTCTAGCAGGTTCATAGAGGTTCAAATAGTCTCAACCTAAGCTGTATAGGGCTGTATAGGTCACGGCCAGCGGTTGGAATCGTGTCTGGAAACAAACAGGTAGCTATTTTAACAAGGGAGTTATGTGCTTCCTGTAACTGGCCCCAGTCAGCATTCTAGTTGCTGTTTTGAACCTTCTGGAGTTTCCAAACAGTTTCCAAAGGCAGCCCCACATAGAGCACATAACAGTAGTCCAACTGAGATGTAATCAAATATCCTAAAGCAGTGGTTCCCAAATGTTTTGGACAACTCCAAGAATTCCTGATGGTTGGCCTAGCTGGCTGGTGCTTCTGGGAGTTAAAAGTCCAAAATGCCTGGAGGACCAAAGTTTGTGAACTGCTGCACTAAACAGACCAGATCCTTTTTGAACTTGAAAGCTCAGCAGGGTCAGCCCTTGTTAGTACTTGTATGGGAAACTGCCAGTGAATACCAGGTGCTGCAGGCTATATTTTAGAAGAAGGAACTGGCAAAAACTACCTCTCAGTATTCTCTGTCTAAGAGAACCCGAGGAAATTCATGAGGTCACTATAAGTTGACAGGGGACTTGAAGGAACATACACACGCACAGCCTGTGGTTAAAATAGGAAAGATGCTGAATCCTGCCATTGGGAGAGCCCCCCGACACTTGGACCATGTGCCACCTATGGTTTTCACCTTTTTCAAAATGATGGATTCAACCGTGTCTTCACATTATGAGAAGCTGCAACTGTCTACAGTACTAAAAGCCACAATGGTAATAATCACATCAATGCAACAAAGTATCAGGGCCTTTCCATACTACACTGTTATAGTGCTATTATTCCACTTTCAACATCCTGTAGAACCCTGGGGTTTGCAGTTTAGGGAGGGGCCTTTAGAATTCTGTCAGAGAGCTCCTTGGCCTCAGTAAACTACGAACCCCACAGGATGTTGAAAGTGGCATAATAGCACTGGAACAGTGAAGTGTGGAAAGGGCCTTAGTGTACTATGCTTATAACCCTTACTGTTTTCCACACAGAAAAGCAAAATGGAAATAGCCATGTGATGAGTCTCCATAACCATCAAAATAACTGCACCAGACTGACTAATAGCTATCAAACAACAGATGTGTATATGGCTATGAAATTTTGTACGATTTAACAAAAGTGTAGAGATTTGAAATTGAGTGGTTCAGAAATGAACTTTCTCATTTAGGATTAGCACTCCCTAACTCACTAGAGAGTGTTGTTTGTGAATCACAGCAAGGCATTACATGGTGGGCACCATCTTCACTGGTGCCATGAACTTTTCCTTTCCCAGAAGCCCACGTGGACTCTGGGAAGGGTGTGAAAGTCAGGTTTTGTCTGGTTGGCTAATGGGCAAGAGTAGAGCAGCCAAGAAGAACCTTTTCTCCAGTCTGCCTCCTGAGTATATAAAGCAGGCCATCATTTGGTTCAAGAGTTTCATCCTCAACCACCCTCTGCCATGATTTATGGTTGTACAGCTTTGTTTGTGTATCATGCTTCTTTTCATCACAGCTTTGGAGCAATTATATGGCCTGAATCCATTTGAGAGGAGAAAGGGTCTGTGCATCTGTCAGACGTGGGGAGGGGGTTCCCTTGTGGGACCTTCGGGATGTGGGCAAACAAAGGCATGACCAATTCAAGGATAAGCCCTCTGTCCAATTCCCGGTTGGTAGAGGAAGCACACAGTGGCTTCTGCCAATGTGGAATTCCTTGTCTGTCATTTCAGGTATCTACCCAGCAGTAAGGTTTGGTGAGTTGCTTTCATTGGTTGGCATGCATGTCAGCCATTGCCTGAGTACAGATGTTTGTTGTGGAGAAGCCTCTTCAACTATATCCAATAAAGTTGTTGCCTGTTTTATCCCAACATATGTAGCCTGTTATGCCTTACTTGCTGCTAAATGCACAATTCCTGAGCCAGTCTCCTCCCCGGATCTGGATCTCTGGATCCGGCACAGCTGTCCCATCCATTTTCCATCCTGAGTTATAGGTGGTTATATTGAAGAGACTTTGTCGTGGGAACTCTACCAGACCTTTCTGGTTGTCACGATACAAGGATCTTTGGTAGATACAGTTTCTATGGATTTTGATATAGGGTCATGAGGATACTTCTTTCCGAAGTAATACCCAGCCTTAACAGTTGAAATGGTCACCTAAAGATTTGTTAAGATATCATTGGGAACACAACAGACTTCTACCGAGAATGCAGTCAAGCTAAATCAAGTGTAATCTGAATTCAGGTGAAATGAAATTATTTAGTTTGAGCCCATTCCAACTGCTCGTGGGTGCTCTCAAACAGATTGCTAACCATTCTATGGACTAGTTTATAATTATTTTCACAAGTAAGAATCTATTCAAATAACCAGGAAAAAAAAAGGAAATCCTCACTATGCAGGTGTTATTTTGTTACTGATTTGTATTGAGCGAAACATACACAGACACAATTTCTCCCTTCTTGAGCAAGGATCAAAATGGTGGACTCACTTCTTACCAATGTTGGTGTTTTTCCAAATTCCTTCCAGTCCTTAGTAATTGCATTGGGATAGTCATCATAAACAATCACTTCCTAGTGAGAAGTTGCTAGGAAGGTTTGTCCTGCTAATATTCTGACAGACTGTTAAAGAGTAACGATCCATATATGGTATCAATGTCCTCTCATTTTTTACCCACTTGTTTTGGAGAGTGACAAATAAACCTTCATGAAACTGATCTAATTGCCTACTATGTTCTTATTCTCTCCTGTGTTTGCTGCTTTCTGTGTGATGAACGCACGCACGCACACGCACGCACACACACACAGTTTCACAGTCATCCCCTGAGTAAAGAGCTGTACTCATAATGGGGAATGAATATACATAAAATCAGGCATAAGGGGTTGATTGCTACCTATATGTTTGTACATTTAGGCTCCACTTACACGTGGAATTCCAGCCACATAGCTGACTGTCCCTAAAACATAGTTTTAAAGATGAAATGATGGCACAGTTGAATGTTAATAAGATAGTGAAGCTGTGGAGTGGAAATCAGTCAGGCAAAACGGATCTCACTCTAGATAAAGACTGGGTTTTCATGAGGCTTGACTACTAGAAAACAGAAGTTACTAACTAGCTCAGTAGTTCCTCACCAGTTTTCACATAGCGATTGCAAGAATTCTGAACAATATTTATTTATTTATTATTTTGCTTCCTTTCTGCCAAAAAAGCCCCTTCTTTTGTTTTTTTTTAGTACATTGGACTGACTGTCTAGCCTCATCTGGAGGAATGGGTGAGGAAATTAGTTATGCTGAAAAACTGCAATATCAAAGGATTCTTAGTATCCCTCCCTCACACACATAGCTCAGACCTCCCTCTGCTGTTTAATTAATATGATAAATGTGTTACGCATAACCTTGGTTTGCACAGTGATTTTAGATAGTCATGATTAGACTGTCAGTTTACTGTATAAACCTGATTTCATGAAGAAGCTTAGTCTTTGGGTTATTTAAACATCAAACCATATGTTTCTTTGGCATCCTGCCTGTAAACTAGCCTGCCCCTTGACTGTTTGTAGTTGAAGTTTCTGACCTCCACATTCCTAGACCGCTTCTTTTCTGTTGGTTACTAGTTAAGTATAAGGGAGAGTACACCTTCAGACAGGCTTTTTCAGAAATATGGATGTAGTTAGCTAGAGTGGTTTCACATTTTAATTTCCAAGGTGAGGTCACTTGAACACATAACACTAGACATTCCCACTTGCCTTCCTGGAAGCTGAAACAGATAGTATTAGGGGCTGTTGGAAACATCTTTGTACAATAAAATACTAATATTTGATTGCCATATTTTGTTGCTGTTCTGTCTAATGTGAAAATGTACTACTGTTGCAAATGTAAACTCAGCCTAAGACAGTTACAGTATGATTAATCTGATGACGTCATCAAGCACATGACTCTAGAGTAACACAATGCCTGTGTCACAAGTGGTGAATAATTCTGGAGATACTACAGTTGTCCTCTTGATTCTCACAAAGGCTTAGCCAATAACAAAGAACAAAAGCGACATTCCATATTGAAGAATTTGATGAAAATGTTGAACATTAAGAGTTATTTCAGACTGTGTCTCATATATTTCTACTGTCTGAATTTTGTTACAATGAACACAATGTATGAAATTTTTTAATGTGAGTTTTTTGTGAACGTTGGGCATGTGATAAAAATAAAAATCAAACTCTAAGTGGTTGTACAAAATTATTTTTCACTTTTCTGGTGGTCTTCCTTCCCTATTTCAGGAAAGGACAAGTTTTTTTGTGCAAATTTTAACTTTTGTTTCAAAAATACTTTAGTCCTATTATTCTGTGACTGGCTGAATATGAGCCCCCAGGGTAAAACACATATGTTTAAAAACGATCATGTTCTTCATTCTTGCCAAGGTTGAATTATTTTTTAAGCCTTGATTCCTAATCAAGGAAATTTGAGATAGTTTTCAGCTCAAAGTATTACTTTTGCAAAACTTAAACATGTAAATATGTGATCCAGTGTGGAGGGCGGGTGAGGGAAAGGGGACTTGCCGGCTGACGATGCTGCTGTTCATGGACAATGCTAAGTCTCTTTTTCTCATGGAAAGTTTTTTTTTTCCCAATGTTTTCTCTCTTATACTTGCTGCAGAATGCAGTGCGACATAATCTTAGTCTTCACAAGTGTTTTGTGCGAGTAGAAAACGTTAAAGGGGCAGTATGGACAGTGGATGAAATAGAGTTCCAAAAACGAAGGCCACAAAAGATCAGTGGGTATGTCCACCATGTTTGAACTTCTTAGCCTAGCTTGGATCATGCTTAAGTGTTAACATAAAGGCTTTGGCTGCTAGATGGTGTTACAGATCAATGCAGGTAGTTTCACCTTGTTTCCATCAAGGGAAACAACAAAGAACATTTCATCACTACCGTTTGTATGCCCACCGGTCCCCTTTGCCCTTGCTTGCTTGGTGTTTGTTTTGCATCACATGCTAGTAGCTTTTAGGTGGCAATGCATATTAACCCTCACGATCCATTTGCTTATGCTTATTGCATTTTATTTTCTTTTTTCCTTTTCCCTGTATTTGATGTCTGTTCTATTCCCCAATCCCGTGTCCCTTTGTTTCCACTTCATCTCGTTTGCTGCTGACCTTATCCCAGGGTGCTATTCGCACCAACCTATCCCTGCATAAGTGCTTTATCAGAGTAGAGGATGAGTTTGGGTCCTTTTGGACTGTTGATGATGAAGAGTTTAAACGTGGCCGTCATATTCAACGAGGCCGTCCTCGAAAATTCTGCCCTGATGAAAACTTTGGCGAGCTTGTTACACAGTAAGATCTTTTACTTGCTTTGTGTGTGTGTATGCGCGCCCTAATTTTCCCCATTTTTTTTGTTTTGTTTTGTTTCCTGTTACTTTTGCTTTGCATGATATATCCATCTCATGTAGACTCGCATTCCACAAAATAGTTGCATTGCCTTTGCTGCAGAAAAATTCCCCTCTAAACGTCATGGTTGTGTATGCATTGCACTGCTTCTTGCAACTGCCTATGCTAACACTTTCTTACATGTTAATTATGATATTATCTTGTAATGCAACAATACTGAGTGGTGTTTATCAAACTGCAGTCAGGTAACTCTGGATAACCAGTTAGCAAGCTGACATTAGGCTGAATCCATACTGTTAAATTTAGATCTTCTTGTTCTCCCATGTTTTTCCACTACAGTTTTTTTTTTGCTACACACTACAATTAACAAATCTAAACATTTGACAGCAGTGCTTGAAGGCTATTGCTGTGATACCCCTGAAGTGCATAAAAATTAAACATTTATGGTGGATTTTTAAAATTTTAGACTTCTTTGCTGAGACTTTTTAACAATTCAACACAGAAGCTATAATTTCAGTAAAGTGGTCTCCTCCCCATTCAGGCTTTTGTAATAATTACTCTCATTCCACATTTTGGTTCAAAATATCTGCTTGGTGACGTGGGACAATACCTTTTTGCTCTTACTAATGACTTGAAGTGAGCATTCTTATGATTCGTCCCAGAATGAGGTACTATTTATTGGCTGCTCCTGGTTCCGTATGTGTTTTTTCTCCTTTTCGTAATTTTTTTTCTGAAAAGGATTTGAAACTTCTCCTTAGTAGGAATTAATGGGTAACACCTTTATATTCTTGTGAGATAGCAGAACAAATAGGGCTGGATTCAGACTAAGACTGCAGTCCTTTCCAGGATTGCGCTTATTAGGTAAATCTCATTAGACACAGTGGAATTGACTTCTGAGTAAACATGCATAAGATTGTAAAGATCCACTTAGGGCCCATTTAAATCATTGTCACATGTTAGTTAAGTTAGTTCCCATTCATCTCAATGGAAGGGAAATCTAATTGAGGTTCTACCCATTCTTTCTTTTGGAACATCTAGGGAATTTTTTAATATAAAAAATAAAAAATTAGCATGATAATGGTAATGATATCATCAGATTAGTCCAACAGATTAGACTGTCTCCTCCCTCTCCTCCAGAAATATACACATTGTTCATATTGTTCATATTGCTCATAAATTACAAAGATATGAGGAAGTCAGAAGCCCAGTTGACTGATGCTTTTGGTTTCTCAGATTCCCTCTAAAGTATGAAAGAGAATGATATTGGAAACTAGTACGATCAACAGTAATTCCCAAAATTGTGTGATAAGGACCATGGACCACCACAAAAGAAAGAAATTCATTCTGGGCTCTTTTCCTAGGAGCCCAGAATACACAGCTGCTCGCTGGTCCACTGGACTTGTCATTTTGGGTCTTCCATTGTTCCAGTCCTCTTCTCCTGAGGATGAGCAGTATTCCTGCTTTTTCTGCACTTGGTATATTATTCAAATAATTCCTTTGGCCAGTGCAGACATTAAAAAAAAAAAAGACTATTCTCAGAGGAGAGTGTGTTGCATGTTGTGTTCTGAGCATGAACAGTGTCTCATGCAGGAACAGAGTGTGTAACAGGCTGTTCTGAAGATGGGCAGTTTTTATACTTACGCACTTAAAATATTTTGCTTTTGAAAGTAAGACGTTCAGAAAATTCTGAATTGGAAGTATCTCAGAAACAAATTCCAACAAACAACATTTACCGGTAATTGAGATGCTGTTTCGACATCCTTTTATCCTCCCAAATGAGAACAGCCAGGGTAGTGGGGGTTTAGATGACCCAGTCGCATTGACCAGGACTTATTGCCTCTTTCTTTTCCATGGCATGAGGAAAGCAGTACTGTTTTTTTGAGGAAGACCCAAATGAACACTCCTTGCTCACATGATTGGCTTTTTCAGATATTCTCCCAAATGTGTAAGAACTCAGAGAACATCTAAAGGCTATCTAAGATTTTTTTTGAGACCAAAAGATATTGTTGCTTGTAAGAGATGAAATAGTGGATACATAACCAATAAAGGTGAGGACAGTTAAAATGGCTATGGAAGTCAAGGAAGTGGAGTTGGATAAAATGTTTACTGTGTTTGTGATATGCCTCGTTGAAGTGTATGACTTAGTTGCCTTTAACTGTTTTTTTTCTTTCTAAATATGTCTTCCTTGCACAGAAACCCTTCACTTATTAAAAACATGCAGACCAGCCACACCTACTGCTCACCTCTCAATGCTGCTTTACAGGTAAGATTAATGAGTGTGGCAAATATGCAACATAGGCGTGTGTGCCTTCTCTATTCGTTTCAAAATATATTAGCCTTGCTCTAATTAGATATTAAATTTTAATTCCGTTAAACTTTTTTCTTAAGTGCATAAAGCATCATGGTCCCTGGAGGCAAACACATATCAGGCTGCTTCAGCATTAGCTAGATGCTTAGCATTTTGAATATTGTGGCAAAAAAATTAAAAGTTCACTTATTAATATTTATCAGCAGTATCATAATTTCCATCCTCTTATTTCAGAATTTCACTTGAGGCAAAAATACCACAAGTGTAATTACTCTAGCACAGCTATTAATGTGCTGAATGATAGGATACTATGTCACATGACCTTCTATTGTTCATGGCTTTAAAGGAAAAGCACATCTCCCCTATGCACACACATACATATACATGCACGTGTGCACGCACACACATACCTTTCTTTTAAAAGGCTTTCACATGCATGTTTCCTATTGTTAGATAACTATACTTTGCATCTTGAGAGAACAGAAGAAAGGAGATGTCAAGTTTGTGCTGGTAATGCAAAAAAATTGTAAAGAAAATATTTAGTCTCCACCATGGTTAGTTGTGTGTATATGTAAATAAACTTTGAAATATTTTATAAACATGTAAAATTGTAAAATATAATAGTTCCATGTTCAACATTTCTATAAAACATTTTAAATAACTAATCTCTTTCATATGCTTGTTGTAAAATTTGACATAACTAATAAACCTTTTGGTGGTTGGCAGTGTCAAGAGAGATGTATTCAAGCTTCCTCTAGATTGTTTTTCATCCATTCTACAATACCTTTACTTTTGCCACACACAGAAGAGACCTGCAGACTGCAATCCACAGTTTACTGTAGTCAACAGGGAAATTATTGTTGACGATACCTGAAATAAACTGTAATCCCTCTACCCCTCTACACACACACCCTGATGAAAAATAGGTACTTAAACTATGTAACTTGGCCAATATGGAAAAAAGGTAGGTGGCCATAACCAAGCACCAAACAATTTTGTAGCCAAAATTAATTGTTTATTCCACAACATTTTGAAAAGGTTTACTGGACTTTAAATTTTACTTTTAAATCAAGGGGCAGATTGATTAAGAAGGAAGCGTCAGCCTACATTACCCCTAATTACTTCAGTTTATGCAGTAACTTCTGAAAAGCAAATGAAAGCATGTGTAAATGAAGCAACTGTAAATACCATTCATTAGGATCTTATTTTCCCTTGAGTCTTGTGAAGTGCAGTTTTTAAAGCCTTGCTCTGTCTGTGGAATAGTATTAAGATTACAAGCACATTTTACATTCATGAAGCTGAAAGGCAAAAATGAAGTGATCCGGCATTCCTTCAGCTTCTGTTAGCTATGTGACTAATTTCAATTAATATGCTTATCATACGGAACAGTTCGTGTTTTAGTTCTAAAACATGTGTTGTTGTCGTCATCTCCCCCCCCCGCCCTTGTATTATGTGATAACGTACCAGTAATTTCTGTTCTGTTGCACTGCCGTCACTAAAAAAGATGCCTACACACAAGAAGAACTAATAAGCTTTGCATATCACATCCAGTATGCTAAGAAGAGTTTGGAAAAAGTCTTGACTAGTTGTTAAAATCAGCTCAGCACTTGTGATAATTAAAAATATGCTTTGCCCAGTTCTCAATCTCTTTCTGATAAAAAGTGACAGAACTGAGCCACATTGTATAGGCTGGGCTTTATTTGAAACCTGGACCAGTGTTCCATGCTGTGAAGCATTATTAATTTTAAGGATTCATGACCATACGCAGAGTTCTTTTTCATTATTAATCTCAGCTGTTTGTCCCCACAGATCTGGAAAAAACAGTCCTGATTAAAAATGTGTGGCTTTGAGGCAGTCTTTAGTGTTTTTTGACAATTAAAACTTTACAAAACACTATGTCTCTATTGGATAAAAATCAAGAAACTATGGATGATTTGAAACTATATATAACAATAAAAGCCATAGCTGCTCAATAGAAGCCATAGCTGCTCAATAGAAGGAAATGTCAATTTAACCACCAGTGAGCCCGCTTCTTGCTCTTAGCTCTTTTGGGCTACTCTCCATTATAATTACCTCCCATTTTAATATCACAGTTCAGACTGCTACTGCAAATCAAACTACTTAAGCCTACCACTTGGTGTATTTGGTTGATGGATTTTATATAAGAACTTCATCTTGTAGGTATCATTAACCATCCTTATGATCTGTTGACATCAGAAGCAAAGAAAAGAAGGGGTATCTCCACTGTCTTACTTTCAGTCCTATAAATGAGATGGCTGTCTTCCAAACTCGTTTCCCACAAGTACAATATCTCTGTTTACGGTCATCCTACTGCCAGCTTATTCCAAGCTCCTTTTACAGGCAGCACTTCTACAAGTGATTACTGCTCTGATTTCAGACAAGAGTGAAACAACTGTCAGGTCTGGTGACATGCTCCACCTGATGGGACATAAAGTAAAGCCATGGAGCTGAATGAAGGTCTCCCGCGGTCTCCTTACTTTATGCTTTGTTATCAATATTCTTTTTTAGACTGCTCAGTTGCTGACAACAGTTTAGTTAACACAGTCACAATGTTGAAATATTTGTACTCTTCTGTTTCTCTCTGAGCTCCGAAGTCATATTGAAGATAGTTATCTCTCAGGTCCGTAAAACACTGCTATTCATTTCTGTCCAAAGGCAGTACTGCCTACAGGTCTCAATCCATTGACTCAGATGCATGCTAAGGAGAAAATGTAGGAAACATTGGTGTTTTTGACATGCAACTCTTTTACCAAATTGCCAAATGATGTGTTTAACTATTGTTGGTGTGTTTGGGGAAAGTTCTGAAAGGAAAATTCTTAGCAAAAAATTACCAGTAAGCTGGATGTATCTTGGGATCACAGTCCTAGAGAGTTCTTAAAAATTATTTTTTTCTTTTAAGCATTAGAATTTCTAGATTAACATTACTGATCAACATTTCAGAATGCTGCCATAGGAGGATCCCCTGTTGCTATCTATCTAGCTCCTTCTGTATAGAATTTGTCCATTTGCCCACCTGTGGTTTTAGAGGAGGAAAAAATAGCAGGTGCTTTTCCTGTTCTGTCGCTTCCTAAATAAATTACTTTACTGCAATTACAAGTTATCTCTGTGGTGGGAAATGCGTGACTCATTATTTCACAAACTGCAGGAAGCACAAGTCTTATGTTCCCCACTTCATCAAAATTATTTTTCTGCATCTTGAATAAAAAAAGATTAATATAATCCTCTTCATTAGAATAGTTTTTTGATTGCCCTGGATAGAGATAGGGACAGTGCTTTCGGGGGGGGGGGCACCTAGATAGAGAATAAAGGGAGGATGTGGTTCTTCAACACACACACATACACACACACATCGTGATGGCTGAATCAAATCTGTATCCATAGGTTGCATTGGGAAAAAAAAAAGGAAGACTCAAAACATCTTTATATCCAGCAAAGTGAAAATGACCAAGACAGGGAAGAAACCCTGTAAATTTTTTTTTTAATCTACAAATGTTCTGCTGCAGATATCCACACTGCTGGATATGTACTATATTGCTGCTATATTAGCCTCATTTTGAGAAGGAGCATGATTTAATTGTTCGAGTCCTTCTCCTTTGTCATTTCCTCCTGTCACCTTGATAGTTTTGTTCCTAAGGTACCGGGCAGAAGCTGCCAAGAGACACTGTTTGGACCTTTCCAGAAGGTACCATTTATGTACTGGGGATGCACAGTGGCTATCAAATTGCTAGGTTCCGGTTGCTGGGGAACCTCAGTTTCCCACCCCTCAACTGCTAAACAGTGTGTATATTGCTATCCAAATCATTCCAAATCACACATAGAACGTGGCAGCCCAAGTACTCCAGACACCTATCGCCCTGTAATATTGTCAAGTCATGCAACTCCTCCATCATTTCAAGCTTGGCCTTGCTCTACATCATTTTATTATTGTTGTACCTTCTACACTCAACTCAACTGTAAATGTCTCACAGAAAAGTGAATGAATAGAAATAACTCAACTTTCTCGTCATCTTTTTTCTTGCATTTTTATTTGTGTGCTCATGCCACATTTAGCATGGCAGCACACATTTCTGTATCCTCCCTTTCTCTCAACACACACCACTAAGACTGATAGATAGAGAAGTTCAGTAAGCTACATTTATGGATGATAAGATGCTGAGATGCTCTCGTAGGTATATGCCACCCTTCAGTCATATCTGAGGAGTCTGCTTTTGTGGATATCTTCTAGGGCTTCTTGGGAAGCCAGTGGCTGGTCACTTGCTTTCAGTTTTACTTCCTCACAGTTGTTAGATAGGAATATAGATTGATACAAGAATGAATTAAACAATAATTTTAAATTTCAAATAAATTTAAATTATTTAAAAACAATAATTATAGGACCATCTTCCTGTAAGTGTGCTATATAAAGAACAAGTGCAAGAAAGTGATTTATTACTCCTTTCCTTTTCAGTAAAGAATGCCCACTTAGGTCGAAGTGAGGCATCATTTTCTATATGAAAATCATGTGAAAAGTTAATATCTCATTTTAACATGTTTCCCTTATTTAAATATGAACTTCTTTGCCACACAGCAGCTACCTTCCAAACTAGAGAGTTTGAGTTTACATTAGATAAGCAATGTAAGAACAAAGTAGTCAATAATGGAAAGGCAGTGCAAGTCATTTGTGCACAGTTTGCTTCTTTGGAATTCTGTGAGAGGTCTAGTGCAAAATCCATCAAGCTGAATAAAGATATTGTCAAAGTAGATGTCACAGTAGACAATATGAATATGGAAAACAATATTACCAGAAAGTTGTCTAAAATATTTTGTTCTCACTATATAATCCAGTTTTCATCAATAATGTACAGTAGAAGAGATCAGCCAGAACCGCTCCTCCTTTTCATTTAAGACCCTTCTTGTACCATCCCACAAATTGCTCATCATTCCAAGCTGTTAACCCTCCACGCTTTCATTTGTTATTCTCAGAGTGTTGCCACAGGGGATTGTAGCACAGGAAAACTGGTATGCACATGCCTGTGATGAGCTTCATAGTGTACCATGAATGGAGAACAGGAATGTATTTCCATGCCAGATGTACCTGAATAAAGGAGGGAACTGTTTAGCTAAATTCCACCCCCCAAAATATGTTTTCACTCGTGCATTAGCACAATAGATAATACCTCATTGCTGAAAATTCTCAAAGTTCAAAGTCTGAGCCTTAAGAGACGTTTCAAGCTCCCGTTATAGTTTAGAGACGGAGCACGTGCTTTTCCTCAGGACCATGGTTCAGGGCAAAGGGTCTGATCACTATCACCTCATGCTGTTGTTTAAAGAAAAAATAATTATGGAAAGTTAATTAACCATTTAGTGTAACATTTACTTAAGTGAATTATTCCTTGTGCAGATTTTGTTTGGTGGTAAAGGTGAAGTTATTTTTAGATAGAAAACTCAGTACACCAGATGTGAAACCCATGATGTGGCCATGCACATGAGAACATAGCTTAAACAGAGTACCGTGGAAGTGGCCTATAACACATGTATGACCATGTGATGCTGTGGATTCTCATGTCTTGTTCTTTAACTTGACAGGCTTCAATGGCTGAGAACAGTATACCTCTGTACACTACTGCTTCCATGGGAAACCCTACTTTGGGCAGTTTAGCCAGTGCTATGCGGGAAGATCTTAATGGTGCAATGGAGCATGCGAACAGTAATGGGAGTGACAGCAGTCCAGGACGTTCCCCTATGCAAGCAATGTAAGTACAGAGGCATGTTGCTGTTTGTCTTTTGCTCCAGTCTCTCTCTCCCTCCTCAAACCCCTGCAGCCAAGTTAAAACTCTGAGGCTTCAGAAAATATGTATGTTAATATGAAGGAAAGGAATTATCATTGGTTACACAGTAAAGTATCAATAATCAGCTGAATCTAGTCTGACAAATCCACCCAAGTATACACTTGCTTGCTTATTTACCATTCTGTTGTTTAACTCTAAGGCCAAATGGCTGCACAAACAATATTATGCAAAAGCATTTCATTCAGAGAAAGTCTTTGTCTTTTCAATTCATTGTTCCTTCCAACCGTTTAATGCATATGGAAAGATGTATCAATGGCTGTTAGCAGTAAAAATGGAGCTTGCTTGTTCTGGGAGTTTTTACTTTTGAGCACAAGATGCTGGAGTTAAACCATTGAAGAAGTCTTGGTGCCATCATTTCTGTTTATGTCCTGCACGAAAGACCTTTAAGCTTCTGATCATGTTCCAGTTAAATACCAACCAGATAACAAATCAAAATTAGCAAGTGGTCTTTTGTATGTAGAAAATAACATCTTCTGCATATGAAGCAGCACTTTCCATTTGATTCAGAAAATATCGTCTCTTGTCCAGAAAATGTTTTTGCCCAAAAAAATAGTGAGGGTTGGTTTTGTTTTTTTTTGTTTTTTGCAAAGTAAATCCCAAACTGCAGCCTATACTACAGAGAAAATATTTCTGCACTGAAATTTTGTTCCCTGCACCAAAATTGCTGTGCAGAAAAATGCTCTTTTCTGTGCAAAATCATAGGTGAATTTTGTGCAGAGTAAGTCTAAAACTGTGATTAGTGTTACAAAACATAGCAGTTGACAGTGGAAGGGAAATTGCTAAAATTAGTCATTGTCTTTACTTTAGTTGCAGGGGAAGGGCAGAGTGGGAATGGAAGATCTTCTCACATGGTTACACTGGTTAGCTGGCAGTACACCAGAAACAATTTTGTTCACTTTTGAAATGGACAACGAATAACTATCGCAACCTGTACCTTAAAACATGACAACAGAATTACTGGTCCTCTTGCCAAAAAGATCACATAGCCAATTAATAAACTGGTTAAAGGAATTAATTTGTAGCCCTTCTACTTCAAAGTAATATGAATCAGGCAGTGACAAAAGTAGGTCTAAATCAAAAGGTAGGAAAACATTAACCTAATGCTACCCTAATAATTAGTTGTGAAGGTAATTAGCATTTAATGGTTTTTAAAAAGTTTCCCACCTGCATAATATGTTGGGTAGGGGGTAGAGGAGAAAGGAAATCTAAAGCTCTTACTACTTTGATATTTCAGCATTTTAAATCAGTGCACATTATGCTTTGAAAAAAAATCTTTAAAGATGGCAACATTCATTTTTAATTAATAATTAATTTGAACATTGTCTTTTACCATTTACTTCAAAACATTTGAATGTGTTTAGCTTTTAGAGAGATTGTTTGTGCAGTATTAATTAGCATTCCCAAAGCAGAACGACATGACATTCTTCTAAAACTATTTGAATGGATTCGTCTTCAGGCAATTTTGGGCACAGATACTTTTGCTTTCTCTCTGACAGTATTAAGGCCTCACTAGTTTCTAATACTAGAGAAGTTACTAGGATTTTTTCAGGAGTAAGGAATCTTAAGTTTTGCCAGGCATAATTTAGTTAAGCTCCTTAAAACTCTTTTGGTTAAAAAAAAAAGAGTTGTTTTTTTTTTTTAATTGACAATTAAAACAGTGGAAAAGAATTAGTTAGCAACACAATATATAGAGTTGACATATTTTGATACCAACATGTAGTTTTTCATTGCTAAATTGCATCAGAATAAGAAACATTGTAGGGCAGGAACATAACTTTGTGCTGACAGAATTTCACATCAGCTATACAGTATTGTCTTTTTTAGTAAATTTCAGTGTTGTGCAATTAAATGTAAATGTGCAGTGTATATGTACAACCATGTGCAATGGTGTTGTGTGCATAACTCTGCTTCTGCAACCTTGAACTGAATACAATTGTTTTGCAATGGATAAAAAAGTCCAATCATTTCTATGGGAGAAATTATAGATGCATTAAAGTTCCAACAGGGTTCCAACCATTCTGTTCATGGCAGCTTCCAAAAATTAGATCATGTGCAGTTCCTTAGGCTGTTTTTGCAGTCTTCCACCTGCACTAAAAATTTGAGCAAAAAAATTTTTTTTGTCCCCAGAATCAGTGTCTCTGAATCATCTTTAGAGTATAAGAGACCATTTTCCTGAACTATTTTAAAACCTTTTCAGACATTGGGGGCTTTTTTTTAGAACTGGAAATAGCTTCCATTCACTTCTATCTCCTGGACTTGGAATATCAAAAACAGTGGAATTGTCCCTCTGTGCCACTTAAAAAGCACAAACATTCGTTCTGAATTAAAACATGTAACACTTCAAGGTCCAGTAGTGGGGACTGGAGATCTCCCACCCCAATCCGATGTCTTTCTATTCCTCTGTACGGCAGTCATGTCTGCTCTAGTTTTTGTATAACTTTGCCTGTTTCAGGAGGGAATTCTATACCCTTCTTGATGTTCTTGATATACAGAGTTGCTGATAGATAAGGTTCAAGTAAACAGTGAGCAATACGGCAAAAATGGGCTTCAGAGAATGCATTTGGTGTCACAGCACTGACTGCCTGTTTCTCACATGTTATATTCTGTACCTCACCTTGGTGCAGAAACTGGTATACAGCCCACTTCTGTACATCCACATTGGTATAGGAATCAGCCTTAAGAATGAGTTTTTCTATACTGAATTTTTTTTTTTTTTGGTTAAAAGGAGGAGCAGATTATGAGAATTATGTATAATGACCTAAGCACAGAGCAATTTAGTTACTTTTTACCTTGGATACACAATGAGATGATGATATGCCCACCCACTCATCTACCTTATGGAAAAACTGTAAAAAGCAAAAGTGCCTTGGAATTTTTTGTCCCTCTTTGAAAACAACAACACATTTAGAGATGGTATTGGTTGATAATAGCAGCCTTCACAATTCTCAGAAATATCCTTGATACTCCAATTGTATAGATATTTGTGGGAGCATTTTTCCTGTGTTTAAAAATTCAGTAAACCGCTAATGGAAGTTCCTGGGCATTTGCATTAAACTGGTATTTCCAAGATGCATTGGGAACATTTCAGGATTCTGTTCATAATGTGATAGGAAAGTTGCATAGTATAATGAAACACCGGCACTCAGTGCAGGCCGTTATATCACAGGGAGTTATCTAGACTTTGAGATTACAATTGAGTACCTTTTATAGTGACATTTGTCTTTTGCCTAACAAACTATACTTCTCTTCTATAAAGAAATTGTTTTTAAATAGTTATGATATAATGGAATAGATCACACCTCTAAACTTTATCACAAACTTGAGGGAGTCTTGTTAACGTAACTAAGGAAGTATAACACTCCTGCCAAAATCTTATTGCCATTTCTTCATTGCATTTTATGACACCCTGAAAGGCTTCCTACCTCCCCCCCCCGCCCTCCTCTTGCTCTTCCACTCTTTTTTAAACGTTAGAAAGTAGTCACATAATTACAGCTTGGGGATATAACACTTTCATCCTGACATGCTCCAAAGGTAGTCACAAAGCAAATGGTTCCATGCTGTGTGCACCACTAAAACACAGTGGCATTAAACAACAGTCAGCTTTATTAAAAACTCTTCTCTTCCCAGAGTGGACAAACAAAAGAATTACTCAGATGTGAAAAGAAGGGAAAGTTTCACTCAGGGAGGTTATTTATAGTTAACCCCTTCAGAAGCAAGAGGCATGTAATCTAAAAGGAATGGAGGGACAGTCTGATAGTAGGGAAGAAGAAGCAAAGCTTTCTTTTTAGTTCTAGTTTTGCCTTTGGTGACTGCTTCAGTTTTGGCTTTTTCTTTATTCCCTGTTGTAAGAGGATTTGTTAAGTCTTTTTACAGAGGAGTTCCAGTCAGTGTGTAAAACTGTGAGAGGTGATTTAGAACAAAGAGCACTTCTGATAAGTTTGTCCCAAATCTCTGAAGACTGTGAGTAATCACTAAAAACATATTTATTAGAGTGATCTTAAAAGCAGAACTTAATAAATTAGCAAAATATTTTGGTTTTTTCCTTCTTCAAGTGCTGAAAACAAAAAAAAAGTAGTTTATTTTTGCTTTGCGTACAGGTTATTTTTGCTTTCAGCAACTGAAGAAGGCAGAAGCTGAAATCTTTCGCTAATGTATTAACTTCTGTTTGCTAATCACCTGTATAGATATATGTGTGTGTGTGAGTTTGTGTGTATATTTTACAGAGAGAAAGAGAGAGAAGTATCTGCACTGCATTTCCCCTGCAAAAGAGTTGCCTCAAAGCAGCTGATTTGATTTGATTTGTTTGTTTATTTAATATCCTGCCTTTTTGCAAAAAAAAAAAAGAAAGAAAGAAAGAAAGAAACTGGAGAAAAGATAATCTATAAAACGATAAGATAGAAAGATAAAACCTGTTATAATTTTTTTAAAAAAAAAAAACCCCACAGTCATTAGAACACATCTATAAACTCAAAGAGGAGCAGCAGAGCTAAAAACTCCAGAGAACCAAACTAGCAGTCACTTAATAAAATTAAACAACATAGGCGAGTTATTAAGAGGAAGAAGTCTTTACATGCCAGCAGAATGCAGATAAAATGCAAGATATAAAAGAAGCTTCCTTCAGTTCTGAGCAGTTCTGGACGGCCAGAGAGCCATGAATAATTCAGTGTCTGTTTACTTTCACATGCTGAAATAGGGTCCTAATCCAAAACAGCTAGAAAATGAACATGTTTTCAGTGTTGTTTAATATTAGGCGAGCAATGATTTTCCACTGACAAGAGTTTACTTAAAGTAATATGTGACCCCATTTTTTCCTTCCTACTGTCTGTTGTGATGGAGGAGGAGCAGTAGATTCACCTAACAGTTGGATAGATCAGCGAGGATGAATGCCAGGGCCTTATCCAAATAGTGGGCAGTGGCTACAGCCCTCCAAGTTAATTTTACCCAAAGAGGGGAACCAGAGAAAAAAATGGGAATGTATTCATTCAACATCAAGAACTAAATTTCTGGGAGTGGAGGAGGAAAAAGACTAAGCAATAAGAACACTTAGACAAGTAAAGAATGTAACGCAAATCACAATAAAGTTGGAGGAAATGGTAGTCAAGTCATTAAAGTCATTAAAATAGTTGAAATGATCCACAGGTAAAGCCTTCATTCTTACAATCAATTTTTTGAGGCACAGATGTGGCTATGGCACTCAGTCTGTTACTCAGTGACTTTGGAGCAATTACTATATAATTGTTGTGGGGGGCACCAACAGCCTGTGCTCTGAGCAGGGAGGCCCCAAGCCCCAACTGTGAGGTCTCCACTTTCGGCTGAAGACCACAGACCATCAGTGATAGGAAGGTGGAGGTCAGAGGTGGACTACTCTTTTTCTGCTCCACTGTGGCAAGTACAGCTTTTACTTCTCGTCTAGTGCAACTGCAGAGTCCCTGATCCATCTTAGGGCCCTTGTGTTAGTAGTGGCGGGGGGGTGTACTCCTTTCTGAATCAGTTCTCCACAAGAACCTGAATCAGTCCTCCACAAGGACCTGTAAATGCAAATCATCCGATCCATTGGAAAGGTTCAGGTAATTCAGACCACAGTAGAAGGGATTCCTTGAGCTTACTTCATATTAGAGATGTGTGGAAAAAAACACACTCTGTTGAGTTTTCTAGGTGGAAATAATTGTTGGACTGAATGAAACCAGGTGCAATATATATTTGGAAAGCTTTCAGTTTGGAGAGCTCTCACTATATTCCATGAAAGAAAAAAAAGTACATGCCAATGTGGACACATTTGAAAAATATTTTTAAAAATTCATGAGCATAAATATACTTCAGCCAATGGGGCAATGCCTCTATTAATATGTCCAGTAATGAGCCAGTTTCAAAAACGTACAGAAGAACATGCATGAATATGCATGAATTTTCTTTTGTTAAAAAAATGTTCTGCAGATAATTGGTACAGAAAATCCTTGAAGGTGAGAAAAGGAGGAAGTCTGCAGAATGTGACTTAACAGATGTATCTCTAAAGCCAGTCATTCCGATGTCATTGGGGCAGTGAGTCCTCTCCAGGTTTTATTCTAAGCTTCAAAGGAACTTCAGTCTCCCAGTAATATCAGAGCCACCAACTGCTGCTGTATTATTGTTATTTAAAAAAGCATGTTGCTACTAGTTGTGGACTAAAGCCAACTGAAAGCACACCTGCTGAAATGAATTGACTTCATTGCTTCTACTCTGCCAAAGAGTTACATAGGAGCTGACCTTAGAGGCCTGTTGTTTCCTTCCTGTGTCCCAGAGTCTCCAGGTCTCTTATTCCTCAGAGAATCCCTTGCAACAAATCCATCCAATTTTCTTGTGTTCCATGTGGTTCCTTCTCTCGTTAGTAGCAGCATACTATTTATTTATTTACAAATGCTTTACCCACTTTCCCTATTCTTATTGAGTTACACAGAATGGGTAACAGAAACCAACAATCAGAATTAAAATAACAGTAATCTACACCATAAACTAAAATGTATAATGTCATAATTACATTTTATTTAAAAAAAAGTAGAAAAAATAATACCTATCAGTTTAAATAGCAAAAGAGATAAAAAGCTTGCTTTAAAAAAAAAAGTTTATCTAAATCCAGCTAACCATGTCTTGATTTCTCCTGTTTTCAGAAGGAGGATATTCAGAAGGAGGATATTATCCTTGCAACAGAAATAATTAACTTATTTTAGTGCAAGAGTATTTCATACCCACCTACCTCTGCAGAAAAAATCAATTAGATGTATGAGAACAATGAGGCCCATTGAAAAGTCTTTCTGTATCCATGTATTTTCTAGAACTGTTACGTTGTACAAATAAGCAAATCAGTAACGAATGTTTGACCCTAGATAGCTACTTTGTGTCCCATATGGGGGAAAGGTGAGATGTAAATCTAAGAAATGAATAATAACAAATATTTTAATACCTACTTTCCTACCATGTCCTGATAGATAAGCAGCTTAGTAAAGTCTGTTTTGAGGAATATATAAGAACCCCATGCATACATACTCACACACTTCCTATAATACCTATTGTTAGTGTTTTGTCATTAATTTTTTACAGCACAGAGTTATTTCTCCAGTTCATTTGTAAGTGAGAAAAAGGTTCACTGGGAAACGTTGCTGTATGTGGGTAAAAATTATTGAGAGAAGATATAGGTGCAACTAAACAAGTCTCAGATGTTTCTCAAAGAACTCCTGAGACATAAAAACAGACAATGGATAAAAAGCCCTTAGTAGTCTTGGAAAGTTATTCAGTCACCAACTGAGGTGTTTACTGTGTATTTTACTGCAACGTGTTAGAAACAACTATTTATTATGATGTGGTCCATGATTCCAAGATGTGATTTTGTATATTAAATAAATGTCTCACTGAAAAGGTTATTTCTCTCCGGTGATCAAATGCGGGATAAGCTGCGAGTTGAGACAGTTGCCTTCTTCATTACGCGAAGTAATGCACAATTCAAGAGCCTAATCGGGAGAGAAAAAACTGCAAAAAGGCATTCTCAAATACTGATAGAAGTGCACTTGCTACATCTGGAGACTTTCAAGCCATTACCAATATTAACAAACACGAGGCTGGAGATCTGAAATGCATGAACTGAGCCAGCAGTACTATCATGTGGTTTGCTTCTCTTTGGCACACATACTGACCCAGTTCCCTCTCACAGTGCAAGTGTTGGTTACATATCAGGCAGCTGGAGTTCATTAATATGATAGCAGACAGAAGTTTATTTTTGACTTCCATATGTGGTTTTCTCTTGGTCCACAAGAGAACTCAGGTGAAGACTGTATCACTCCCATCCA
The DNA here is from genome assembly GCA_948474755.1 of Ctenosaura bakeri. Lineage (NCBI taxonomy): Eukaryota > Metazoa > Chordata > Lepidosauria > Squamata > Iguanidae > Ctenosaura > Ctenosaura bakeri. Next base: position 223,246 of record CAOLHI010000603.1, on the reverse strand, counting down.
CTGAGAATGTGCAACTGTTTTAATCCAGTTGGAAGTGATTTTTTTTTACACTGAATGCTTGTCCTTAGGATTGTTCCTTTTTAGATTTTGCTGACTGCAACGTCTGATATTGTAAACTTAAATCCCAGTTTGAAAACTGTGTCTTGAACTCATTATTACTTTATTTCAAGGGCTTACCTTAAACATCAATTATTTAGCAAGATTTTCCTTGGTGGGTTAATGTTTACAGGATACTGCCTATACAATCAGACTTCCTTTCTTAGAGTCTCTTAACAAAATACTACTTCCACACAGGGATATTTTACATATCAAAAGCTACCAAAGAACAAGAAATGGGAAGGTAATTTGTATTTGTAAATGGGTTTGTTGTGAATATGATTTACGGACAACATTTTCAATTGTTATCATGCCCGTTTTGTATAATCAACCCTTGTTCCCTCGTGGGTTATTCACATGCTATTCTATAATGAGAAATTTGGCAGATCTCATCTCTTTAGTGCATCCTTAGTGCCCACCACGAGCTGAGGATCATGTTCTGCCTTGTTTACAGCTGACAGTGTTATTATTCTCATTAGGACTTTGCTTTCTTATCATATTGTTGTGTTGAGCGAGCCTTTTCCTCTCCGTTTGTGTTTCCTGGCAGGGCTTTTCTTCCCTTATTGACAGTTTGTAAAAATATGCATTAATTTGGAGTTTAAAGCATGTATCATGGTGTCTCTTTGCTGTGTTTGCTTGAAGTTGATTAATGATAGAACCTCACTTGGGGTCGGCCTCTGGAGACTTGCCTCACAGGTTCTGCATGTTAACTAGAAAAGCAGAACACACAGTAACCGATGATTAGCCCAGCCTCCGAAAGCTCAGTGGGCTGATAAACCACTGTTTTGCTTTACAGATGCTTATTTCATTTATTTATCTGAAGATTGTATTAATCAAGCTAATGTGTCACTTGAGAGCATTTTCTCTAAATCCCATGAAGAAACCATAGGCAAGGCTTTTTTCTTCCCTGTTGAAGCTCAGTGTTCTTTGGCACATTGGGGATTTTCTTCCCATTTTCCTTTTGCAGCCAAGTTAATAACCACAATGTGACTTGTATTTGACAAAATTGGGGGGAGGAATCTGTACAGTACACCACCACAACAATGGAAGAGAGGTTTTCAAATGCCTTGGAATCTTTTATCCTCTTTTATGATTACATTTCTGCCAGACATCTTTGCCATTTGGTTGGAAAAAATGTATTTTTAGGTCCTTAAATATCTTTGAAAAACAGAATTCTAGTTTCACCGCTAAGTGATATGTGTCTGATAGGTGTTTTTATTCTGTGAGAGATGCTTGTATTAAAAAAAATGAGGAAAATGTTTTGAGATGTTTACAGTTCTTTCCTACTCAAGCAGTAAGAAAGCAAATGGACAAAGTTAATCACTGACCCAAACCTCCTTTTATTTTTGTGTCTTTACAGGCACCCTGTGCATGTCAAAGAAGAACCGCTAGACCCAGATGAAAATGAAGGCCCGCTATCATTAGTGACAACAGCCAATCACAGTCCAGAGTTTGATCACGACAGAGATTATGAAGATGAAAATGTAAATGAGGACATTGAATGAATATGTCTGTAGTTGTGTTTCTGCAAATGAAGCTCACGGGGATGGAGTTTTAAAAAAAACATATACTTCAAAATTAGCTGTGAAATCTCTCCCCGTTGTTGTACAGCCTGGAGGATACACTCAGTCCATGTTGACAGCTACGAAATATGTTAACTCTTAGTGCCATCACAAGTATCCCATTTGGGAGTATTTTTGATTTTTCTACTTTTTGTTGAAAAAAACAAAACAAAGGAATTTGTACTCTGTGCATTGGATGGACTTGTTTGGTACTTGGGATTCCCTCTCACAGTCAACATCAGTGTTGTAAATTTGTTCAACCAATTCATTTATACACACTTTGGCAGCAGACTTTGGACTGCAATTCTTCCGGTTTGGGACACTGAAGACTTCAAGCTGAGCATGTACACATAAATTGCATATCAAGCCTTTCCCCAGATTTTAAGAATTCCAATGGACAACATATTTGCACAGTATCGCATGTTGGTTATCACTGCCTTTACTTTTTTTCCTTTCAATTCCTATTGGGATGGGGAAGTCCTGATGTGTATGTGTGTATGCGTGCATGTATGGGTGTAGGGGTGTGTGCGTGTGTGTGCATATTGAAGAGGGATTAAAAGAACATTCTCCCAATTTTTTAGTGTATAGCTTTGATTCACCCCCCACACCCCCCACTTCTCCTATGCCATTTTAAGTTCTGACCTCAGGCCTCAACTGGCCAAGGCCTTTTGAGGCTTAATGTTTTCTGTACTTTTGTGATGAATGTTAATAGGTGTGTTTATTATACAAAGATGAATGTCCTTCAAATTGTTTGTAGTTCTTTTTCTGCCATTTCCTTCAGATGCCATCATTATTTTGTTTAGCTTTGGAAAAACATTCCATTTTGGGCTATATGTCCCCTTCCCCCCACTCCACAGGAAAAGGTTCTCAGATGCTGCTGTAACCTGTGCAAAGTTGTCTTCTAATAGAGTTTAAGAAAGGCAGTACTGCAAGAGTGAGAATGAAAAGCAAACCAGCATAGAAAGAGTATAGAATGTTGTTCAAAATTCATTCCGCAGAGCAGTCTATATTGTTGTCATCATGGTTCAGAGGTTTGTTTCTCTGGGGTCTCGTTTGTTTCTTTTTGTAGCAAATTTAGAAACACAGAATTTAACAGCACACATGTGCACGCACACACACACACACACACACACACGAATATACATGACCCAGCAGAGTTTATGTCTTTTTTTGCTCCTTCGCAAGCATTTTTGGGCCTTGAAATGGCTTTGAAATATCTACCCATCTGTGTATTTTGTTTATATTTTGTAAACAGGTATTGTGTTTGGTGATTTTTTTCCAGGTTCAAAAAGCCTGAGGATTTGACTGGTGGCATCTATCAGTTTGTATAGAATATAGGTGCAGGATTCCACCTGTTGGGCAATCAGTAAGGTTCATGTTAATACTTTTAATTGGACAAACTCTGTTACCGTTGTTAAGATCATTACACCATATTGCATCAACCCATATCAAAAACTAACAACCTGAAACCTGTGGGAGAGTTAGCACGGCTGCAAACTGCAGTGTTCTTCACAGCAAATGTGGGCAGATAGCTGTTGTTAAAATGTTGGTTCCCCTTTATCACTGGACATCTAAACACTGTCATTCTCCAACCACTTCTCTGTAACCCACTTATTTATGTCGGACTATAGCTTTTTAATTTTAAAAACCTTTCTGATCTTAATTTATATTCTGCTTTGTACCCCCCCCCAAAATTACCAAAGATATTACGCAAAGGTAAATTATGTTCTCTGTTATATGCTTTATCTTACGAAGCCAAATATCCTCTTATTGTTGATCAAAGGAGGTGTAAGAATTTAGAAGCAAATGGGCTACGGCTAACCTGAGAAGTAAAACTGCTCCTTTATTAGAGTATAATTTAGAAGACCAAGTAGATGGCTGAACCAAAGTTGTTGTTGTTTTAATTTTGTGTTTCTTTACAGTCACCAAATGTTCTTCTGTAAAGAGAGAGCTTTTTTTTTAAGGCTAAAGCTAAGGAACAGGACTAAGTGAAAGGAGTAAATAAGGGCAGCATTTCATCTTGAGAAAGTATAAGGGTAGTCTGTTTTGCAGAAAAAAATGGAGTATCCTGCAAAGAAGCAGTTACATGATATGTAGAAGAGCTCTCACAACTTAAAACAAAACCATATGGTAGTGTCACAAGAAAAAAAAAGTTTTTATGCTTCTGTTTGGCCTTACAAATCTATTCACTTTTGTTAAAAGCTATTAACAGGGCAATGCTTCTTCTTCTTCTTTTTTTAATGAGTTATCTGTGCACATGTTCTTTAGAATGACTGTGATTGTTGTTCTGTTGGGATAGTTCCCTCTATGTATTTTGGTCAGCATCTTTCAAATGGAAGAACATTCCTATCCCCTTATAAATGTTGGTACCATTCAAATCAATGGGAGATTTGCCATTCACTACACTGGACTCAAATTGCTTTTTGTTATTTTGACTGACAGTGATATATTCTCAATTTTTAAAAAATTCCCTGAATTTATTTTTTTAATTTTTTAATGTTTTTTGAGGAGGGCAGTCTGTGGTCATCGGAAACATTTTAAAACAAACTGTATTGAGGCAGCTCCATGATGCACAACAGATAGCCAGATGGGATCAGTTGAAGCTATCTCTCCTTGTGCTCCAAAACTGAGTGGTTTTGCTGGTTAGCTTGGTATTCAGAAAGGGGATAAAAACCTGGTAGATTAGTTCATTCTCAGCATGTGTAGCTAGACATGAGTAAAGATAACAGCATGAGAAACTGTTAGTACGCATACCTCAGTTCAAACTGTTAGGGAATGAGTAAATAAAAAAAAATTAAAACTACATTTCACTCAGTTGCACTTAGTTGTTATGTCTTGCATGCATAGTCTAAAGACTGTAGCAAAATAATGAAAAAGGAAATAAAATAAAAAGATTAGACTTTCCATACTTTGCAGGTATCGCTGCCCTGCAGAAGAACCAAGAGAAGAAAAAAAATCTCAGGCTTTACATCAAGCAGACTTCGCTATTTTTTACAAATTTCTGATTCTGTGTCCCTTTGGATAATAACAATTGTTCCTATAGGGTGGGGTTTATTATGTTGTACATATATAGCCCAATGTGTCTCTGTGATCCTTTTTGTCTTTCAGCGGGTGGGGGAGGGATGGGCGTCAGGGGAAGGAAAAGGGTGGGGGGAGATCCTTTTTTTAAGAAAAATCATTCCTTAAAAGGAATAAATGCATACCTATTTGTCAAAACACCTTTTGCTTTTTGTGCAACTGCTTTATATTACCTATACTTTTAAAAATGCTTTGGAAAAAAAATCCTACTGTATGTAATGGAATTGCAGAATATGCTGCACATGTATTTTATTTAGTTATCCTTGCTTTAAGACTATTGGATGACATTTGCTGACCTGTGGGAGAAAATCCCAAACTCTTTGGTTTGGGCAGATTTTTGCCCCTTTTCAGTTTTTAAAGTGTAACATAGCTGACAGATGATTAATTTTTTTTTCTTCTGTTATGGATCAAATCATTTTTGTACAGGTTTTTTTGTTGTTGTTCTTATGCTGTTTTGTTTTCCTTTTTGTTTGGTTGGTTTGTTTTATTTTTAAATACTTTCCCCAGCCCTTCTGTTACCCCATACCACTGCCTGTTTCTGGCTGTCTTACGGGAAAAAAAAAAGAAAAAGAAAAAAAAGTTTAACAAATGTTTTCTCCTGCTGCAGTAAATACTTTGCATGATGAATTCCAAGGTCACACTTGCTCAAAGTTTATCAGTGAAGTAGTGATTAATAATGGAGAGTGTCAAAATCATTGAACTTTTGTATAAAAAAAAACTTTACAAGGTGCCAAGATGTAAAGACAATTTGTTACATGTTTTGTTCTTTTTTTCAAAGAAAAGCGTACATTATGAAAGTAGTACCATGTATCAGGTGAACCTCTGTCAGGAATGAGTCAAAAAGCCTACCTTATTTACCCGCATAGCATTCTGTGCAACTCATCAGGCCATTTTTGCGTCCCTTGCTGTGAGCTCTGATCACTTATTGCGTTGCGGGAGGGAGGGAAGAGTCTTCCTTGCCAAGTGGACTCCAAAGAGCCACTTCCACTGCATTTGCGGATTGCTAGCTGGTGGTGGCCATCCATGCAGACCCAAAAATAGCCTGCAGTTCATCTTCCCTTAACAGCCCCTTGTATCAAAATAAAGAGAGATCCATTGGCAGAAATCTAGAAGAAGAGCATCCATTGTATCGATTCAAATAAACTCAGTTCAAATACTTTAAACTCTCACTGGATTTCTACATTGGAGTAGAAGCAGAAGAAAAAGAGAGAGAAAGAAGTAAGGCTTATGTTTAAAAAGAAAATCCTTTTAGAGAATCTGACCATGGTTGGATAGTTAAGGTGGAAAAGTAACAGGGCGAGACACAATTCTATAAATAATACAGATCATTACATATTTTATATTTCCAAGTTTTAAAAGAACTGAACTATTGTAGCTTTCAGAATACTGACAAGTTACTTTCCTTATAGCATGGAGAATGTGTTTTAAACTTTTGGAAAGCTTTTGGTACCTTTTGGTTAAAATAATTCAGATGGAATTTTTAGATGTCACAGAAATAATCTCTCAGATTCTAGGTCTTGAGAGTTATATTTACAGATTATTCTACATTTTTAAATAAGCAAACCCAGAGTAGGGAACAGAAGGAGAACTATCTCCTTCCCATAAGCCTTTATGAAAATGGTACAGTCCAGACTGTTAGCATGGTGCTTCATGTGTATGTGCTGCCAGCAAATGAGATTCTCCATTTTACTTTTATTTTATTTTATTTTTTAGGCATACAAGAAACTCATTCCTTACATCAACTGTAATTCCATCATTCCATGTCTGTTGATGCAGACAAAAAATGTTGTGTAGTCAGTACTTATTACTGACATTATAGCATTCTCTAATGCAATAAAAGTGCTGGTTGTTCACACTGGTGATAACATGTTGCCATGAGCTAAGTCTTTTTGCTTTCCCTGTGTGCCGACGCTGCACTCAAAACACCAATACATCCACCTGGTTGCATACGTAGAACTTTTATATGTTGTCATGAAGCCATTCATACCCTCGCTGAGGTCAAAAGAGAAGGTTTTTGTGTGCCCTTCATCACAGGATGTGGTTCATTTTTAAGGAAAGGAATGAAGCAAGTATAGGTGTCAGAATTAGGCACGGCATTATAACTGGCTGGTCCTGATCTGTTGAGCATATAGAGGCCAAATCTTTGTTTAAGCAGCAACTATATACACAATGGCATTGCAACACATCCCATTGAATTCCATGGAGCTTGCTTCTGAACAGACTTAATATAATATCTGTTGATAGTTTCTTAGATTTTTTTACCCTCAAGCCTGAAAACATTCATGATGTCAAGGCCCAGTCATAAAATATTTAATAATCTTCCAAAGCTTAACATTACAGTTGTGCGTTGAGCTTGGAACTGAAGATAGGAGAACTTGTCTGGCCGATCCACTTATGCCACTTCAGTGTTAGAGCTGCAACATGACTTCTTCACGTAATACTGCACCTGAAGTCCTGTAAGAGGAAAAGCTTCCAAATTCATCCAGGTAATGTTGACAGGTGGACTAGTGCACTCCAACATGGCTGCACTGAAACAGTTGAATCCTTGGTTGAATCCATGAACAGGTGATTGCTCACTTTCGTGTTTCTGCGAGCTGCAGCTGACCCTGAAGTCCAGGCCAAAAGACTCTACATTTACTGACTTTGACTGGAAGAGATATTGACTAGAAACAATATAATTCCTGTTGCACACTGTCACACTAGCAAATTCTCAAACTGTATCACAGTTTGTAAAGCCGTTAGGCATAATCTGAGTTGTAGTGTGTAAGTTAAATATGCTGTTGTGGGGGGATGGTGAGGCCGCCTATGTTGTTTTAAGGACACCTCTGTCACAAAGCCATGGTGGTTGAAGTAGAAATCATTCCCTATTGCATTGTGCCAGGCATTTAGTTAGGTCTAGAACTCTACACAAAAGGGATGTGAAGGATAAAAATATTGAAGATACAAGGCTAAATCCAATAGTGTTTTGACAATGCTCCTTTTTCTCTGCCCTTCACCCCCCAACTGGTTTTGGAGGTGATGTGAGAAGATTTCTCCTTTCCAGTTAACATTGCATTTACCCATTCACCATTAAATCCTGCCCGTGCAATTTTTTTAAAAAAAGTAACTGATTTCATTACCTGTTTTTCATACAACGCTCCTCTACAATACCAGAACAGCTCTTCCATAAGCAAATAAGGGGGTATTATTATTTGCAGAAGAACGCCTTTGGCTCGAACCGGCTATCTCTATGCCAACTCAATGCAAATAGGGTGGTTTCCCCCTCCCAGTTTATCCAAGCTTCTGATTATCTGCTGCTCCTGAGTTCTTCACAGCCCATTCAGATTAATGAGGATGAAGAGTCACGCTGTGAGCTCACAGCAGTTCCATTGATTTCAGTACCAATGGCCCTTGGTACAAAACAGTTGAGACAAAACAACAAGGGTGGGAACAATAGTACCTAGTCCTACACTTGAAGAGTACAGGTGTTTTGGGAAAAACCATGTCCAGTACCCAAAGCCATTCCTGGGGAGTCCCAGAGCCTCATGGTTTCAATAGACAAACAGAGAGGGGACGTCTGACCCTCCCACTTTTTCTCTTGAGTAAGCATACATTTATTTTTTACATCAAGGAAAATAAAAATGTTTAATAACTGGCATTAGCAAGAGCTAAAATTTCAGAGAAAAGCATTTTCATGAATAATTCATTCAGATTTCACATCTGCAAGATTAGTCATCCAAATAAAATGCTAATGTCAAAAACATGCACCGTCTATAATATTCTCATCAAGCAATCTTTGTGCATATAATGATAAATGCTTGAATTAGTAGAAATGATTTTATAAAAATATTCTATCATAACATTAAATGGATGGGAAGAGTATGTTAATTCACATCAATGGTGTATATAGAACTGTTATTGATTTTTGATCAGTTGAAGCAACAGTGATTTTATCAGCAGAAATTAATAAGTAATGTGCCCTTATGAGTTTGAAAAAAAAAATACCGTAATGCCTCTTAGATTCCTTAAGAATAGAAACAATTAGGCCTAAATCCCATACATAGTCCTCACTAGAGTAGATCCAATGAATGAACTCTACTTGCCAGTACTGCAAGCCACAAGGTTGTGAGTTCAATCCTGCCGGGCTCCAAGGTTGATTCAGCCTTCCATCCTTCCGCAGGTCGGTAAAATGAGTACCCAGCTTGTTGGGGGCATGTATAGAAATGTATAGAAATACATGCTATTTGTAAGTTGTTCGCCGCCTCGATCCATATGGAGAGGCGGGATACAAACAAACAAACAAATAAATAAATAAATAATAAAAATAAATGAACTCTAGTAAGTGAATATTCATGGTAATGGCATTACCAGAAGATTGTAGCATCACCAGGACCCACTCTTTGTGACATCACAAGGTATTTCGGCACTGAAACCTCAGTGCCTGGGATTGTCCTAACCTGGCACCTCTGTTCTGGGGGCGGGGGGCAGGGAATGCACCTGAAAGAAGAAGTTTGGAGGTGGGAATACATCTGTTTTCCTGCACAACACAAAGTATCACCCCCCACCCCAAAATAGGGGTGAGAATCTCATACTAACTCTTCTTGCTTAAATGTTTTTAAGAAGGAGAAGAATATCTGGTGAAAAAGGAGAAGAGATTCCAAGCTGGACCCAGTTCTTGCTTTCTCCCTTGCTTGTAAAGCAGCCCATTTCCGGTTTTCAACTAATGGACAGTGTTACAGTAGGTCAACTGTGTCCTTCCGCTAATTGTGCTAGAGACAGAGAAGAGGCAAAGGCTGTTATCTTACATATATTCCTGTGGTGATTAGACTGAAAATATTTTCCAATGAACATCCCACACCCACAAACACACTGCATCATTTTTTAAAAATACACACCATTGATTCAATGGGTCTGCTGTAGTTGAGGGAAACAACTGAATTTGTGTCTCAGCCATTCAAACACACTAGTAGTGTGTTCTGCATGATAATTGTTTAGGGAGCCATTAAACTCTCTAAATTTGTCTCTAGAGAGGAGGGAGAAAGCATAATGCTAAATGTCTATAATGCTACGTTATCTTCTTACTTCAGGCTTGACTTTCAAACTCAAGGCTGTTGACATTAAGGAAGTACATGATTAATTTTTGGACCCTTCTGCATTCCCAGATTCAATTGCTGGCATCTCTGGTTTTAAATAGATCAAGTCATAGATAAGGTGAAAGATTTCTATATCAGAACATGGAAGAGCCATTACTTGTCAGAATAGATATTGGTAGGCTAAATGGACAAATATTCTGTCTTGGCATAAGAACTTCCTATGATCCTACAGAAACAATTAATAATTAAGCTTTTTAGAAGCATGTGCAAGCTTCTCTGCGCTCTACGGCATCTAAAAATGTGTCAGACGTTCTGAAGATATGCCAGATGATGAAACAAAGCTGGATTTTTTACTCTTTTTTGGAGGATTGGAGCCATAGCTGAAGAAAGACCATATTTCCCTTTCACAACCTCTGCGCAATGCAGTATCATGACATACTGTTCTTTTTTCTCAAGGTGGCTTCAGACTGTGGGGATGATCATCATTCATAGGCCCTTGCTGGGGTAAATGTCATTTGCTGTTCTGGGCTCCAGTGCTGCTGGGACCAGTGCAAACCTGATCTGAAAAACACGGAGCAGCCAGAAATGACATTTTGAAATAGGCTTGGTTCCCTACCTCTGTCTCATAAAACTGTCATAAAACTTGTCAGCTAATCTGGATTCTGCCCGGGGTTCCATTGTCACCCTCTGGCCACCTAAGTGCCCAATTCATAATGATGGTGAATCCAGAGAGGCCAAGTTAACATCGACACTCCACTTAAGAATCCTTAAGTGTTGGAATCTCATGATATTTACATGGGAAATGAGCAGACCCCTTGGTAATCTTTTAGGCTATTTATAATGTGCATTCATAGATATATACCATCCCATTAGAGAGAAACACAGACATGTCAATGCTGGGGCACTTGCTTTCATCTTGTTACATTACATTGTATGAAAAACTTCATATATTCATCACATCTCAGGATATTACACTTTCATAAGGACAGATTCTTTATCTCTGCATTTCTTCATCAGGCTGCACAACAGTTAACCTATATATGAATATTAGCATCTTAAACACTATAATTCCGCTATATACTCATTATTAGCATCAGGTTTTTTCATACTTTCCATAGTATCTATTAAGGCATTATGCAGATATTTCATAAAGGCTTTCACATGTACATATGTGAAATGATCATAATGATCTATTCATAAAAAATACAGTCTTATCTGTTGAGGCACTACTTATCTCTAAACAGGCATCCAGGAACACACAGACATTCAAAGATTAATCTCCTTGGGCACGGTTTAATCATAACTATAGCCATTATATTCACAAGCAATGTCTGTCTTACCAATACCATCTCTCAGCATGGTGGGAATGGTTATCTGTCTATCAATCTATCAAGAATGGCCAAGCCGTCAAAGAAAACAGTCTTCATCAGTGGAACATGACCAAAGACGATCTAATCTGTGGCTCTCTCTTGGCTCCTTGTATCTTTTAGTTAGCCTCATCCGGGTTATCAGTTATCCAAACAACATAAATCAAAACAAAGGAGCTAATGATTCCTATGTTTATGATATCCAATCAAATTAAATATCTTTAACTATAAGCCTACCTGTGGTCCACCAGAAGTCTTTGGCTGCCTACCATCCTAATTGCCTCAACCAGTACACTTGTGGAGAGATTGTTCATGGCCAAATCTACTGGACATCCTCTTATTTTGATTACAAGCAAGCTATTACTTCTGCTATAACTTATTACAGGTCACATCTGCCCACATCTACAGTGCGAGGTTATTCTCAATCATGCTTTGTTTACATTTGAATAGGCAGTTTCCCAGATGTAAGTGGCAGCCAAATGCTCACTGATACATCTACACACTGTAATACATCTAGCTTCCTCTATTATATGCTACACTCTATAGCAGTGGTTCTTAATCTGGGATCTGGGGACACCTGGAGGTTTGCAGAGTCCTCAAAGGGTGCCTGCAAAGCTCTGTTTCTGGAGACCAACAGCCACAGCAGCAATAGGAATGCAGCAGCAGGGGGGTGAGGATGCCAAGGGAGCAGTTTCAACAAGGGAGAGTTCCAACCCTCTAGCTACACATCCCTGATGAAAGGGAAACGGCAGCAAGCATGTGCATGCACCCATATGACTCTGGGGAGCAGGGTTTTAATCCCCACTCAGCCATGGAAACCTACTGGGTGACCTCAGGCAAGTCGCATTCTCTCAGCCTCAGAGAAAGACAAAGGCAACAAATCCTGCCAAGAAACCCCCTGTGACAAATTCGCCATAAGTCAATTTTCAAAAGAGGGAGACGTGATCGCTAGAATCTCCCTCTTTCAGTGGCACTTTTCTGTTCAGTGCCTTCAAGTCACTGCTGAATTATGGCAATCCTAAGGTGAACCTACCACAGGGTGTGGTTTGTTTTGTTTGTTTTGTGAGATTGTTCGGAGCTGGTTTGACTTTGCCTTCCCCTGAGGCTGAGAGAATGTGACTTGCCCAAGGTCACCCAGTGTCTGAACAGGGATTTGAATCCTAGTCCACAGAAGCCTTTAAATGAATAAATATTTCAATATTTCAATTTAAATATTTAAATCCTGAGTTAAGCCTTGGGGGTCCCTGGCAGCAAGTTGTATTTACAGGGGGTCCCTGGTTTAAAAAAGGTGAAGGACCACTGCTCCATAGGCTACACTTAGTCGTACTCTATATTTTATTGGTCTATTCCTAGGCCACATAGTTGGCAACCTAAAATACCTGGCCAGTAAGTTTCTACTTGGTCCTAAATTAGCACCTTAATTAGTCATCTGCATATAGACTGAGAGTTAAAGTGCTCCTTCAGCTATGTTTTCATTTAGCAGTGCTATGTGCCATCTGTCAATATAAATATTAAGTGGTCAGGGTCCAGCGAAGTATTTCAGAATCTCAGAAATTTTAGCATCACTGAAACTAAGCAGTTAGGAAACCAAACAGAAACCTAGATCTCCATGTGACAAGCAAGATTTACACTTTAAAAAAATAAATAAAATCAAGATAGATGAAAAATTAAGATAAATTCTGATCATGCCTCAAAATATAACATCAGTTTAAAAAACCAATTACATTTATAGATAAAGGCCATAGTTCTGTTGATGACATTTTGTGGCATATTTGTGGAATAATTTTGTGGCATAATTTTGTAGCATAACGCCAGCACATGTAATTTGCAGGATGTTGCAGAAGGACGTATCCAGTACTTTGTTCTGCACACAAACAAACCGCGCCCAACCACTTGTCTTGGACCTCCAGGATATATTAGAGTACCACCAGTGTACTTGCTTGAGATTTGGGAGAGAAACAACTGTTCCTTTCTCCCAGGAGCACAACGCCAGCCAGATTTTGTCTGGGTCTCGTATGGCCACACTGCTTGGGCTTGCTCACCCTCCCTAAGTCTCCCCACTAGCTAATTGCTCCCACTAACTGGCTGTAGGAGCATGCCCTCCTGCTATCAAGCTGTATTGCGTGGCTTGTGGAAGACCAGAATAAGAAGGGTGGTAGAAATTTATACTGTACGTCTCAAAGAAAAATAGAAACAGTTAACTCCATTGCCAATCAATAACTGAAAGCCTAGGGTTTCACTCCAAATTGAAAATGTAACTGGCTAGCCACAGATATAGGATATCCTCTGAGTACAGAGGTCCCTAACTGGAATGTCACCAGAGCTTTGAAATGTGACTTTCTCAACTACAGTTCACAGAACTGAAGATGCTGGCTGGGAGGATTCTGAAGTTGTAATCCAAAGAGTATCATTTCTAAGGGCAGAGGACCACATCTGGAACCTAAGGGCCATGATCTCATGATCTCCAGGCCATGATCTCAGGGATCAAGCGACCATACACTTAACTATCCTAATCACCCTTTCCTTCAGTCCCAAATTTTGCTCAAGGACTAGCACAAGTTCAATGTCCATGTACCTTTTTAAAAATTATTTTTGAAGGCAGGTTGCTGTGCCATCACACAGGCTGCTTTGGAATACCATAATTTCAAAAGAAGTCTACTGTGCAAGCATGAGAGACTAGTCTTACAAATCTACAGCCTCCTTCTTTAAACTTGGTGTTAGGCTTGAGAAGGCCATGGGCAAGGTGCCCATCCAGACTGTCTTTACTTCTGGGCATTCTTCATCTAGCACCACCCATCTAGAAATCCTGCCCCACCTCCAGCATCTTGCTGTTCCTTCTTGCACTTCACAGGCAATTTATCCACTATGCAAGATTGCAAGAAGACAGGGTAAGTAGGTGTAGGTATTCTATTAAAATATTAAAAATCCTGATGCCAACCATGACCAGAGCTTATGGATCCTGACATCTGTTTATCTCTACTGGGTGTTGATGACAGGGATAGCTGGAAGGGCTCCCAGGGGTGATCTATGCCAACCAGCTGCCTAATGCAACACTCACAATGCAGATTATAACTACAGCAAAGGTGGACAGGTGGTCACCCTCTCTCTGCTTACTAGGGATGTAAAGAATACTCTTAGATGTTCTCATCCTTGATAAGAAAGGGTGAATCAACACATTGAGATGTCCACCATGAAAATGGCCAACCACTGCAAGCTTTTTCATAATTAAAGACATTTTTTTGTTAAAAATAATTGTGTAATTGTGCAAAACCAAATGATTTCTTTGTGCAAAAACGTCAAGGTTTTTAAGCAACCATTTTTTTCTGAAATATGTCCCAAGGTGTGAAAAATCATCAAAAAGGCACAAAATGTCTCCCAGTAGAGAAAAAAAAAACTTCGTTAACAACTTAGTCTTGCATGCATAACAAGTGAAGATTGGCATACCTTTTGCTTAGGGAGCTCTAGCAAAAAACAGGCCACTCCCTCCTGAGGTAGTTTCTTCTATTGTTGGAAAGCCCTTAAACCACTTGGACTTTTCCTCTACAGTTCACCAACATTTGCATCCCTGCAAATTTCACCTAGTTCCAGTCCTGCCCTCTGGAGCCACAGAAAACACATCTGTTCCATCTTCCTCCTGCATTTTCTTCACATATTTGAAGACCATGACCATATCTTCCCTTTGTCTTCTCTTCTCTTGACTACATGTACCCAGCTCTTCAATCTTTCCACACTAGATTCACTCCCAGACACTTAACTATCCTAATCATCCTTTCCATTTTGTCATATTGTTGCAAGGTTCTTTGGATCCAGACTCTATACATATTTAATACTGACAGACACAGGAATAACACAAAAAGGACAATATCCCCATTTTAGGAAAATCTGTGAATAAGTTATGGTGTGATCCACAGGGAAATGGGAATCATTACCATGTGGACCAGGACTGATTGTATTTCAGTCAGAATTTTAGTCATGTCCTTGGGGCTAAAACTTCATTTTTTATTGACAAAAAGGGATGCATAACCAGCGTGTTGATCCTTTGGATAATTGAAATTATGCAGAAAGAGCTATATGAAATCACAAATGATTGCTCCTGAAGACTCAACACACAATTTTGAACTAATGAAGCACCAACTTAACATCTCCAGGTCATCATACCGTATTGTGGAATACCACCTTCTTTGTCATTGACTTCAAAACTACTGTGAGCAATATAAATTTCATAATCTATGAAATTATGAATAATTTGTTTCTCCTCTCTTTATTTCAAATCAGTCATATTGCCACTGTTGGTCTCTTCTTGTGCAGATGTAGCATTATTGTAACTTGGCCAGTTTGAAAGAAAATGATAGCACTGCATGTTGCAAAGAATATACCATTTCCAAAATCTACTCCCCCAGTAATCATGGGAAGCTCATACACATACCTCTACACAGAACAATCTTGTATATAGTGGCCTGAATTCTATTTATCAGTCCCAGCTAGAATAGACCCACTGAACCAATTGTGAAATAAGTCAACATGCAGTAAAATCCCATTGATTCAATGGTTCTATTCTAGTTGAATTCAAAACAATGCCTCCTCATTAGTCATACAAAAACTGAGCCAACCCATTCATTACAATAGATGCTGTCAGTCCCCATCACACCACACATAACGCCTGCCAGGCCCCTGTGAATTGAATGGGATTGAACACAGGAAGAGGCTACCTTAAGAGCTACTTTATGGGCAGTTGTGACAGTGAATAAAGCTTACTTTACCACCACCAATGTCAATCATGGAGTCCTCTGGAGTGGTTACAGGCCTATTTCAAATACACCCAGAAAATAAACTGTGTGAACTGTCAGAAGTGCACTGTGAACAGTTTGCATTATATTTTGTGAATAATATTATCTTCTCTGACTGAGCCTCCATAGTAACACAGTTAGAAATGGATAGAGGCATCTGACCAGCTGAATCCTGTGTTTATTATTCACACTGAGACGCACAGCGAGGGATGGCCAAGTAAAAAGAATGAACTCTGGCTGCCTAGATTCTCATGCAGGTATAGGGTTTCATTCAAAGCATACAAAGTATTATATCCAGGACTGGTCAAATCACAGGTGAAAAAAGTTTGTTTCCAGACATTGAAGAGAAAGTTTGCGGTGGCTTCTTGTCTCTTAAGTCTCTGTACCTCCAGCTAGCTATTCAGAAGAACACACCAGAATTTTCCAGACAAAAAAGGATCCTCAAGGATGCTGGTTGTCTGGCATAGCATTTGGCATCATAAAGTCTGTGTTGAACTCAAGCAGTGCTCACTTGTGATTACATATGTGTAAGACTGTGATTTAAAGCTTTTAAGGCAAGTGTGGGGGAACCTTATGCCTTGGGGTCAAATCTGGCCCTCTGGCCTTCACCAGATTGTTGTGCTTCTGTCCCCATGCTACCCCCCCTTGCTAAAAGACTGAAATACCTCTCTGAAGCTTAGTTGCTGGCACTAAGAACTTGAAGCTGAAATATGCAAGTTCATGAGGTATCAACCTTTGTTTTTTGGCTCCTCCCACCAGTGGAATGTGCCTCCTGAGAACTTGTCTGAAACTAAATGCAGACCTGGAACTGAAAGAGGTTTCCTACCTTCTTTTAAAGCTGTCAGATTTAAATAGATTAGCATTTGATTCCTTCCAACAAATACTGGGAAACAAAATCATTTCAACATGCAGAAAATAATATTTGGTACAAGAAGTTGATGT
This sequence comes from Ctenosaura bakeri, assembly GCA_948474755.1. Classification (NCBI taxonomy): domain Eukaryota; kingdom Metazoa; phylum Chordata; class Lepidosauria; order Squamata; family Iguanidae; genus Ctenosaura; species Ctenosaura bakeri. The sequence goes on along the minus strand of CAOLHI010000603.1, from coordinate 206,342 downwards.
CCCTTAGGTTAAGTGTTTGCTCTTACCCAGTGAAATGACATCAATGTATCTGCATACCCATGCAAAACAGTAATGATTTATGCAGAGTTTTAGAATTATGAAAAGGGAGGTCGCATACACTTTCAGTAATTCATGCAGGTCTAAGAAGATGAGAAACAGATACCAGTTTCCAGGTCATCTAGGGAGTTTCTAGTAAGCAATATTTGATCTGTGGACGTCTAAGCTCACATTCCACAGCTGTTCTCAAAATGCATCTAAATGTCCTTCATCCCTCCCTGTTGCCAAACCTGTCATATGTACCCAGACATAGGTCTTTTGCCATATCCCTGTGAGCTGTCATATATACCTGCATGTAGGTCTTTAGCAATGGTCTCTCGTATGAACCACTTCTGCAGAATCATTTGGCAACAGTGCCTCTAGTCTTTACCCCCCAGACACCGATCCTGTTTATTTGGACAAATATCTCCTAGCCATCCTTATGTAATCTGAAAAACCATTGTGTCTTCAAGTTCTAATGTTAATTTGAAGGTAAATGTCTTTTCAAAGATTAATTCCACTCAAAGCAATAACCATTATTTACCAGAGTCTGATGGTTTTATCACTCATCATTTTAGCAAATTTCCATTGAAAATGCTAAAATGGTTCGTCATAAGGCACATAACTGCTTTAGCTGTAAAAATGACCAACACAAGTGCCTGTACTCAAACATTAAATTATACTGTAATTAATAAAGACAGTTAAACTGTCTACTAGCAACAGCAATTTAGGTAGCCACATTTGATTGGCTATAAATTGTAACTACATTAAAATTCCAGAAATATTAGCAATATGGATTACTTGATGGAAATAGGTGCTGATCACCAACACTCCTATTTTATAACAGAAGCCCAGGTCATGCTGGCCACAAAACTGTGGGCGAAGATCAGGCCTAAGCACTTTTAATCTTGTGAAACAAGCAATTACAAATAGTTGCATCGATTTGTTAAAAAGCTTTAGGTGACATAAATTGTTTCCTGTTTAGCTTCTGGCTCTGATATATAAATGTCACTAAGTCTAATATTAATTAGGGTCATGGAACAACAAGGGTCAAGGCTATGTCAATCCTTTTGTGTGTGTGCTGGGTTTTTTTTTAAAACTAAGAAAGCTAAGAGATAACCTCTCCCATATTTTTTTTCTGTTAGTTCAAAGTCACCATTTTCTTAAGGAAGGCCAGAGAAATGGTGAATCACTGTAAAGAGCAGCTGCTGCAAATGGATTTAGATTGATGCTTAGCTTAAACCAATATATAGATGAAAATCTTTATACTAATATACGCTAGAAATTACTTGGGCAGTTACGAATGAATAGCAGTTACATAGTTATGCAGTGACTCCAAATCTGACCCCCTTAGTCCTCACTTACTGGGTAGCAGCTGCTGTGATCAACAAGGGTTTGTTCCCCTTTCACTCTACAAGTAGCTGACTAACTTTCCCAGCTCCTCCCACGAGCAATCTTTGGTGTGACAAGGAGACGCACGGTTCCTGTTGCAATCCTCCCTTGCATGGCAGGTTGCCCATACAAGAGGGTAGGTAGGAATATCAGGTAGCTGCTCCTTGATTGGCAGAGGAACAGATCCCCCTGTTGATTGCAATGGCTGTTGCCCAGTAAATGGGGACTGGTGGACCTTTCACAGTCCCTGTGTATCCTCTAAACTAGGTTACACATTCATAACTCTACATTATGCATTTGTAATTGACTTACTGGATTCTGGCCATATACTTTAAAAGCAGTATGTAGATTAACCTAAGACATATAACCTGCTACTTAAAGTTCAAAATCTTAGCTGAATCTGCCTAAATTCCCTTAGGCAGGTCTTTCTTCCTAAGAGTGTAGCTACATCACACATTGATAGCAACTAACAGATTTTGAACTGTTATGGCTCCATCCTATGGAAATTCTGGGATTTATAGTTTAGTGAGTTCTTTTGAATTTTCAGCTAGACAGCTCTGGGTCCTTCCCCTAAACTAAAGCACTGCAACTACATATTTAGTGCACATGAGGGGCCTTTCCACACTGCACTATTATATTATTCCACCTTCAACATCCTATGGAATCCTGGGGTTTGCAGTTTAGGGAGGGGCGTTTAGAATTCTCAGCCAGAGAGTTCTTTGTTCTCAGAAAACTACAAACCCCAGAATTCCACAGGATGTTGAAAGTGGAATAAGAACACTATAACAGTATAGTGCAGAAAGGCTCTAGAAGAGGAACACAAGAGTAATGCTATTCAAAGTGGTGATAAATGGACTGGTACTAATCTGCAAGCTATTGGCTGCTCGTGCACTGTAAGTTTCCTGGAAAAAAAGAAACAGTTATAGTCAATGGGCACAAATATGATAACAGTCGCTGGTACATGGGGTGGGGGGGCTTATCAGTCCCTCATATCAGATAGAATTCTTTGTTCTTAAATGCTTTGTAAGCTGTATAGTTCGCTAGATTGTAAATCCTAGAATTCCATAAGATGGAGCAATGGATGTTAAAGTGGTATTAAATTGCTACAAATGTGGGTTGCAAGAGATGGCTTAAGGAAAATATGAAAGGATTTTAAAATATCTATTTTTATTATCTCTCACTAAACTGGAGGTGGGGGCAGATTTCAAAATTAAACTTATTATTGGTTGGTATTGAAATTATGGATGCATAGCATAGAGTCTGAATTCACTAACACTACATAGTTATTAAATATTATACTAGTTCAGAAGCCAGATGAGACAAAGGAGGTCTATTCAGCTTCTGATAAGGCTCAGTGGCTGACGGGAGGGGGTGGGAATGTCATCTTCCTTGCATCCCAATTTGAAGCTGGATGGACCTCCTTTGCTTGATCTGGCTGCTGGTGCTTAAGGCGGACTAGGGTGGGTCAGGTCAGGAGTTGTCTCCTCAACTAAGTACCCCATCTAGGATTTTGGCAGTCATATGGAACGTCAGTTTTGAGCTGAGTTTACTCACCACGGTCATGTGATTTATGAGCCAAAGAATCATGTTTTGTGTTTCTCTGCTGCCACCAACAAGTACCACTGACATGGGTTGCAGGCTTGGAAACTCTAAATTGTACAGTGAGTTGCAAAACCAATTAAGCTGAGGGAAGGGTGGGATGGCATTTGCCATGGAGCTTCGGGTCAGATGTCTAGACCCACGTGCTGTTGAAGTAAGGGAAAGATGTTTTGCATTGCTCGTACCAACAGAGACTGAGGGAGGGAGGGAGAGAGGGAGGGAGGAAGAAAGGAAGATAGACAGACAGACAGACAGACAGACAGAAACTTAGCAAGCTATGTTGGACTGGAACTCCCTGGATTCTTCACCTATTGGCTCTGCTGGCCAGGGGTGTTGGGACTTAGCAGACTGCCAACATCTAGAGAGCTACATGATTCTCATACTGATCAAAGTAGCGATAACAATAAACACAGAAGGTTTTGCTGACTCCCTCTTTGCTCTCCTTTCATCAGCGGGTAAAAACCTCATTCAAACAGGCATTTGATGATTAATTTGTTGTGGAGAATGATGTTTTTATGGGTCCCTGTGTGCTGCATTTTATCTTTATTGTTTTAAAATGATTTTAAACATAATAGCTTATTTAACTGTATTTTATCTTTTTTTAATAATCCAGTTTTTGCTCTGTCGTTCCCATTTTCAAAGAAAGATGAGATTTAAATAATATATATATATATATATATATATATATATATATAAAATGTAAGTAAATACATCCATTTGTTAGAATCACATACATTTCTGGGGACTTGACATGGCTTAGAGCCTCAGCCTGTTATAAGATTGTACTTCTGTCTGCATCAAGACGATGGCATTAGCATCGTGACATTTGTCCATAGTATACCTTACATGCTCTTGAACTGCTCCAGTTTGGCAGGCATGGTCCTAATTAATCCTGTCCTGTCCCACTTCTCAGCAACTTTTAAAATATCCCAGTTACTCTCTCCTCCTTCTGCTTTCCACCTTTGCCCTTGCTTATTTCAGTTGCTGCAAAGGGAGTTCAAAGTACAAAAGTAGTTTGTACTCAATTAGCTCAGCATAGGGGAGAGGAAAGTAGAGGAGAAGGATCGCTACCTTCCCAGTAGACTCAGGCAAAAGCAATCTGCTGCAACCTCTTCTAGCTTGTCTGCTGTTCTTGAGGAATAAGTTTTGCCATCTTGACCACACACTGGTGTTGCTTGGCCGCACATCCTAGTTTTCAGCTGTGAAATGTTGGAAAGTATGAGTTTATACGGATGGTGCCTAAAGCATTCCTGGCTATATGTTTGCAAGACATCCTATGGCTGCTGATCCTTATCCTCATCTGCATACGCAGCTTCTCTTTCTCATTTACAAAAAGCGAATGCCTGCGCCTCTCTGTATGGAAGGCAGGGCTTTACTCCTGCTGTCTTTGCTCAGCCTTGGGCAAGCAATGCCCAAAGAGAATTTGTTGTACAAGCACAAACTTTAGACACAGGCACACACAGTTTGTTGAAGGGGACTCTTACACAATGAATGATGCTATAGGATTGCTAAATAATAACATTATATATATTGTTATTACTGTAGTGCCATATTAATTTCACGCTTCTGTTGGATAAATTACAGTTCCTTCCATAGAACACCAAATTCCACAAAGACATTCTAAGAAAAAATAAATCCAACAAAAATACTGTTTATAAAAAGGCCCTTTTGCTTCACAAAACACACATCATTTCTGCATGTGGAAATTAACCTCATATTATATGCTGGTATTCATTTGAAGATTTCTGTGCCTCTATATATATATGCACACATACACACACACTTCTCTCCTTCCTACCTCCACTAAACAGAGCTGTGCAGGTTATTTACTTAACATAAATCAAATATATCATATCCACTGTTTTCTTTAGACTGGCAGCAACAGTGAAAAATACTGTAAGGTTATAAAAAAAATCTGTGGAAAATTTATTAAATATGATTTTCACTGTAATAGAATATTAATGGAACCCAATGCTCATTTCCCATTAAGCTGATCTCTTTTTAATACACACATGTTTTTTATTATTTTGCACTCATGCAAAAATTCCACATTGAGAGAGTTTCCATCTACTTAAGAATGTCTCTGGTGAGGGCAAAGTTTTTTTTTTTTCTTTAAAAAAGATATGGTGGGGGAGGTAGGACAAATGCACAATGATATGAGGTAAAGTACAGTAAAATAACAACAGTGTTTGCCAGTGATATAACAAATTGCAAACAGCATTCAACACAGGGAGGGATGCTGGAGATATAATTCTATTTTAAATCCACATTTTTTAAAAAAAAACAAAACCCTCTGTGCTGCTCAGATGAAGACGTTTGATTTGCAGCATAAAAGAGTCATTAATTACCACTTCAATATTTAAAGCTATGTTACCGACTAACAGAAGGAGATAAAGAGCTGGATTAAAACCACTAATAAAATGGTAAAATATGTCTATAAGTTTACCAGATTGGGGATTCTTTCAGCAAAGAGGTTCTCAAAAATAACTCTACCAGACTAAGCCTCTGATAGTTTGTTGGAAAACTGAATGAAACTCCCCAATAATAAATAAATGTTTTATAAAAGAAATTGAAGATGAAAGAGAAACTCCTTTCAGAAGAAATGTTGCTAGTGATAGACAATCCTTTGGACATGCACTGGTGAGTTAACTGATTTAGTAAGAGTTTTTCTGTGTGACTCCCCAACTGGGCCCTCTTAAAACACAGGCCTGCAACAGGATTTCTCCTAGGCTTACCCAGGGATGGTCTGGTGTCTAGAAAGCTAAGGTGTACTTAATCAGATACCCTCCCAATATTTCACAGATGAAAACTGGGACACATGTGGTCAAGCAACATCCAACTGTGGTCAAGATGGCAAAAGTTATCAGGGAGGGAGAACATACAAGCTAGGCGAGGCTGCAGCAGTTTGCCTTTGCCTGAGCCTCCTGGGAAGGGCAAGAGTCTGCTCAGTCCTCCAACGGAGTTAATGAGTACAGACTCCTTTTGCACTCTTAACTCAGTGTTTTGCGGCAATGGAAATATCCTGAGGTCAAAGGGGAAAGTGGGAGGAGGAAAGAGAAACACGGACATTTTAAAAGCAGCTGAAAAAGTGAGAGAGAGGGTTAATCAGGATTTTCCCTAACAAATTAGGACTGTTGGAGAGCATATAATCACTGATTATGATTATTTAAGATATTTTAAAGCAACATTTTGCTGGTATGATATACAAACAGGCTTGTGTGGTGAGAGGCAAGTGGCATAGTAACAAAACACACAAACCCAGAATTGGAAGAACAAAGGCCACAATTTTATTGGCTACAGTTGCTGAAATGTTGGCATATGCATGGGACCAGATCTGGGCATAAATCAACCCACCTGTTCACTGATGAGCCCATCATTCTGGCCTGCCACTGGAACAGCTGGGATGACAGGAATGCCTTACCCACAGGAGAAGATCCCCTGATGGCCTCTCCTGCCACTAAGGTATGTTGGAAGAGTCGTGCCCCACCAGTACTGTGCGTGACAGCTTCTACTGTGCAACTCTGAGTCCCTGCAAGGGGTCCCCAATACCATATCAATGCTGGGAAAACCCTGGTAACCACGATCCTGGATCCAGGACTCATGCTATCACCTATTACAAGGTGTGACAAGTTAATAGCAAACACATGAAGATGAATACCTGAAAACACCCACCACCAACCCCCACACCACAGCCAGACCACAGAAATGGTACCCAATGTCCACCGGCCAAAGGGAAACAGGGGAAGGAGGATAGGCAATGTCCAACAAAGAACTGACTGGGAGCTGGGAGCCAAGGAGAATTTATATCCCAGCAACTGACCAGAGGGAAGATTGCCCATCCAGACAGTTCTGCCAGCCAATGAATTCCAGCCACAGGTTTGCATACATTGGCTACCATTGTTCCCCTTCCCAGGAGGCCATGCGAGAGCACACAGCCTTCTGGGAAGAGGAAACACATTGCAGTTGGCTCTATGACCCTTCAGATCTTTTTGGAACCATGGCTTCCATATTGCTTCACCATGGGTTACGCTGCCCAGGGGTGATGGGAACTGCAGCCTCAGGCCAAAAATATCTAAGGGGACAAAGTTGATTTCCACTGATTTAGATCCAGTTGTTAATCCCAGCTAGAGAAATCTAAATGAATCAGCTGCGGAAATAAATCAACACTAACGTAAATCTCATTGCATCAATGGGTCTGCTCTCCTTTGGACTATTATTTATTTATTAATTTAATTTAATTTAATTTAATTTATACCTCTCCTGGCATGGGACCCAAAGCAGTTTTCAATAGTTCAAACTGATACTTTCAAACAAAAATCTAACTTAAAACTTATTTCACAAAAATTTACAAACAATTAAACAACAATTCTATTTTTAAAAGCACACAGTTAAAAACAGTTTAAGACACATTTAAAACATCGATGGCCATTTCCACACTAGACTGTTTTAGTGCTATTATTCCACTTTCGACATCCTATGGAATTCTGGAGTTTGCAGTTTAAGGAGGGGACCGGCCTGCCCACCCTTCCCTAAACTGCAAACCCCAGGATTCCATAGGATGTTGAAAGTGGAATAATAGCACTATGACAGTCTAGTGCAGAAATGGCCATCATTTAAAAAGATTAAAAGCATACCATACCACTTACATTTATATTTATATTTAACTACACAACTTAACTGTATGATTTAAGAATCAAAGACCTGCCTAAATAAAAAGATCTTTGCTTGCCAGTAGAAAGAGAGCAGCGAGGGACCAAATGGACCTCCTGTAGAAGTGAAGGCCTTTCCCATCTCCTTACCAAACATTCCTGTGATGGTGCCTTGTCAGAGGGCTACCATATTAGGCTCCTCTGCCATGTTTGTCTGCCTGTTTAGCTGTTGAGATGCCACCTGCATTGCTTGCTTGTTTCCACACTGGAAGGGGTAAACTGCCTGGGAGTCTGAGAACCAAGGTCATTGCAGAACAGCGGCTTAGTGAGAGCTTTTGCCACCCAGGACAGTTCCTGAGTTTGCCCCCCCCCTTAATATACACCAAAAATGCTACAAAAAGTCAAAATGACGTATAAGGAAATTAATTAAAACATGTTTATTTTTGAAGTAAAAATTTAATCCCAACATCCTAAAACACGTGTCAAACACAAGGCCCATGGGCTGAATCCAGCCCACCAGGCTATTTCATGTGGCTCTCACACCTCTCCTGCAGTTATGGCACTCGCCCACCCATACTGCATATTGCATAATCCCCATATTGCGGATTCCTGGCTGCTGGTATTCTGAAGAAGGGTCCAGCAGTCAGCACTCGTGATCTACTTCTACTTCTGACTGTTCCTCTGTCCAAGTCTCACTGTCAGAGCATTGCCACAGGTTATCATGGCAACACCCTGCACAGCTTGCAAGAGTTGGACAGAGGAGCAGTCAGACTGCAAGTGCTGGCTGCTGGGCCCTTCTTCAGAATGCTACCCTGTGTGTTGGGGGTCCCAAATAAGCACAAGATGGGGGAAATTAACTCGAGCACTCTCTTAAGCTAATGAGAGGCAGGGTAACTTTAGCTAGGATCTTTTAACCCTATGTCTACAGCATCGGGTCAGAGAGCGGCTAGACAAGTTCTAAAGTAACAAATAGTATTTTATTGTAGACAAACAACGCAAAAGACATGACATACACTAGCTATCTGAGAAATAGAAATGGAGAGCTTTTAGGGGAAGGGGCAATACGACACCTGGTTTCGTAGTCCTGGAGAGAACAGGAGGTCGAGGGGAGGAAAGCTCAGCGCGGTTTGCTGAGGGGAGCTCACTGGACAAACCGACAGCAAGGCGGGATGGAAGTCCAAAGTAGTCCAAGGAGGACTTGAAAATGGGGACCTTTTATAGGGTGGATTTTACCTACAGGCCATGCCATGCTCGGTGAGAACAAAGGAAATTTAGAGCTGGACAAAGGCATTGGAAAAGGCCAGGTTTTACATGATGAGCTTAGCGCTGGATGACAATAGTATGGCCAGTATGCAGATGGCCCAACATAAAGGATTGGCTCGGCACTCGGCTGGGCGTCTTTGTGTAGGTTCACGCTGAGCAAGGCCAGTTTGCAAGAAGGTGTTTCCTGAAGCATCGGAGTGGCTTAAGTTGCCTGCCTGAATGAGGTTTGGAATTTACAACCATTAACGGCCGCGCCTAATACGTGCTTGTCTGGTGGACCTCTGCAAACACGCGGAGTAGGGTGGCAGAGAAAGGTCAAGTAAAGGCCAAATTATTTGATATCAAGAGATATCTAGTGCTCTCACCAGACATAGCATAACCGTGGTAACAATACCGGCAGCCGGGGGCCTGCAATGTGGGGATCAGGCACATCAGGTAAAGAGAGGGGCAGGCCACTATTTTTTGTCATTATTTTTGCCATTATTTTTCCTAGACTTCTAGTTTCAGAACTAGTTATTACTAAAGCCAGTAATAATCAAATGCAGTGGCAATTATTTAACCTGATAAAAGAGTAGATACATTTATACAACCGGCCCTTTGAGGGCAACCATAATGCTGATGTGGCCCAAGATGAATTTGAGTTTGAACCCCTGTTCCAAAATGTTATTTTTCTTGCTTTTCTGGTAACAAAATCATCAATGATATTGTCAAAGTCTATTTCATCACTCAGCTTCTGTTCTATATATCTATATTCTATATATTTTCTTAAATGCAAGGTACTCATTGTAGATCTTAGGTAATTCTTAATTAGGGAATGGGAAGGGGGGATCCCCAGAAGGGAACAGCAGGGGCAGCGGCGGGGAGTTGTTTGCGAGTTTTCCACTTTCGCAAGAGTTCTGTGCCTTAAACCCTCATGAAAGTGGAGGGACCACAGTAATTGCTTTTTTTCCCCTTCTGAATGAACTACCAATACATTTCATAGGATGTTCCCATGTTCATGTATTCTGAAACTACAGGGGAAAAAAAATCTTTTCTCCTTGCCCTGGCTAGCTTCAGGTTTGACAGGGCCCCTCAGAAAGTACCTTCTGATGCTCTTGTCTTACAAAGATGCCTTACTCAATGGGATAAATCACTGGCATTTATTTTTGAGTGAAAAAGCATATGATCAGTTTTTACTTGTTTCCATTGGTATCAATTTATGATTTGACCAGCAGCAGTAGTTGCCACCATTTTACTTTCCATAATGTTTAAGAGTAAACTCTGCTCATGCCTCATGCTTTGCATAATTTTATAAACCTCCATTGTGTCTTTTCCTTGTTTATTTGTTTTCCTGGTAAATTAAATTTTCCTAAATCCCTTGGAGTATTTTCTTCCTCACACTAGAAAGGGCATTCTGCTTCCCTTCTCCACTTCCCTTTCTTCCCTTCCACAACTCTGAGTGAAACAACCTGGATTTGAATTTCCGGTGCTGTCCTCCCCTTCCGTCTCTGGAAAGTACAGATTGGGTGGCCGGGCAAGCAGTGACAGCGAGCTGGGTGGGCTGACACACAAGACACAACCACAGCTGCAACCTCCTTCTCCTCCTCCTCTTTCCCTGGGGAACGTTTGGAGCACCCACCCAAAATGCCACCTCTGGAATGCTGAGACACCAGCAGGGACTTCCTCGGACCACATGGGTCTGCTGATGAGCCCTTGGGTAACTTAAAGAACAACCTGAAAGTTGAGCAGTGAGTGCATATCTCTGCCACAGCTGAGCTCATTCTCTTCTGCCTCAGACCCTGATGCCCCCCACCTGGGTAACCATGTTCCATCCAATCCACACAGCTCCCTTTTTACTGTGGCCAGTAGACTCACCTCGCTATTCCCCACTTTGCCAGCCCCCTTCCAAGTTGGCTCAGTCTTCTCTCTCACTGCCCCCTCCCAACAGAGCCACCTTGGTGCCGAGTGTCAATGACTGGTGGAGGACAAGCAGACGCGGGGTGAGCGGCTGGGGTTGGATGGCGTTTATTAGTGGGAGCAAAGCAAGCAGGGGGTTACAGCACCCCCAAAGTCACCTAGGGCGCTAAGGAAAGTCCCCAAAAGCGCCAAACAAAGTCCTAAAGTAAATACAGGGTTACGTCACCCAAAGCAAAGGCAAGGAGCTCAGCCACCGGGAAGGCTGGACACAGTCACTGGAAGGAGGGAGCACAGACATGGGAGATCGAAGGTTGTTGCTCCATGGCCCTTCCCCCCCCAGCGTCTGCCTTAAGTAGCCCCCTAGCCCAGCTGAGGCCGATCGAGAGTCTTTGGGGCTGGGTTCACAGCTGAGAGCCCTCAGCCTTCAGCCGCTTCTCCAGCAGTCGCCTGGACCAGCGAACTGCCTCTTTCTCCTGCCACCTCTGTCGGAACGTGGGAGGAGGGACAGCGGTAACCTCTGGGCTGGAGTCAGGGGCTGCCGTAAACTCCGGACTGGAGTCAGGGGCCGCAGCCTCCGTCGAGCTCGCAGGCGCCTCAGCCGCCGGTGCAGGCTCCAGGTTGGCTACAGAGTCGCCGGCAGGCCCGTCCCTCGCCTCTGCCGGGGTCCCCTTGTCCTCCTGGGGATTCCCCGGTGGGGAGTCCCAGTCTAGTGCATCAGAGTCCCCGTCCAAGTCAACGGCGAGCTCGGCCGGGCTCATGACACCGAGATCATTGGCTAAGGAAAGCTCTGGGGAAATTACCTCTTGAGCGCCCACCTACAGGCCACTGTGAAAAGAAGGCAGGAGAATCACTTCCTCAGTGGAAAGAAAAGAAAGCGAAGTGGGGAAGGGAAGCAGCAGCAACCCCCCAAAAGTGCTGCCTGAGTCAGACAGCCCCCTCACCTCCCCACCCAGCTATGCCGCTGTTGCAGAAGTTGGTACTGGCTGTTATTGTGTGGGAAAGGGAAATGCGAGAAAATTCTGGGAGATCCTGGGAGAGGGTAGTGAGGGGCTCGTAAAACTGAAACCTCTGTGTGCTCAGTCCTGGCAAAAGCAGTGCTTCTGTGCTGATGTATCGTAGCTCTAATAAAGCTTTTCTGAATCTTTCCATGAAGGTTGGTTGCTGAGCTAGTGTTACACTAAACTTTGGGGGACTTTGAGGTCTACCCGCAATGTCAGTGTCTCTTTAGACGTCAGGGGAATTACAGTTCAAAGGAGGCCTGTGAGAGGAGGGTAAAAGCAGGATCTTTTCACCTTTATATACCAGTACTAACTGTAGAGAGGACTCTAGTTTGTTCAAAGTACTACAAATTACTGGGGCTGGAACTAGGGCAGAGGTTTCCAAACTTTTCATGTTGGTGACACACTTTTTAGACATGCATCATTTTGTGACACAGTAATTCAGTTTTACTAGCAAATCAGAGGTTAAACTAACCCTGATAAGAGATACAGACACATACATACATTGTAATAACAAAATGTATGGGGACACAACATATCTCATGAAAACCTTTCCTATATTTTTAAAAATACATGATTTATAAATAATAACATACATTTCCAAGATTGTAGGCGACACACCTACATACTTCAAGCAATACACTAAACGTGTTGCATTACACCGTTTCAAAAGTCCTGAGCTATGGTATTTATACTCTGTTTCCTGGCCTGAAGGAGGGTGTGTGAAGAAAGCTGTAATGGCTTTCCCACAAAACTGACAAAGGAGTCTGGAATGGTCTGACTGCCTTAACTTTAGGTGACAAAACATTGATGAGAGTCCTGACAATCTCTTAATGTTTTGCTCGGGTAGTGTGAATAGGGAAGGCCCCTGTAGGATATACTCACAGCAGGGTTCCTGATTGCTTCACCTTGGCAGTTTTGCTTGCTATTGTTTTCAGGAATGCTCACAACTTACAGTTTTTGAAAGGATTATCCCAAGCTCATCAGTACTGGGCTTTCCTGCCTAATTCTTTCTGAAATTATGATCTGATCATGTCTGAGGTCATCCTGACTTGGCAACATGCTTACAGCCAGTGCAGTTTCAAGTATGTGTACCACCCATGAAGTGTTCAATTATGAAAATAGCACATCTTGCGGAGTGGAGGTGTATGGTGTGGTAACTTTAGATTAAGATAGAGCATTATAGATCTAGAGAATGTCCTCCCCCAAAACTTTTAAAAATCAGGGGAACTGAGATAGAGAGATACAGTCTTTTAGAAAGTCTGGATCCTAGCTGTGACGGGCTTTAAGGTAATTGCTAGCATTTTGAATTGTGCCCAGAAAGGGACTGACATCCCCTCCAAGATTTCACAGCTGCCTGGGAAGAAGAAGGTCCATTCTGGTAATCAGAGCACGGGTGAATGATGTTTCTGTCAGGTTTGAGGGATTGTGCCTGGAAAGCTTTCTGAAGCATGCTTAACCAAATAGCTGATGTAGAATACTGGCCTTTATACTTTAGGGGCACACACACTTGAAATAGCTGGAGAAAGACAGAAAGTGATCAATAAAAGGTATCAAGGAGATGGAATAACAGCAATTTTTGTGCCCCTAACCCTTCCTTGCTGACTTCACATGTGCAAACACTGCTACATTGGGGATTTTTTTTAAATCTCAGAAAAAAGACAATTTTGTTGGAGATGATAGGGATACAGAGGTACCACAACATTACTTGTGACCCTGTGCTTGAAGTAAAAAACAGTATCACTGTACTTCTTCCTTTTTGTTCTTCCCACCCTGTTGTACTCATGAGCTTAAAGTCACACGGTTCTCCAGAAGTGGGATTTGTAGCCAGAATGGGAGCATGTGGAGCTTGTGGGGTGCTTGTGTCCTCCTGGTGCTTCCCTTATGTGCTGCAGTTTCCCATTCTGAAAACTGGGCCCCTGCAGTTTCAAAAGATGGATCCGTGGCTTTTGGCTGTGCTTCTGGCACCCATGCCCAATGCCCCCTGCAGTCCCAATGAGTACTAGCCACCAATGTATGGGGTGTATAATATTATACATAATGTAGAATAGGAATTACATTACATGACCAAGTAGAAAAAAAAAGACAATGGAAACAGTACCTGGAAGAGCTATACAATAGAGATGAAAGGTTGCCAGATTCATTCAAAGAAGAACCAAATGAAAATGAACCACAGTCTTTAGAAAGTGACATGAAAGCTGGGAGAAATAAATTTCCAGGAACAGATGACATACCAATAAAGCTGCTTTAGCCTACAAAGAGTTTGATGGAGTTGATGAAGTTTAAGGCTATCAAAGCGCTGAAGGGAAAAGGTATAGTTTGCTTCACAGTCCCTTCCTATGTCTCCCGATGTTAATTCTAACATCCATACTTTGTGTGTTATTTAAGTAATTGAGTAAAAATGTATGGGATCAGACTATCATTCAGTATCACTGAAATTGTGCTGTCTATTGTACTTTGTATGTTATTTATTGTCCATTCATTCATTCATTCATTCACTCACTCATTTAATTAATTCCAATGCCACCACCCGTGGAATGGATCACACACATGCAGAAAGGTGGAGGGGTTCTATTTTTGGAACTGTCCAAATCCCCTTAATCTGGTCTCAGCGATAACTACATTTTTTATTGTTTTTTCTAAAAAAAGTAAAACCAATAAAAATACATAATCTGTTAAACAGTAGTAACATTTATGAACTCAAGCTAAACAATTATGCATATCTTCACAATCTTCCTCGTTCCCTTCCTAAGACCTGTCTGTTTTTACAGATATTGCATAACAGTACTACCAGTAATAGAGAAAATATTCAAATTATATAAGTTGTCCCCAATTAAAATTAATAAATAAGTATTCTATGTATTGCATTTTCTAAATCATCATTTTTATTGTCATATATTATCTAAATTGTCATATAATATACCCTTAATATACCTTTATTACCCTTTATCAAGTATAGTTTCGTATTTTCTTCTATGGTGGACATGCCTGAAAGCCAAAGACTACTGGTCCAGAATTCATAAAACAATTGAAGAAATTCTGCAGATAGAATTGGCAAAATCTGCAGAAATTTTCTTGTTAAATATTCTACATGAGATTGATTTTACACTTCATAAGAAATGTTGGAGGATGTTACTGTATATGGTAACTTCTGCAAGAACTGAGTACACCAAATAGTGGAAAAAAGAAGGGATGCCCAAGAGAGAACAGTGGCTCTACAACCTAGCGGAAATAAAAATGGCAGACACTCTAACTCAAAGAATAAAGAGAAGGTCAGACCTTCTGTTGTCAATGAATGGGCTCCCTTCAACAATTCAAAAATATAAACTTGAGAGTAGGTGACATAGAAGTCTATAGTGCACAAATAGATTAAACTAAGAAGTGATGACTCCATTTTAACTCCCCTACCAGCATTAGTATGCTTGTCAGGATCAGTCCCAAGGCAAAGGAGGGGAAAGGTGTCCTCATGCCCTGATTTTTGCCCAGACCAATCTTCTTGACTGCTGCAGAATACAGGATCCTGGTATAGAAAGGTCATTGGGTGGATCCAGCAGGGCTCTTGGGCCAGATACACACAAATTATCTAGCTCCCCTCAAATTTGCCTCATGCTGTCAGGTTAGCCTGGAGGGCAGAGAAAACTGTCAACACTAAGGGTATCCTTGTAGTCGTGATATTTCATGTACATGTTTCAATCCATGGGGGTTTGGAATGATAACAGTCTTTATAAAGCTAGCATATGGCAACATCATCTACTACTGAAAGAAATTATACCATCAAAATATGTCTTCTGTGATAGCTGTAAGACAATGAAGTGGTTATAGAAAACTGACACATTATTAAATTATAATTCTCAAAGAAACTTTTCCTTGTGCACTGCTATTAAGATGCTTGTCGAAATATAGTTATCTTCTATTACCTGTGGTGAAATGTTCTTAAAGTTTCAATTTTGGTGAATGTTAAGTGGAAGAAAGTTCCAGAACTGAGGAGAAGCCACCAACAGTATTCTCGTTGTATTCCACTGACAGTATTCTTTGTGCTCTGGTTGGTCTCACTGAAGGGAAGGAGTGATCTCCGTTGATTTTGCAACTGTAGCAGGATAAAGAGAAGGAAGCAGTTTCTTAAGTATGCCAGTCCCAAGACATTTACATTTTTGCAAATTTAAAATATAGCACCTTGATGTATACTAGAACAATTGCAAAAGGCATTGCAGATCCTACACTGAAAAAGAGACTACATTGGCCATTTCCGCACAGGGCGAGGGAATCGCCCCGTGCCGCTATTTACCGGACTTCTTGGCTCCCCAGTCTGGCCCGTGCTGCTCTGGAGCAGTGCGTGCTTGTTGCTCCGCACTGCTGCGGGGACGAAAATGGTGGCTTCTGGTTGGTCGAGGGTCTCAACCAACCGCTGAAGCTCACTGTCAATGCCAGGGCGTGGTGGGCAGCCAAGAGCCGGTTAGCAGGGCTTGTTACAGATAAGGCAGGCAGTAAATGAAAGAACTTTACTTCAGCAAAATGGTAATGAACAGATAAGGCAGGCAATAAATCAAAGAGCTTTCTGCAGCAAAGAGATTCCCTGGCAGTTACGTCACAGCCAGGCAAAACAGTAGTCAGTCCACATACCCCAGAGTTGGTCTTTAAGCAAGAGAGACGACGCTCCAGCAGGTCGGGCAGCGTTCCAGGAGGGGAAGCAAGGGTCCACGCTAGCCCAGCAGGTACACCCAAAATGGACGGTTGTGAGCCGACAAAGACCCAAGGCTGAGTGAGTGCCTTTTGTAGGCAGGCAACTCCCCCAGGTGCTATCTCAGCTGGAGCCTGATTGCTTGGCGTTTTTTACTTAAACGCTCTGACCTCCTGAGTGCACTCTTTTGCTCCCAATGCTGTTGGTAAGTAAGCACCTGTTCTGGAATCTCACTGTCTGACTCTTCTGGCTGGGCTGGGTCTGAGGCAGCCCCTGGCACTGGAACCAAGCACTCTGTGGCCCTTTTCGCACTGAGGCTTTTTGCGTGAGCCGGGGTGGGCGGCTTGTGCGAAAAGCCTCTTCCGAGAGCCTGCCGGTTCCCCGCTCGTTCCTTCCGCAGGCAAAGGAACAAGCGGGGAAGCGGCAGCGTCCCGGAGGCGGAGGCGGCTCGCGCGTCCATCCTCCCCCGCTTGCACGAGAAGCAGGAGCCTCTCGCGCCGCCCCCCGCGCACGTGGGAAGCGAGCGACAGTCGCGCCCATCCCCCCCGCACGCGCGCGAAGCGGGAGGCTGTCGCGAGCAGCCCCCCACCCGCGCAGAGCAGGATGCCGTCGCATCCGTCACGCAAGCGCCCCGCCCCACCCCTTCCTTCCGCAGGAGCGGAGGGAAGGAAGCGCTACCCGGCCGCCTCTCCGATGCACCGCACAACAGGTAAGTGCGGGTGGGCGCCGGGAGCGTTGCGCAAGCGCGGGGTGATTTTCGCTTGGAAGCGAAAATCAAAAACCCCGCGCTTGCGCTGCTGCAGCCCCGTGAGAGCGCCGGAAGTGGGAGTGCGTTGTGTGGAGCGGCGCTCCCACTCCCGCACGGCTCACGGGGCTATTTCGCTCGGGAAAGCCCGTGCGAAAAGGGCCTGTGGCTGGGGTGGGCTCTGCTGGTGCAGCAGGCTCCATGGCTTTGAAGTCCTCTGGTTCAGACTCAGACCTTGAGTCCTGGAGTGGCAGGGTCCTGACACTCACCAGCCTAAAGCCCACCCCCGGCAGATTGCAGGCTCGCACTGGTGCGAGCCTGCAAATCTGCACCAGAGAGCAGGCATGGAATGGCGTGCTCCGTGCTTTTGAAAAACCTGTTTTAAGCGGTCTTTCAAAAGCATGCTTGACGCCCACTTGGGGTCGTTCTGGAGTGGCTTGAGGTGCGGATCTACGTTAAGTAGGTCCGACCCAGTCTGCTCCCAGGTGCAGACGTCCTCCCTGGAGGACGCTCTGCACTGTTTCTATTAGCCCGTGCGGAAATGGCCATTGTTATGTACAACATTGTTATGGTGCTATTATTCCACTTTCAACATCGTATGGGATCCTGGGGTTTGCAGTTTAAGGAGAGCATTTAGAATTCTCAGCCAGAGAGCTTTTTGGCCTCAGTGAACTACAAACCCCAACATTCCACAGGATGTTGAATGATAGAACTATAACACTGTAGTGCGGAAATCCTAATCTAATTCCAAATTCCCATTCCAGCAGTATGGTTCTATGATGTTGGTGTTGATGTTTTCCTGTTGTCACTTATCATTTCTCCCTAAATGCCATAATTTTGCATTTTCACAGGCATTATAATTTATTCTTAACTCCAGATGGAATTAATTAATGCTGCCTCCATTTAACTAGCTCTTTATTAAGTCCTTCTTTAATTGAATATATAAGGGTCTTTAAAAACCATTTTATTGATTGCTTTTTGTTGTTTTACAGGCAGGATCAAATAAATAAACAACTAAATAAATAAATACTTCAGTGTAATTAACTTTCATATTAAAGAACCCAATGCATCCTCTCAGATTAAATGCAGTTAGAACATATCTAGAGGGCACCAGGCTGATAACAACTGAGTTGATCATAAAGCTGGTCCAACCTATTTTGCTGCCTGAGGTGACTGTCAAACTGCCACCCTTATCAAGTCCTTGCACAAAAGACAACAAAGACTAGCCTTTGAGCCTTACTTCAGCACTGGCAATAAGCCATTGTCTTCCCCCGTACCTGAAGTGGGCACCAACAAGGGTACATGGCACACACATATCTCCTCTTCACACCTTGCTGCCACTTCCTTCATGCCAACAACTGCTTTCTGCTGCCAGGCAGAATCCATGCTGTTATGTTAGATGATTCACAGGCCTGACTCAGCATAAGATGGCTTCATAAGGCACAGAAATCTCCCAAAGGCAATGGAGGGCAACTATACTTTTAGGGAATGTAACATTTCAGATATAGGGCCTTGCAGTGATGGAAGAATGGATAATGACTGCTCAACCTCAACTTGGAAAAAAGAAGGTTGCATAGAGTTACTCACCAGCATTGGGTCAACCGGCACACTGAAAACTGTAGGCTCTCCAGCATCACTGTAGGATGAGGACAGAGACTGTTTTAAAATACTTAGCTAACCAGGGGTTAGCAAAGTGAGGCCTGTGGGTCGCACATGACCTCTGGGGCCTCAGAGAGGGCAGGTGGGAATGCAAACCTCCACCAGGTCCCCAGACTCATTTCTTTTGAACTGATTTTTAGGCAGTTTTTCTCCTGCAAACTGTCCCAACGCACCCAAAACCAGCCGCTAATGTGGCAGCTTATTTTCCCCACTCCCTGAACCTCCCAACTCCTCCAAAACAAAACAAAACATTCTTGCCATTCCTAGTTCACAGGGACATATACTTGTCATCCTAATGCATTGTCTGACCTCACTTGTCTAATGAAGTCCTCAGAGCGTAGTCAGAGAATTTAGAGCATTTGAAGTTCTTCTTCTTAAACCTTTGTTTCCAAGAGTTAAGTACTCAGGTTCACCACTGAAGGACTCTCCATAGAGTGGTGTGGTTTTCAGCACACTTTGTTTTATTTCCAGAAGAAAAAAGAGTAATCCAAGTGTTTGACCATGCAAACAGAATTTGGAAAGTAGAGCAGCCATTTCATGAACCAAAACCATTCCCTTTAAATCCCTGGGCTGTGTCTCAAATATTTTAGAGCGGCCTTCCTGACCTCCAGATTTATTGAACTATAACTTCCACCAATTCTAGCCAGCATAGCTGTGTTGGCTGGGGATGGTGGGAGTTTTATGCCAGCACATCTGAAGCAATAGCATGTTAGGCAAGGCTGGTTAAAAACTTCAAGGGAAAATGGAAGTAGGAGAATGACCAGACTTAGAATCATAGAATCATAGAGTTGGAAGAGATCACAGGGGCCATCGAGTCCAACCCCCTTCTATGCAGGAACACTCATCAAAATATTCACAACGAATGGCCATCCAGCCTCTGCTTAAAAACCTCCAGAGAAGGAGACTCCACCACAGTCCAAGGAAGCGTATTCCACTCCTGGACAGCTCTAACCATCAAGAAATTCTTCTCTGAGAAGGCTTCTGGTGGCATTAAAGTTAAAGCTTTAAATGAATGAAACCTGTCTTGTAGGCCAATTCTTCACTAGTTGTAGCACTATTATTCCACTTTCAACATCCTATGGAATCCTGTTTGACTTGGGCATAAGAAACTCAGTCCAATCCTTTCAGATCATTTTTCTTCACTCACATCTGAAGTAAAGGCAGGTACTATGTGACCACTGCGGGTGGAAGCCCTCTGATCATGTGAAAATCAACCTTACATGTTTTATAGCTGCTTTGTAAAATTACAGGGACAGAGATCTGTTTGGCTATCCTTGATTCCAACTTTCACATTTCCAGAATGAGATTTGGAACCACTCAACACAAAACAAAAACATATGATTAAAAACAGGGGCTAGGCTGCTTACTGCAAAGTTCATTTCCCCTCCAAAGTCCTTCTTTAATTATGAAAGCTGCAGAATCCATTTCCTTTGGTGTGCAAAAAGGTGTGTAATTAAACCATCAGTATAATACCTTTCTACATGTAAAACCTGCACTTATGAACTTTAACTGCTGAATAAAAACTCCTATTACATGACCATTAAGTATTATGAATAAAGCGAGTCATTGTAGTACTTGATTAATTTTTATGCACTAAGCTTTGTGTTTAGCAGAAATTTGATTTCCATTGGTATCTATATACCCTAGAGGCTCATGGGGCTTTGTGGATCAGTCGCCCATCCCTTCTCATTTCCATTCTGTATGCAATGACTTCACTAATATCCAAGCCCTGACTTAAGAAAGGCGACTACTAGCTATGGACATGTCACTTTTTTGCTATACTGCAGCCTTTCTAAATGCCACACCCTAGCCAAATATACAGGCAAGGCAAAATCTCTTGTCTACATAAGTATGCAAACAAAACAGATACCATAAGCCGAAATCTTCTTGTAGAATGTGTTATTGACCATCCATTTGATCTCTTACACCACATAATAGATAATGGTAAGAGAATTTAAGGTGTTCTTATTTTTCTTCATTGGTCCCTATCTGTTTTACACGTCTCACTTTTACCACACCTCAGCATCTCTGATAACTGCAGTAAACAAGCAACCAACCAAATTGTTTCAAGACTCTTTTGATTTTCCTTAGGTAGAGCAGCCTTTCTCAGTTTTTTTACCTGGAGGAACCCTTGAAATAAATTTCAGGTCTCAAGGAACCAGAACTGCGAATGTAAATTAGCATTAGATCTGCAATCAAATATGGGAATCAGCTATTCCTGCAAAGGAGATACACGCACCTATGCGCATTCTATCCATAGCTGGTTGTTGTTGTTGTTATTGCCCCTACTGCTGCAATGGTTATTGTTGTGTATTTCCTCACAGCAACACAGGGCTGTGAACAGCCTATATGAAAGCACCATCTGAAAATCACAAGTTGCATATATCTATAACTACAAATATGTAATAAAATGCACTAAAATCATAATAAAAACAAATAAGCATCCAGAATACTTGCTTGTGCAAATAAATATATTTTTAATTTAGCACCTGAAAGGTGTGCTCATGAGAAAGCAACCGAATCTCTGCTGGCAGTAAGGATTTTTTTAAAAAAAAATTAGGTTTAATTTTTTAAAATAAAGAAAAGAAGCAGAAAAAGGAAAGGAGGATTACATAAAATATAACAAGGGCTAGGCCTATCCGTTGATATAAGTTTACCAAGATCTATAAAATATCTGTACATGTGTAGCTAAAATAGTAAGATCTTCTGACCATTGAATGATAGAAGATGAATGTTTATTTTTTCCAGACTTGGAGTATAGATGTTTTTGCGACAGTAAACACACACAGGATCAAACAAGGTTGATGTTCAGCTTCCACATCACAGGAATATAGGCTAAAAGAACACGTGCATCTAAATTGCCAAAGACACAATACAAAATTAATACTGTGTATCAGCATGGTGTAGTGGTTTGAGCATTGGGCTATGACCCTAGAGACTGTGATCCAGTTCCTTGCTTGGCCATGAAAACCCACTGGATGACCTTGGGCATGTCACATATTCTCAGCCCCAGAAAACCCCATTAGCCTTAGGGTCGCCATAAGTCAGAAACAACTTGAAGGCACACAACAGGAACAGCACAACCAATTTCTTTAATAGGACCTCTTTCTCACTTGAATGCTTCAGGCAGAGCCTGTATACCCAGAAATTGGGGATGCTTGAACTCTGGGTTTCCTTAATTCAGCAAGGGTTGAATTACTGAGTCTGGAGGGTCCCCTGTATGTCTCTGGTCTGGAAGGCCCAACATAGGTCTTTGATTTGAGAGTTTGTTCTGCTTTTAGGCAAAGAGGAGGCACAATTAGAGATGGACACATTTGTCCATTTCACTTTTCTCTGAGCTTCTGATTTCTTAAATCTTTAGTTTGTTTTGGGCTGAATTCTGTTGGTGACAGAAATAAGTACAATTGTAAAGTTGGAAAAGACATGAAGGCACACAACAAGAATAATCATATCCAACCCAAAAAGAGTAACTACTGTACATGTCCATCATATGCCACAAGGAAGCCTTATCTGCATTATATTGTCAACATTTAATTGAAGCAGGCAGTTTCTTTGTAATGGTGTCCAGTACACCCCAACACCAATTTTAGAGTTTTAGGTCTAAAGAGATATGAGATACTGAAGTTAGGGTAGTTCTTCAATGGTTCATTTGCATGAGACAGTCTAGCTCTTTGCTCCATCTGACTCTAAGGGAATGGAATTTGATCACAATCATACGGTCACCGTTGCTGACTGTTGAGAAGATCCTGCCGTATGAGGAGATCAATGGGCCACACAACACTGGGGCTATCCAAGCAGAGGCTCTGTGACAACACTGAAATCCCAGGTAAGTCAATACTGAGGATGGCAGTACCCTTGCCCCCCATACCCAGATACTGAGCTGCTTGCATACTAGTGCTATCATGGATATGGATTTTTTTTCTCTGATTGCACATTCAATTGCAGTGGAAGTTTGCTTGTTGTTGTTGTTGTTGTTGTTGTTGTTGTTGTCGTCATTGTTGTCTGCCTCCCAGTTATTTCTGACTTATGGTGCCCCTACGATGATCCTATTATGGGGTTTTCTGGGGATAAGAGTGTGTGATATGCCCAAGGTCACCCAGTGGGTTTCCATGGCTGAGAGGGGAACTGAACCCTAGCCTCCAGGACTGTAGTCCAACACTCACACCACGATACAACACTGGCTCAGGCTGAACAAATCCCATATTTGTGATTCAGTTTCCACCTGAATTTTCCTGAAATCTGTCATGGGCATGCAGGGAAGGGCTAAAACCCTTCTTAACTTCTGTTGTCCCAGGCTGAGATCCTGTGACTAGCAATGTTATTGTATCAATGTCCTCCTCTTGACTTCATTTGACTTCATTTCTTGTCCCAATGAATAATACATGGCATTTTACAAATATATGTGCATTTCCCTCGAAGTATTTTGGTATAGAAGATCATGCGTGTTATTAAAAGCCCTTTCATTTTTGTCTCTATGGCCAGCAGGAGGAAGGAAGCAGGTTAAAGAAGAAGAAAAAAAGTGAGTCTCTCCCCCGCCCCACCACCCCGGTGTGTCCTACTGAGCTGCTTCTAGATAAATGTTTAGTTCAAAAGTCCTGATGAAATTACCAATCAAGCTGTCTCTCAGCTTCCCTCTGTCATTATGTTTGCCTTAATCAGGTGGCTGGGGGAGCAATTTTTCATTTGCAGCAGGTGGTTGTTTACACATTAGATAAACTCCCATCCTTAGCAATGCTTGGCAGGGGTGCCTGCATTTTGCTTCAACATCTGCTGCTCCTTTTCTCAGTAGCACACAGATCAAGGAACACCCAGCCCCCCACCAACCATTTGATAGAAATTATTCCTAGTTAGGATGAGCTGAAACACAAATGTCATGCTTAGCAGTCAACATTTGCATTGGAAAGTTAGGAGATGGTGGTAATTAATTTTATCCTATTCTGCCATCCCTCCTCCCCAAGTTTGAGCTGTTATTCTTGGGCTTGTCTTAGCAAACAAAGAATGTAAATGGGGAACAAAGATTTTTTCAATTCTCCCCACATCTACTACCATCCACAAAAAATAACGTAGGGAGATTCTCAGATACCATGATCATCTCATGGATTTGGCATCTGCTACTTCATTAAATAGGTTGCCCTCTTCCAAAATGAATGGGATTATTTACTAAACTTTTACTGTTGCAATTTTTCAAAATATAAGGAAGTGCCAAGGTAGAACTGAAGCTCCGCCCCTTCTCAGACTCGAGTTGCCTCAGTTAATAAACTCACCTTCTTTCTGCTGTGGCAATACAGGCTGGATACTAATATGCATGCATAAATTTACCTACATGACATATCCTTCACACATGCATGACATATCTTGTGGTACAGATAACCAGACTTCCACCTGAGCAAGGTTCTGGCAGGGAAACTTGAAAATGAGCAGCATGTGGGACCAGATTAACAATGGACTATTTAAAAAACAAGCACAACAATATATCTTGCTTCAGTCTTGCCTATTTGCTAGGCTTCAGAGCCACAGAAGAAAGATCTGAAATAAGTTGGCTCCCCTGGAATTTGAATCCTTATTCTCAGGAATGTTGGTTTTCCTTTTCCCTCTTGATTACTGTTTTTATCCCTGTTTCCAAAGGCCTTTCCATCCTATGCTGTTACAGTGCTATTATTCCACTTTCAGTATCCTGTGGAATTCTGGGGTTTGCAGTTTACTGAGGCCAAAGAGCTCTCTGGCTGAGAATTCTAAACACCCCTCCCTAAACTGCAAACCCCAATTGCTGAAAGTGGAATAATAGCACTATAGCAGTGTAGTGAGGAAAGGCTCCTAGTTTCCTGTGCTACTCTTCTTTTGTTGATCATCAGTTGACACTCCTTCCTGGGACACTGTAAAAGGAGGAAAAAGACACAGGAGTTTGACTGAATAACTTCTTTCTAATGGCAAAATTCCTTGCAGTCATAATACCTGTTCACTATGGTAGATGAATATGGCCAAGCAAATCCAGTGTGTTTCAAGTGCGCAACTGTGTTCCAAGACATGTTTGTTATTGTGGAGAAATGTTCATCCTGTGTTTTTCTTCGTTTAGGGATGGAAGCACTGCCTTCGTGTATATTCTGGGGTATTTGGCTGTCCGTGTTCGAGTTCCACCCATTCCCATTCTGAATAAGCAACCTCTCCAAAGGAACGCACAGTAATGGGTAAGGCTTGGGTTTTTGGTAGCGTCCACTTTAAAAAGAAAACACTCTTCATGCTGACTCCCTTTGGCCGTTGGTGTTTTATTTCATTTAAAGCTCCCAAGAGTTCCTTTGAGAGGGAACAGAACCTAAAGCAGATGGTGTCTTGTGTTGCTGAAGTAATTCTCTTTCTCCTCTGTCCTTTCTCTGGCTTTGAACGATGGTTAGAGCAAACTTGGTTTCCTTCCTCATCAATCCCCTTGCTCTTCAGTTGTTCTGTAGCTGAGTGGGAATCCACACTTTTGCCATCCATACTGAAGTCCACACTTTTGCGATCCATAGACACAAAGTTTGGAATTCCAGAACAATCCTTTATTTATCAGCACTGTGCACATGACAGCAGTGATTGCCTCATCATGATGCTTCTTCATTTTTAATTCTATGTTGTATGTTGCCTTCTTAAACAATGGGCAGTTCTGGACTGATCGGGTCCTGGACTGATTGGATCCACCCAGGCTCTCAGTGCCTTCCACACATGATAGTCTTTTGGATGTTGGAGGACCTGCCACCACGAGTTGATGAGCTTGTCAAATTCATTTTCTCTTAGCCTCACATTCTTCTGGTCTTTGGGGTGTTCTGTTCTGCTAAGTTTGCAGCATTTTAATAGTCCACATGAAAATTCATGTGCACATTAAAGTAGATTTTTACTAATATGCACATTTTGGCATGCCATTTAGCCATGCAGCTGTGGGTTCTGCATGTCCCACTATGACACAAACTACATTTTTGGGATAAGAGAGGCCCTGGTGGTGCAGTGGTTAAATACCGGTACTGCAGCCACAATGTTGTGAGGTTAATCCTGCAGAGCTCCAGGTTGACTCAGCCTTCCATCTTTCTATAGGTAGGTAAAATTAGTACCCAGGTTATTGGGGTCAATTAGCTAAAACACATTGTAAAACTGCTTAGGGAGTGTTTTGCACTAATAAGTGGTATAGAAATGCAACTGCCATTGCTACAACTTTTTGTTGGTTACAACTGTAGAAGCTTGGTTCCAGCATGAGGCTAGTTAAAGGTACTGGTTGATTCACTCCTGACTGATGGGAACCAGTTACTCAGCCTACCTGCTGGGTATGTAAACCAGCCCTTTGGAATAAAAAACCTGATTCCACATTGGTGTAAGCCATTATGTGGTTCTCTTGCTAGCTGGAGTGGAGTGAACAATTTGCCCTTGAACTGAGGATGACCCTGGTAGCCCACACCCACAACATCCCATTACAGGACCTCAAGTGGGTCTGATAGACATGCCGTGTCTATCTCCAACTGGATATGGGCCCCATGCTAAAAACCATCCAAAGTTCTGACAAAATTAAATGTTCTATAAAGATTTGTATATACTACAAGCAAAGCCATAAAACAGTGAAAAAGACAAAGCATAGCAATAGCATGTGTATCTCTATACTGCTTATCAGCTAAGTGCTCTCTAAGTGGTTTACAATGTGTTAGCTAATTGCTCCCAACAAGCTGGGTCCTCATTTTACAGACCTGTGGAAGGATGGAAGGCTGAGTCAACCTGGAACCCGGCAGGACCGAACTCACAACCATGTGACTGCAGTACTGGAATTTAACCACTGTGCCACCAGGGCGTGAGGTTGGGATGAAGGTCTGTGTTGACTCTTGAGGGGAGCATAGAAGACGAGCCCTAAGCCAGTTTGCAGATTGGATCCAAACTTTTGCTTCAACCCCTCCAATTCTGCCCACAAGCCAATAGGAAGTCTCTGAATGGCCGGTTTCCCCCTCTTTCCCCAAAGCCCAGAAAACTGCACAGGCTTCTGAGAAGGAGAAGGCTCCATCAGTAGGGAGAAGAGCCTTTGGCTCGCTCTACCTCCTCATGATCCACAAACCATGCGCCCTGGTAAGTCTCAAAATGCTCTGTTGCAAAACGTTGCAGCTCAGCAAGGAATTAATTTACATCTTTTCCAATGCAACTGTAACGTACAGTTAGTTTTAGGTTTATGGGGTGTGGCCTCTCAAATGATTGAGGAGAATGACTACATAGTTCACATCCTGACTCATGCCTTCTCCTGCTGCCTTAGTGCTGTCCTGTAGGTGATGAGGAAACACCAATGTATTTTGTGCCACAGAGAAGCAATTCATAGTATTCAGATTTTTTTAAAAAATAACCCAAAGCAGGAGCAGCAGCTCATTCTACTGTGATTGGGTGAGATATCTTGGACCACAGGTATCTGAGAAGTTCAAGTAATTATTTTCATTACTTTCAAGAAATATAAAAAGGGAAGCATTAAAGGTAAAATTAGCAGATATTTTAAATAGTATAGCTGCGACTGATTGTCTTCATCTTGGGGCCTGTAAATTAAACTGTAACAAATTACTTTTTAAATGTAACTTTCCTGACTTTAGGCCCCTGGAAATTTCCTGGAGTTTTTGCTCCATGTCTTGGGCCCCACTCACCTGATTCATTTATCTTTCTGATAATGATTTCCTTTCTCCTTTGACTGCCTGTTTAACCTCTTAATTGGAGCTGTTCTTTAAGTTTCCTTCACTTTCTTGGCCACTGGCAATATTTTTACATGAGGCTTTCAAGCCACACCTATTTCTTTGCTCCCTTGTATCGCAGACCTTTGTAGGGTAGACCGTTTCCAATGAGACCTCCTACTGGGTCAATGAAAACATTTGGGGGTATGTCATAGACCAGGAAAAACATACATTTTCCTGAGTTTTTTTTCTTTTAATCTGAGAGTTTTTAGAAAAATCAACATATATGCAGTATATACTTATCAAGTCCAAGCTTACTTTACTACTCTTAGTATATGAAGTAAAATACAGTATAGTATGTATAATTCAACGTATCAGATCAAGACTGCTTTATTTTTCAACAAAAATTTCAGTTATACCCAGTATTAGAGAAGGATATGTAGCCCCAGGCAAGTTCCTAAATATATGCAATCTCTTTTGCCAACTAAAAAAATAGAGAAAGAGAGTTGAAACCAGAATCTATCAAAATTGTTACAAACAAAAGTTTTGTTGTCTGAGCTTAGAAATAATCACAGCTTGGGAGGAAAAAACTAGTTAAATTTAACTAGTTATAGGTAAATTACTTTCCCCCTTCACCCAACAAAGCTTAACAAGTACATTAGGTTCATTTTAAGGTTAATAGCCCTCATTATATGAGCTTAGGAAGACTGTGTTGACCTTAACTCTTTGTGTGCTAATTCATTTTCCTTTTCACCTGCTAAGAGTGCTAACCATTTCTGTGGTGCGATGAGCTAGGAGATTGTCCCTTATTTGTCGCAAAAGATTGGCTCTAAAAAAATCCAAACAAGCAGCTGTCTCCCTGAACCCTAGCACAAAGGGTATAAAGAAGTAGAGCTGGAAATTCTAGAGCATATGAGAGATTGACCAAGAGAGATGTTTCAGATTTGCGTGTCCCTCTGCTTTGCATTGGCTAATTATTTCAGCACTCCTTTCCCAGTGTGCATGCATGAATGTGTGTTGAGGGGGGACTCAAATGAATGAGGCAACATTTGACAACTGCTAGGACTAGGGCATCAACCTGGGTACAGTATAGAGAACTTATCTTTGTTGTTCTACATCTTCAGGTCATTTCCCACATGTGGCGACTCTGAGGTGAATTCTGGAGTAAGTTTCTTCAGAACTTTTTTTAAACAATATTTAGATTTGAAGTGGGTACTTTATTTGGAGACAGCCAGCATGGTGTAATGATTTGAGCATTGGACTATGACTGTGGAGACCAGGGTTCGATTCTCTGCTTGGCCATGGAAACTCACTGGGTGACCATGGATGCGTCACAAAATCCTAGAAAACCTCATGATAGGGTCGCCTTAGGGTTGCCATAAGTCGGAAACAACTTGAAAGCACACATCAACACCAGTGGCCAGTATTGATGCCCTTGCTGGACCTTTGGTGAATAATACCCAATTTTAGTCTGGTATTCAGAGTGGTAATTCCTTTAAAAATGCAGTTTAAGTGGAGCATAAATGGCAAATTATTCCAGATAAACAACTCCGCTTGTTTGTTAATCAGTAAATCCTACTCCTATGGACCTCATTCAAGCTGAGATCTGAAGTGGCAAAGAGATTTGGAAGGTGTATTGCAAGCTTGGAAGACAAGCGGTGGTGGTACTTATATTCCTAATTTGTTCTTGCTAGAAACCTGGAAGGCTTTCTTTACTTCATTTTGTGTCCTCTTCACCCTATGCTTTATGTAACGAACATTCCCCTGTTCCCTCATGATAAGTGTGCATCATTTTGAGTGGGCACTGTTTCACCCTAACAGATGGGCCTGAGCATTTGCATGCCAGGAAACCATTCCATGCATCAAGTTTATTAGAAGACAGCTTGTCACACAAGAATGCCGAAACAGCCCCTTTGCACGCAGCAGCCACACAAAATAAGGAGAGAATCATGTGGTACTCTCTCCCCCACTCCACAATGTCCTGTTCTGGGTACACAGTGCTTGGTGTTTGCTTCAGTCTCACTTTAAAAAGCCAAAGTCATCTCCTCATCTTAGTTCTTTATGGAAGTTCTTAGGTTGACTGTCTGAGGTGTGATATTTTCCCAGGGGTTGCTACTAAAAATGGCATCCTCTTGCTAAGTAATTCCTCTTCCTTGCTGCAATCTATCTAGATTCAGATTCAAAACATTGCATTGGTTTTAGCCATAGGTCATTGCAAATACTGCTGTGTTAACACAGGTCATTTCCACACTAGACTGTTATAGCGCTATTATTCTACTTTCAACATCCTATGAAATCCTGGGGTTTGCAATTTAGGATGTTGAAAGTGGAATAGAGCACTATAACAGTCTAGTGCTGAAATGGCGACAGTCACACCAGAGTCCTTGTGCCCATTACCAATGTTCTGAATACCTGTATAGGATATGGAAACTTTCAGTCAATGGGATCCTTCCAAAAACTGAGGTGAAGAGGAGAATATTAATTACTGGAAGCCAATATTTCTAGCATTCACATGGCAAATTTGAATTTAAACAGGTTGCATTTATGTATTTCTGTCAATGATTCTTTTATTACCTCAACAATGGTGCACTATTGCTTTTAAATCTGAATTAAACATTTTCATGGACATCACTTGCAATTTTTTAGGCAAAAGTTCTTATAATCATAGGACTCTGTGAATCAGCTGTCGTGGATGGTGTCCATGTCAGGGAGGTGATATATCCATTCTAGTTTTTATCCCAAACTTCAAAGGACAATTCATTGCACTGAACCTTATAATAGGTTCAGGACCTTGGATGGCTCCTTTAAAGTTCAAATAAAAATGTTCACTGGATTTACCGCCCCACTGACATGGAAGCCATCAGCCACTACTGGTATGGGTTATACTCATTGCTGACTGACTTAATGAAGACTCTGGTCTGTGTTTCACTGTCATGAAAGTTCTCTTGTAATAATTATAAAACCGTTTCCTAAATACTGCTGACATATTGGTAGAAACACTGTATTGATATTCTCTAATGAGCACAAATCTCCTTATAAATTGTTTCCTTTTTATTGACTCTAAAGCAAATGTAGCCCTGACTACTATACGGTAATACCTTTTTATACCTGCTAATGGTTTGATGGGCTTATATATACCGAGCATTGGCAGGAATGATCATTAGATTGTAAAGAGTGGAAAATATGTTTTATCGCTTGAAAATGGGACCCCTTCTTAGAAAGTAAAACCATAGGTAGATCATTGATTTTAAAAGGTCAGGGTTAAAAAGCTTATTAACAACTGTTTTACTCAGCTGTTCAGAGCATTCAGCTAAGGAGGAACTCAGAAGCTGTAGAAGAACAAGTATTTGGCTGCTAGCTGAAGCCAAAGTAATTTTCTTAAAACACACACACACTTCAAATACGTGCAGGCTTCTCAATGCCAACATGCTGAATTGGCAGTGCCCTGTTATGTATGAAGTACAACAAGAGTGGTGTGCAGGTTAGAATACTAGAATAGGAGATGGGAAATCCAGATTAAAGTCCCCACAGTACCATGATACCCACCGGACTATCTTGGTCCACTGTCTCCTTCAGCCTGACCTACCTAACAGGGTTATTATAAAGATGAAATTGGGGAGTAGAGCCATGTACATCTCCTAGAGCTCACTGGAGTTAAAATAGGATATCAGTATAACTAAAAAAAGATGCAAGTGATGGCCATATTTTTATGTCATGTCTATTTTGGACCTCTGTTCCTTGTTGTAGGAAACTATGGGAGGTGTCCAGTGGGTTGCCACTGAAGGTCCACTGCTTGCTGCCAACTCTTTGGTAGATTCATAATATTTCCTTCTGTCTCACACATTCTGCACTTCCAATAGTGTACATACCAGCTAATCTTGGACTGGTCACAACCCATCTCCCATTCTTCTGTTTTGTTTGTACTTGTATCAGAGCCTCAACTTCAAAAAATTTACAATGGATTAGAGTATTTAGTGGATTAGGAATATTTTCATATGGTATACAGGACTTCCCTTTGTTTAGCAGAAGGGCAACTCCAGCTGCATCTTCAGTGATCCTAAATCCAACACAATCTTTTTTCTAACAAGGGCGCTCATTTAAGGAACAGGAGACTCATATGAACTTTCTTTCCCTCTTGCCCCCTTCCTCTTGATGTGCTTTCCAAAGTAAACACTCCATCAAAAACTAACTGAATACCAAACATTTATGTTAGGGTTTCAAGTTAGTAGTTTAAGGAAAAGATTAGCAATAGCAACAACACGGTGCTCTAGAAAACAAAGAGACCTGTCTGAACATTGATCTGGCCTTGTAAAGAGGTTTCTTTTGCTCACCTGTGGTTTGAGTTCCTTATGTTTGTTGGGTTTTGCTATTGTTCTCTTAGCTTTGACAGCAAGTTAGCCATCTGGCACAAATGTAAACACAATGAGTTCATTTCATACTTCAGGCAGTGAGTTTCCTTCAGTCAGACCGAAGAGGCTTGCCAAAGTGGATGAGAATATTTCTTGACTAATAGCTGATGACGAGAATTCACAATCACAATTATGAGTACCTGACCCTGAGTTATATATCCATAAAAGATTCATATTTACAATCCCTATGCATTCAATAATGTAGGAAATATGGAAGATCATGAAATGTCTCCAGTCCCTCTCACCAGGAATCTCCAGTAAAGGACAAATTGCAACAGGGATCTGCTTTGGACTGTCACACTAGAAATCCCTGGTGGTAGCAGGTGGAAACATCAAGCTTTTGTGTCCCAGTGGACAAGAGAACAGATCCATGTTGCTAGCAGCAGCTGACACCCGGTAAGTCAGGACAGGAGGGTTCAGGTCACAAGATGCTTCTTAGCTACCTAACTAAGGTAGTTATGTAGCTAATTACCGTAGTTAACGTAGCTAAGTGGCTGATCTAGAAGCTTGGCGGTTTGTTAACTAAAGTGGTGTTCATACATTACACTGCATGTGTATTCACACTGCATGTAGACGTGCTCAAATGTCTACCTGTATTTATCCCTGATTTCCCAGATAGAAAAATCCTCTTAACATTGCTAAACCTGCACAGAATGATCCTATATATGTTTGTATGAATTGATAAATACATGTTCATTTTATGAAAACATGTAAAAAAATAAATAAATCCCTTTTTGTCCCTTTTGTAGGAAACTCTGAGGAGGAAATTTTAGATGTGTAAAGAAATTCTGAATGAGAATGTAAGATCTGAGAGAGAAAAAGGACTGAACAGAACACAGGGAGAATGTGTGGATACAAAGCATCAACTGAGGAACACAGTGCAGGACAAGACTACAGTCAAATACCCTCAACACAGCTCTTAGCCAGCAGCTGCCAGAAGGCTAGAGAGTGCCAGGATGCCCACAGTGTAGAGGGATGAGGTCTACAGATCAGCGCTGTATAAAATTCTGTTTGTTGCATGAAAAACACATGTGCAAAAACCCACTACTTCCAGAAACCCACATGTTTTTATTTTTTACTTTGGTAAAATATATATACATAAATCATGAGCTTGTGGGAAAAATACCGTCCACTAATTTGGCACACAGAAACAATTGGGTATCTAGAAATGGTCGAGCACTCACTTTCTGTTCAAAACTGCTGCTTTGTGGGAAAATAAAACAGTAAGTTTAGCACAAAAAGGCAAATGGTTCTCTGGAAACAGCATGTTTGTACAAAGAGAAATATGCAGTTTTGCACAAAATCCTCAAATGCAACCATGATCTTTTCAGGGAAAGAAAAAAAGAACTATGTGTATTTCTGTGCAGAATGAATTCCTAAAACATTTCAGGAAGAGTAACTATCAAGCAAAAATTGCAGAAAGTTCTCACCTTTGTGTTATTCTTCCAACTTGGGTTTCTAAATGCCAAAAAGAAAAAAAAACCCCACTGAATAATGATGAATATTCTCTCCACCCTTAGTATGATCATACTTCAAGTGATAGTATTGAGGGTTATGTATGTGTGTGTTTGTATATGTTTGTATTTTAAACACATCTCTGTCACACTACGTAACTACTTTGGAGGAATCTATCACACTATATAACTCATTTGGAGGAATTAACTGTTATAACCTTTTCCTTTTTTGATCTCCTCTTTTTACTTTCAGCTTCCACAGGTCACCTTTGATTTCTTCTGGCCAGCAGAAGTTATCAAGTAGAAGCAAAGCATCAATTTCCTTCAGTCATGGTGGACATACTCTACGACACCTCTTCCTCCTATTCACTTGCCATTAAGCTAGGTAAAAAGTTGCTATTTGCAAAAGTGATATTCGCTCAGACTATTTCTCACACTGAGAATTCCTCTAACCAGCCCTATCTATGTTCTATTAGTGAGAGTGAAGTTTCCTAATGAAATCTAATAATGTCATTTACAGGGAAGTGAAGAGAGGTAATTACTTGCCTATAAATAAATAATACTTAAGATATAGTAAGAAAATTCTTCTGTTAACGTTCACATTCATTGCTGTCACAATGGAACTTTATTTCAAGATAGGCATCCCTCTATGTAGGTTATGGTGAATCCAGGCAGCATATATTGATGTCACCCTGCTTCATGGCTTCAGAGGCCAGGTATAATCCACATCTGACTCCACTGAATGTTGTTAAAACTGCAGTTGCTTTCTCCCTTTGCTCTCAAGTGACTCTCCCCTGCTATGAGATGAATTCTCAGATATTTGACCAAGATCCAATCTTCTTTCTCTTATCAAATTTAATAGAAAATGCTGTAGTTACAAAATTACAAGTGTGCCTCCTGGATAAATGTCAATCTATTTTTAAATGCAAGATCGGCGCTGAAGCTTCTGCTGCAGCGATGTATCGTTCCGAGCCTACATGGGGCCCGTTCATTCCTTATTGCACTCAGCTCTAACAGCCTTCATTTTGATACTGTCAGACCAGCTGTGGGATGTTCAGATATTGCCATGAAGATTGTTGTCCACTTTCTGAAGTCATGATAGTTGGCACAGAGCAGCTCGGGGCAAACTGTGGAGCTATCTCACTTGGTGCAATTTTTATGACATCTGATCCTTCATCTCTAGATTCCTATTTTTGTTGCTTTGACCTGGAAGTATGAGCGATAAGGGACCCTGCAGAATTCAGCACAACTCACTGTCAACTACCATTCTACAAGATGTGTTGATTTCGGTGGTGTGAATTTACCTCCCGGGAGGCCTCTGTACAGCCACTGGATGAGGGTTAACAGATTGAAGCTGAATCCTGACAGTTGAAAGTAGGGTCTTCTGAGGTTTTTAGGTCTGTTAATCTTATGATTAATAGAGATGTTGCAACATATCCCACTCACCTCGGACACAGAAATGAAGTGAATTATTTCTAATCATGGTAATCAAACAATCATTTGCCCCATTATAGAACCCATTCTGTAGCATTACAAAGCAGCTCCTCTCTTTTCTTTGCTACAGTGCTAGTTTTAAAGATGTCAGGAAAAAAAATGGGTGTGGTATCAATAAGCTACCTTGGAGGGGGAATTATCTAAGATTTTGGCCCCAGCACCATTTTTTCAGAGGCAGGAGGCAAAGGAATATTGTATTCACATAATTTCTTAAAACAGGTTGTAGGTGGACACAATGTGAATAAGGCACTGGTATGAGCTGACACCAACACATGGGGAATAGATATGAAGCTGATATATAGGTCATGCAAATGATACCATTTTTAAAAATCATGGAAATAATTTTTTTGAAATTGCAGGATTGTACTTATTATACTGGCTGACTTGCCACAATCATGTGAGGGGACAATTTCATGCAACCAGAATCTTTATACAGCCTTAACTGGGCCACAAGCTCATGTGTGTGTTCCTAGGAGTCAGGAGAAAATAATCCTTTGAACTTGTTCAGGTTGAAAAAAAATAAAACAATTGATGATGTGTCCAGTTCTATGAATTTACTTGACCCCCATCTTTAAAACTAAAATTTGTCACCTGTATATAAGCTGTAAAACACAGCAAAACTGGGAGTGCATAAGTCTGTCCAACATAAACTCATCTCTGATGTTAAGGGGGAAAAATGTGTGGTATAAAAATTAGACAGAGATGTATTAATCTAAGAAGACCATGAAGGAAAGCATCTCTGCTCGAAAGACTGGTGTCAGATTACTTCTTCATTTAAAAAAAAGAACTAAAAAAAAGAAAAAAGATCCTTCTCCCTCCACATAGTCTTTCTTGGAAAAAATAATTTTGTTTTAAGACGGTAAAATCCTCACCTTCATCTTTTTCCAGTTTCCTAATTTTGATTCAGCACCATATCTTTGTTTAAAGGTTTATATAGATAAACCTCAATTTTGCCAATCTCTATTATACATAAGTAGAAGGATCAACTTCTAATTTCTCATGTTAAATCCTGGACAAGGTAACTGTATTATCACTTGCTTATTGAAGCCATTCGGATAGTATAAAACTATGGCAAACACAGAAACATTTAAAACTTCGAGTTAGCCCTCAAAACAAAGCGTGGGTGATAAAACAAACAGAAAAGAAGCATTGAAGATTGCTGTAAATATCTAAGCGCGTTTCCCCAAGTTGATTAAGGATATACATGGTGACAGGCACAATTTGATTTAATGAGCTTTATACGAATGAAAAATGAGTCATTTTCTCATGAAAATGAATCTACAATGTTCCCCCCCCCAAAGTGCTCAGAAAAGATGGCAATTGGAGGCCCATATAAGATAAGTACCCTGGAGAGGAAGAAGAAAATGTCATTGACAGTTGTGTTTTTAGTATGACAGCATCAATTAAACATCTATAATATGCCCCATCATGTTAATATATTGTACAAGAGCTGTTCCTAGATATTCTAAGAGCAACTGAGATACAAACCAATCCGTTTGGCAGTGATGATTGTTGTCGTCAAAATGCAATCCTGAGGAATTCAACTCAGAGCCGATGAGAAAGAATTCAGACGAAAACCATGTCCAAAGTGATGGTAAGGGGGTGGATGGGGGATAAGGAGTTTACTTTGGACTTCCTGAAGGAGTTATATGGTACATTCTCTTCCAACCAGCAGGAGGATTCACTCATCTGCATACTTTCTCAGCAGGCTCTCCAGAAGACTCCTGAAATTACTGCAAGCTCATTGGGAGTGGGGATAGTTGCCAAATGGTGTTCTTACCCATGAAATCTGGTGAGGGAGCGGTTTGTCTCTATAGTGTCTAAACACCCTCAGCTTAAGGATGTCAGAAATCACTGCAAGCACACAAGAGCCTGTGTTTTCTTTCCCCTTTCTCTGTATCAGGCTGAGATCTGGTGAGGTAGCAGCTCCTCTTGACGCTCTTCTAGCAGCCCACTGAGAATGATAGAGATCATTATAATGGTGGTAGACAATGGTGGCTTCCATGTCAGTGGGGAAATGAATTTATTCTAGGTTTTAATGTGAACTGCAAAGGAGTGGTCTGAGATGCTGAACCTTCTGTCCCAAGGTACCTTCTTCAGTACCTTGGATAGGTCCTTTAACATTCAGAGTACTCCCCCACTGACATAGAAACCACTACCTGCCACTGTAGTATGAGTAGGAATGCAGATGAAAGCTGCCACAGAATCCACCAATGTCAGATTTTCTTTGCTTTGAAAGAGTGGGATCCTTACAAACCCAGACTCACTTCTCTCAACAAAATCTGTAGCAAAGTGGGAAGGATCTGCTGCCCCCAAATTTATAGAGATACTGTCCTGTGCAGGCAGCTTGCCAGGGCTTTCCGGCTGTGTAATCAGGCAGATACCAGCAACTAGCAAGCAGCGTTTGTTAAAGCAATCCAAGTTCGTTTCAAGCTTAGAGCAAGCGAGTCCGAATTTACCAAGAGTCCAGAGATGGGGTGTCCAAAAGCAGAATCTGTAGTCCAGGCAAAGGTTCAAGATCCAAAGAACATGAGCAAAGAATACAGGAGTCAGCAAAGCTGTCACCACTAATGGAGTGAGTAGGTTCCAGCAGTTTTCTGCCATCTTGACCTCTGATTATATAGTCTTAATGTCCTACCCAGCTGTGGCCTGATTAACAAGCTCTTCCTATATAAACACTGGCAGAAGCCTGGGCTCTCCCTTTTCCACCTGCACTGGCTGCCGTAAGTATTGTCCCTCTCATGTCTCTACAGTGTGACTGTTGGGAAGATTCCTGTCTGGGTCCTGGGACAGGGGCAGGATAGATACTTATGGATATGCCTGTGGAAAATACTGCACTTTTGAAAATGTCCATCTCACTTTCCCTCTGATTTCTTAAATCCTTAGTTTGTTTTGGCCAGAATTCTTTTGGTGACAGACAGAGGTATAATTGCAAATTATATTTGCATACATCCTTTTTTAATTATCGGGGGAGAGAAATTTAACATTTCTGTCTGCAACAACCCTCTGCTCATGCCACCTACCCCCTTGCTATGTGGCTGCCTCTTCCATTTAGTGGCTGGGGGTAAGTGAGAGTGGCCAGGCAGCATCTGCCTGTGTTCCTGCAGCCAGGTGCACTAGGAAACAGGCATTCTCCTGAATGTCCACAGGAATGCTTGGAGCACCTCTGGCAGATCAAGGAAGTAGATGTATCTGGCTGCAGGAATGTAGCCAGATAGTGCTAGTTCGCCTCTACATCCTCTAGTCACTAAATGACTCTGAGGTGGTGCACAGCCAGGAGGGAGCAAGGTGGCATACCCAGGTAGAGGGGCATGGAGAGCAAATACAACTGCAAGGTCTTTACATTCTGCCCAAAGTAAAGCAGGCTCTGTGCCTAAGTTTCTAAAGGTGGGATATTAAATGAACAAATGGATGGATGGGCTCGTGACTTGTTTTAAAATTCCACATGGAAATGTGAAAGCAATTTCATGTACAGGTTTCCTATTATATATATTTTTGAACACATTTTTTGTTAATGTAAGCTTCTTACCTAATAAAACAGCCAAAATTCTATCAGTGAGATTTGCTGGTTTAACCTCCTGTTACGTCAGCATTTTGGGTTTGTATATATATATATTTTGACCACTGAAGAAGGAGTTATCCAGTACCTTCTTGCACAATGATCCCTTCACATGCATGCTCATCTAGAGGCACCAAGGCGCAGTCTCACAGCTGATCAGTCCTGGGGGAAAGCAGTCCTGGGTACCAATGAGCTGCAATCGGAAAAAGGAAGAGCCGTCACTATTCCAGAGTTAAAGTGTACTTGCTGGACTTAAAGAAGGATCGCAGCTCTTGCTTTTTTCTGGCTAAAAAACTGCAGCCAAGATCCCCCACCCTGCCCACCTATTTGCTGTGAGAATGTGCCTTGTACCCCAAACTAAGATTGTGCACAAGGGTGGAAGAAGAATCTCAGATCAAGAAAGTAGATGGTGGAGTTTAATGCTCCACTAGCTCTGGATAGTCTCAATGAAGGTGATTTTTTTTTTTTATGTGAAGAGCCAGAATCCTGTAAGAAGCTGTGTCTCTGAAAGTGACATATATGTGGGAATTAGAATTGGGTAATTCTGTACCTTCTGTAACTTCCATATCCAATAGAGGGCTGCTGTTACGTAATTATATAGGGGATCTGGCAAAGTGACCAATGCAGACTGGGACCAATGCAGTGTAGTTCCCTGATGCGGTACAATTCTCAAAGCAGATTGGGCACCCCCAGTGCATGAATGAGGGGACACTGGTGACAGGATCTGATGCGCTTCGGGGTCTACTGCTTGGACATTCTTGCTAGCATCCAGCTATGCATCTTCACAATTCAGTAACAGGGTTTCCTGGCTCCTCTGCTAAATGCCTAAATATATGCAAAGATATGTTACACAGCAGGTAATATAGGATTCCAACCAATTTCACTAACTTGTGTGCACATTTCCCGTAATATAGGCATACCTCTGTTAACAATGCCTCTGACAAGGAAGCTCTTTTTTACAAAATCTTTTTATGCATACCTCTGTCTAGCTGGATTTTTTTTTTAGCAGCATTGGGATGGAAGGGTGATGAAGGAGGGCTGGAGAAACACAGGGTTTTGGTTCTGTATTGCCACAGCATGTCTGCAGTAAACAATGCAATAAAAGCTTGAGCTGGAAAAGAAGGGGATTCTGTGTTAGCTGATCCTACTGTAGCCATGATTGTCTGCTTACAACAGCAGCTGCCTCTAGTGTTACCATGCTGTACACCCCCACTCCATGATACAATATAATTGGCAAATATCATTTAATTGGCATGAAATATAAACTACATACTATTATGGCTGGAAAGCCATGCTGACAAAGAGGACTGGCTGAACATGTGTGAAAGTAGGTCAGGCGTGACCTAAGGGCATGTCCAGGTCATAGCCAAAGCAGCTCTGGTATGAATGAGCTTGTAAATGTCTTAATGTCTTCAGAGACAACAGAGACAAACTCAAAACTGCCTCAACAGAGCAACTGATTGTGTTCAACCCACTTCCTCTTCCCACTGAAACTCTCCTTTATTTCTTCACCTGTCCAGCCATTAAAGAGCTATCACAATTCCCATCAGGGCTTGGTCACTCATTCACCCATTCCGAACTCCATTGTTTGCTCTGCCAGAGAGCCATTAACACCTTTCCCCCAGGGCAGAAACAGGGTATTTAAACCCTGGCTCTGAGCCAGGCAACTTGTAGTACTCTTGACATAGGCCATCCCAGGGTCCAATTCCTGTTCTTGTACTACCCTCAGACCCTTAATCTGAGCCACATAATTTCGTATCTACTCTGCAGGATAGGTAAATATCACCCATTTTGCCCTAACTTCTTGCTACCCAATTTTCCCCTCCTTTCCTTCAGTTAGCCTTATGTGGTTGTAAGACTGCTTGGATCTTGAATGTGAGCTTGATATTCCCCAACAAAGCACACTTTTAATTTCCAACTGGTGTCCCTGCATTAGTACCAGTATACATAGGTGTAAAAGATCCTGTAAGGTTTCCTTCTCTCTTGCAGGCCTCCCCTTTGAGCTAATAATTCCCCACTGTTTCACAGAGGCACTGGCATTACAGGTGGGCCTCTGAGTCACCCAGCTTTTGAGGTAACATTAGAATCCCTTACTGAGCATGTATGAACAACAAAGGAGAGAGAAAAAGGGAGTGCATATAAGCCTACTTCATCATCTATCCCCAGCATATTAAAGAATCATACATCTGTAGGTCTGGCCACTAAAATTGAAATTATATGAAAAGTGGAGGCTGGTGGAAAAAAAAGAAACCATCCTTGGATGCATTTTTTGGAAGAAGCTTTCAGGAACTTCCTCTAGAAAGTTCAAACCATTTTTGCTTACCTATGCTTACCTGATTCACTTCTTGAGGGAATTGCCTGCTTCTGTCTTATGGCAGAACTGGTACTGAAGCAGCCATTACTTTCAAATTCAAGGCATCAAACAGCAAGTGATATAAAAAGCCATTTTCCCCTGCTTTTGGGGGGCTTTGGAGAGCTGCTGCCAAAGTGAGCCAGCCTTCCCCAACCTGGTGTTCTCTCGGTGTCTTTGACTATAGCTCCTCGATTGGCAAGCCAGCATAGTCAGTCGCTAACAGTGATGGTGGATGTTGTAGTCCCAGCATATCTAGAGGACAACTAGTTGATCCCTGTGGGAAAGAAAGATGTCCTCTAACATAGCACGTGGACTATGACAGTTGTATATGTGGATTGAGAGTCAATGTGATATAGCAGTTTGAGCGTTGGACTATATGACTCCAGGCACCAGGATTCAAATCCCTGATCAGTCATGGAAACCCAGTAGGTGGCCTAAGGTTAGTCACACTCCCTCAGACTCAGAGGAAGGCAAGGGCAAACCCCCTCTGAACAACTCTTGCCAAGAAAACCGTGTGATAAGGTTGCCATAAGCTAGAAACCACATGAACACAACAGCAACTATGCTTACCGGGACTTGCTTACATAATTTCATATATGTGTATTGTTTGGTTCTGAAGAAAAAAAAACGCTGAAATATGTTTAACTGTTCTTCTTTTTTTCTGGTGTAGGAACTTCTCCCTATTCTTTCCATGTCATTTCTGCCTCTGGTACTGAATTTACTGTGAAAGAAATAATGTTTAGGAACACATCTACTTTGTTAACTGAGGTATACCTGAACAAGCATTTCTGTATGCCGAAAATGGCATTGAACATCGAGGGAAGGTGTATCTGTGTTTTAGTTGACATTCAGGAGGTGTGGATTAATTACATGCACTTTACAGTGCAAGCTAAATGAATTTCTCTCCTTCCTGAAGCAATTTAACTTCTTGGTTGAGGCATCATGCTGGCACATTGGGAGAGCAAACGTTTTGTGTGCAGACAGTTTGTGGAATTGGATGTCACGGACAGGAAAGGCTATATGAGGGCTTCTTGTTCTTGTTGAGGCTTCCTTGAGCCATCAGTATGTTCTGGGATGCTGTAGTTGCCCTTCAGCTCTGATGTAGGGCTTGCTTCTCAGCCCTGCCTCCTTGTTTGTCCTTCAGTTCTGACTGCTGACTTTGTGCCTTGGCTCTGGAGTCACTTCAGACTGAAGGCTACAGCCAAGTCCACCCCGATGGTCTAAGGTCTTAGGAAACGGTTGTAATCAGATCATAATGGACTACTCAGAGCAGTGGTCTGACTTGGTATAACACATTTATATCTATAAAATGAAAGAATTCAACTCTGGTTTTTATCAAGAGAAAAAAAGGAGAACACAACAATGAGAGCAGAACAGAGAAAATAGTATTTATCCTGAATTGATACAAAATAACATTATCTTTTGAGCTTCCACCCACTTAAATCAACGGGACCCTTTCAGAGATAAGGCAATGGCCTCTTCCTTCAAGAGAATATGAGAAAATATGTTTTAAAAATCCCGTTATTCTGCACAGTTTGTTGAATCATCTCTGCTTTTAAATTTTTATTGCCTCAGGCTGCTAGATCAATCTATTTTTTTTCCCTGTGACTAGTTTGCATCCAAGATATGGAGAACAAAGAAACTATTGGTGTGATCTGAGTTTAAAGCAGTAAGTCATGGATGTCACACTTGTAATCACACTGTAGTTAACATTCAGCTGCGTTTTTTAGAAATAAAGGGGATTTTAATGTATTTTAACATCACAGAGCTTTCTCCCTACTACTGTTCTTGTCTTTAAGAAAAGAAAGAATTGAAACATTCAAATACTGATAATTCTTCCAGAGGCATATGTGTGTATGTACACATAATCATCGCCTTCATTTTTTTTTTTCTGGCATATACTTCATTCGTAAACAAAGCAATTGATCAAACTTTAGGTTCAAAGCATCCTGCAGTTTCCTGATTCCTTCTGTTTGCTGCCGCCTCCACCAAGTCTTGTAAGAGAACAAACTAATTAGAAGTGTCCCTTGTAATTATGTT
Source organism: Ctenosaura bakeri (assembly GCA_948474755.1). NCBI lineage: Eukaryota > Metazoa > Chordata > Lepidosauria > Squamata > Iguanidae > Ctenosaura > Ctenosaura bakeri. The sequence continues at coordinate 163,464 of CAOLHI010000603.1, read as the reverse complement.
TATGATAACAGCATATTGTTCTTCTGTGTGAGTTTCATCTCTCTGCTGTAAGCTGAAGTGGTTATTTCAGACTATTCCATATGCATTCTGATATGTGGAAGAGAACAGAGTGATAAGATGGTCTTTTCCAAGGATTGCCCAAGATTAACCTACAAGGAAATGTCATGGGTAGGCCTATGAATGGCTATTATAGTCATGGGCTAAAAGGGGACCTTCAGTGTGACTCTGTATACCAATTTCTGAGGGCTGAACCATGGGAAAGGAGACCTACCTTCATACTCTACTTGCAGGCATGCCAAAAGTGGCTGCCTGGCCACTGTTAGAAAGATAATGTTAGTGTAAGTGTGCTTCCATTCCCATGCAACTGATGGTTCTTACATGTACCTTCTTAAAAATGAAGTGGGAGAGGACTCAATATTTTTAGTAAAATCAACTCTGTCACAGCATTATCTTTTCTACTCCCATTGTCTAGCTATTTATAACTCAATCTTCCGATTGGTCTTTTCTGTCATTAGTAGTGGCCATAATTCTGCTACTTTCAGTAAAAATAAAATAAAATAATGGTCGACCCTTCTGTAGCTTTAGTTCAAGTCCCTTTTAGTACACATCCCCTTGTTCTTGTATTTGACACAAGTCATCTGACATTTCTCCCTTTCTGTTTCCTTTCAGATAAATGCTGTATAATATGATGAGGTCCAACCTTAACCTCTTATTCTTTTTACAAAGAGAAGTGACCTAGTTTCTTTGACTTTTTTTTGTATGAGCATCTCTAGTCCATTGAGGCTAGCCTCAGCCAGACTTTCTCTTTCAATACTTCTAGTTATCAGTTTCTTTCTTTAAATAACAGGGAACCCAAAATTTAGTGCATTTTCTTCAAATGTGGAGCTCATATATATTTTTTCTTCACCAGTAGTTTTCTGGCTTATACTTTTTATATATATATGATAAGCCCTAATGGTGTTGTCTTCCTCATTCACTACTGTGAAACAAGGTGTTTGGGTAATAGCAGCTGACATTCTGATAGTGAGTTATGATGGTGTTAAGTCCAACTTAGACAATCATAGCTCACTTTTTTTGGGTCACTGTAGAGATTGGAATTTTGTGCTGACTGTGAAACAACCAAAAACCCCTTCCCAAACCCACATTTTCTTTGCTGAAGCCCCTGCCCCAACATAGCTCTCTCCTAGCTAGTAGAACTTGGGGGGCACGGAGTAGTGGCAAAGAGGCTTCAAACTCTTTTCCTGTAGCTGTGTGGTCCCATAGCTGGACGCACAAAGACAGGCACCTTTAGGGAGCTCCCAAATATCTGCCAGAAGTCCCAGAGGATGATGTCATGGGCGGCTGGACAGGAGAAGTTAACTATGTGTGAAGTGTTCCCCAGTGCAGGATCTCGCCCAACATTTTTAAAATATATGAAATAAAATAGGATAGCCCCCCCCCAACTTGGTACTGTCCAGATGCCCTAGGTGACATCTCATCAGTCATGCAGCTTAGAGATGATGGGATCTGTAGACCAACATGACTGGAGAGCACCTGGTTGGAAAGGGCTCCGACAAAGCCTACTTCCATACAACACTGTTATAGTGCTATTTGTTCCACTTTCAACCTCCTATGGAATCCTGAGGTTTGCAGTTTAGCGAGGGACATCTAGAATTCTCAGCCAAAGAGCTCTTTGGGCTCAGTAAACTACAAACCCCAGAATTCCACAGGATGTTGAAAGTGGAATATAATAGCAGTATAACAGTGTAGGGTGAAAATGTACAAAGTTACATCCCTGCCAGTATTAATTACTGAGAGTGCAAAGCATGCTGTTGCTGTTGGCACAATAATGGTCTGAAACAATATATACCAGCTGAACCTCTGACTCCAGGTTTTCATTCACTTTTGAGTCAATTCTGTTTTTATTTCCCCAAATTCTGTAAATAAACAGAGGAGCCATATATCTTAATCTTTGCCTTGTACTATACTTCTTTAGAAATAGAAAGCAACAATTTTCTTTCTTTCTTTCTTTCTTTCTTTCTTCTTTCTTTCTTTCTTTCTTTAAAAAAACTTTATTCTTAATCTTTCTAGGTTATGGAAAATATGGAGGGAGAAACAGCATGGAATGGGCACATCAATTTAGCACCCAATAAAGTCATTATTTTATTTACAATGGATAAAAACAGTTGCATAGGGATAGGGGGGCAACGGAGGCGGTGCGTCCCCTGGTGGCAATTTTTCGGGGATGCCACCGTTCCTTTTCTGCCCTCCCCCATGCACCGTAGCTCTGCCCCTGTGTGATGCAGCCCTGCCTGATGTAGTCCTGTTCTGTGTGACATAGCCCTGCCCCACATGATGTAGTCCCACCCTCACCCCTCTGCCTGCCCCCACCCCCCTCTCCACACATTCCAAGCTATGCTGCTGATATATAAAACCAGTAGTCCCAGACTCAGCCAGTTATCTTCCCTCCTCCCCTATTGTGGATGATACCATGATCTATGGAGGGGCAATAAAGTACTACAACACTAATAGAGCTAATTAGTATATTTAATATGATTTAATATCTAGTAATCTATTATTTGTTGACCCTATTGTTACCCCTCCTTTACATTTCTGTGGTTGTGAGACTGTGTGTTCTTGTGTGGGAAGAGGCTATGCTGCTGCTGGTAGGGTTTCCCACGTCAAACTGGGGATGTTTGCTGAGGAGCCAGACTAAGTGTGCCAAATAGCTACTGGGCAGCAACAGTAGTGTGTGTGTATATATGTGTGTGTGTGTGTGAGAGAGAGAGAGAGAGAGAGGAAAACACACACGCACACGCACACTGGTGGAGGATCTTTCAGAGACAATAGTTAGTGGCACCATAGGTAATTCTAAAGAATCTACTACTGTGCATAAGGTGGCAATGGTAAACCATGACTGAAGCCTTTTACATTGCAAACCTTTTGATGAGACAATCCAAAATGAAAAAGGAAAGAGTGCCAGAAGAGGAGATTCCCAATTGGAAGGCGTTTAGCCAACTACTGGGGGAAGAGCAGACATTACTACATGTAAAAGCAGTGCCGTCTCTGTCAAGATATGTAATTGGTTAGTGTTACTTGATGCTGCGCTGCTTCTTCTGATCTTGCCCTTTAAGATTAAGGTGTAGAGTGAGATGAGGCTACGCAGCTGTATGTTAATTTTATGTGTTTGACTCAGGCACTTGTAGAGTAATAATGTACAGCTGCGTAGAGTGTATATAAGCAGTTTGGAGAAACTGCTCTTTCTCTCTCTTTCTTTGTGTCTCCTTGCTGTGTTGGTTTGTATATTGCTCTGCTGTTTTTACTGTTTGACTTTATCATGTTTTGCTAAAAGCCTTAACTTGTTATCTGCAATAAACCTTTTGTACTTTTTCTTTATTGCAGTTTGAAGTGGCTGTTTTTCCCTCTAGGCTGTAGTTTTATTGCTAGAGGTTTTTTGGAGGTCCTTGTTTGTTTAAACAAGTACCCCAGATATAAGGCTCGCTATAGGCAGGCAGCTGACAGGTTATGGGTCCAGCACGCTCCCGCTGCGCTGCCTAGATATCAGGAGAAGCCACTGTTTTTTGTGAGGTGTGTTTTTTGATTTTTGAGGTCCTGCTGGCTGGTGTGTTTTTTTTTCTTTTGTTATTATGGCTCACTCTGTATCAGGTAGCCTGCCTCTCACGAGGCTGAATGGCTCGAATTACCTGACCTGGGCTGTTAAGATGCAGTATTTTCTTCAGGGAGAAGGTGTTTGGGGTGCCTTTACAGACCCTCTGGATCTCCCATCGAATGCAGCTGATGCAGCCAGGATTGTGAGACGGGCCATGTCTCTCCTGTTTCGCTCAGTGGAGGATGACCAGCTTATGCATATCAGAGACCTGCAGTCCCCTCGTGAATGTTGGGTGGCCTTGAAAAATGTTTATGTTTCTCAAACAGCAGCAGCTAAGTTTTCTCTTTGTTTCCGGCTTTATAATATGAAATTAATGCCTGGCAATACAGTACAACAACACCTTGCAGAAATGTCCAGCCTGTTTGCGGCTCTTTGTGAAAGGGGCAAGGTCCTAGATGAAGGAGACAAGGTGTTTTGTATTTTAAATTCTTTGGATTCCAGTTGGGAATTGTTGGTGTCATCTCTCCAGTCAATTCCAGAATGGGACTTAACAGTGTCATTTGTAACAGCCAGGCTGCTGGAGGAGGAAGAGAAGAGAGCCAGGACGTCCATGCAGGCAGTTGCAGAAACAAACTCTGGGAGAGGAGCTTCACATGTTGCTTCTGAGAACAGGCAGGAGGGGTTGGTGAGAGCCCATGCCGTCCGGAGATGTTTTCGTTGTGGTTCAGTGTCTCATTTTAGACGTGACTGTCCATTGTTGAGACAAAGGGCTCAAGAAGCCAGAGGTGCTGGAGGTCGTGGGAGAGGTGTCAGAGGTCGCAGGAATCCATCTCGGGCTGCTGTAGCTACAGACTGCACCATTTCTAACAACTCTAAGAAGATAGACACCCCCGTTTGACTTCTTGACAGCGGGTGTTCCCAGCATTTGGCCAACACTGAAAGTTTGTTTGACTCTTTAGCCCCTGCCAATGTTTCCACTGTTATTTTGGCAGATGGCACTACGGCTAAAGTGTGTGGTGTGGGTAATGTATATGTTTCTGCATTAGATATGTGCCTGGAGAATGTCCTGTTTGTACCTTCCCTTGATTTTTGTCTCCTCTCAGTGGGTGAGTTAACAGAATTTGGTTTTGAGGTTATGTTTTCTGGGAGGCAAGGGAAAGTGCTTAAGAATGGGAATGTGTGTGCTGTGGCTACTCGAAGTGAAAAGCTGTATAAGCTCTTGCCACACCATAAAGTTTGTAATGTGTTTAATAATGTTCCCACACATAATGAATGTATACACCTGTTACATCGTCGCTTGGGGCATGCAAGTTTTTCTGTTCTAAAGAAAGTAGCTGGTTGTTGTAAAGGTTGTTTTTTGAAACCATGCAATGTTTTCTTGGATTGTGCCATTTGTAAACAGACCAAATCTAAACAACTGCCGGCTCCCAGAAGTAGTTCACGTGTACCTACTGCTCCCTTTCAGTTGGTACATTGTGATGTAGTAGGTCCAATGAGTAAAAAGTCTCTGGGAGGTGCTCGGTTCTTCCTACTTTTAGTAGATGATTTTAGTACATATACATTCTGCTATTTACTAGAAAGGAAGTCTGAGGTTTTTCAAACTCTTAAAGATTGGTCTGCTCTTGTTGAGCGACAGTTTGGGTATTCTGTAAAGAGGCTGCAATCAGATCGAGGCAGTGAATTCCTTTCTGGTAATGTGCAGCAATGGCTTCAGAGGAAAGGGATTGTGCATAGAACTACTGCTGCCTATGCTCCTTTCCAGAATGGAATTGCTGAGCGTACTGCTGGGGTCATTCAGACACTAATGCATAGTCTGCTTGCAGATGCAGACCTTCCCCTGAATTTTTGGGGAGAAGCAGTATTAACTGCATGCTATCTCCATAACAGGCTGTGGAGTTCAGTGGTGCAAGCCACTCCTTATGAGTGCCTGTACGGAAAACAGCCCTATTTAGCCCATTTGAAAGTTTTTGGGAGTTTTGCATGGGTTCATATCCCAAAGAACCAACGTAAGAAAGGAGAGCCAAAAGCTCAACGTTTGAGGTTCGTGGGGTATGAAGACTTTTGCAAAGGGTATCGGTTCTTCAAAGGCGGCACCAGTTGTGTAATATCAAGGAATGCCACGTTTGAGGAGCACGCAAATTGGGCACGCGTGCAGGCAGCTTCTGAGTTTCATCCTTCTGCTTCTGACTTGGTTTTTTCTCAGTCAGAACAGCCTTCAGCCTCTGCTACTGACTCTTCGTGTGTCAAAACTGAGGAGGAAGATTTTTCAGAGGGGAGGGCTGTAAGAGAAGTTGTAGAAGTGCAAACAGGGGAGGATGAACGGAAATATACAAGAAAGAGAACTCATAGTGTCGAGGAGAATAATGGGTCCATGCCTGAAAGTGTTAGTTCAAGAAGATCTGAAAGGAAAAATAAAGGGGTTCCCCCAAAAAGGTTTACTCCTGACACGTCTTTGTCAGTGCGTGCTTGTCTGGCAACATGCGAGCCTAACAGCTTCGCTGAGTTAATGCAAATGTCTTGCCAGAATGCACAGCCCTGGTGGAAGGCGATGCAGGAGGAAATGGACTCTATTGCCCAGCATAATGTATATTCCCTCTGTGAATTGTCCAAAGGTGTGACACCCATAGATTGCAGGTGGGTGTACAAGGTTAAAACAACTAATGATGGACAGGTTAAACACAAGGCTCTCCAGAAATGTAAGATGAAAAAATTGTAAGGCAGTAAAATCGTCAATGGTTACTGGGTTTGTAAAGAATGTAGAAGATGAACTGTTCCCAGATATACAAAACCCTTTATTGTTACAATACACAACCAAATGCTTAATAGAATAGGACTGATGGGTCCTGTAGTGGTAAAAGAGGAAGCAGCTACTCATCAAGTAGGGGAGTGTCAAGATATGTAATTGGTTAGTGTTACTTGATGCTGCGCTGCTTCTTCTGATCTTGCCCTTTAAGATTAAGGTGTAGAGTGAGATGAGGCTACGCAGCTGTATGTTAATTTTATGTGTTTGACTCAGGCACTTGTAGAGTAATAATGTACAGCTGCGTAGAGTGTATATAAGCAGTTTGGAGAAACTGCTCTTTCTCTCTCTTTCTTTGTGTCTCCTTGCTGTGTTGGTTTGTATATTGCTCTGCTGTTTTTACTGTTTGACTTTATCATGTTTTGCTAAAAGCCTTAACTTGTTATCTGCAATAAACCTTTTGTACTTTTTCTTTATTGCAGTTTGAAGTGGCTGCTTTTCCCTCTAGGCTGTAGTTTTATTGCTAGAGGTTTTTTGGAGGTCCTTGTTTGTTTAAACAAGTACCCCAGATATAAGGCTCGCTATAGGCAGGCAGCCGGCAGTCTCTAATGATATACCTGGACTCAAGCTGAAAGGACGTTCAGCTGCTGATGTGTGCAGAAGTGAAAGAAAATTCCAAAGCTGGACAACATATGTAAAACTACTTTAAATGGGAGATAGGAAAGTTAATGACTGAGTAATCCCTCAAGAAAGAGCAGAAAACTAGCCTCTTGCAGAGAGAAGTATAACTTTGCTTTGTGACATGATGGTTTTCTATATGGAAGGCATGTTCTTCATGCCATGGAATCTCCCATTTGCATTTTGAAAAGCTACAGTTCCAGCAGGGCTGTACCTTGTGTCCACCACGCACCCCCCTAGCATGTAAATTAGGCCTGTGTCCATTAAGATTCATGATTTTCATTGAGAAACTAATATTACAGTGGAGAAAAAGTCACATCATTAACGCTGTACTTTATTATAACAATAATGTTTATTAGTTTGTTTTACTTTTCCTCCTGAATAGCCTGATTGGTGCTATCATTTTGTTCCTCAAGGCTTTTTTTCCTGCCCTTTTTTTTTGCCACAAAAGTTGCCTGATAGAAACACAAAGTCTACTGAGTGCCATTACTAGACTAGCGTCTGACAGAAATGTCAAAGGCGTAAGTTATTGGTTCTGTCCTCTTGAAACCTTAAGATATGTTCCCCAAGTCAGTCTTTTATAGAGATATATTATCTCTGTGAGAATTTCTTGTCAAACTATGTTAAGTAAATAAAGGAGAGGTGAAACATCAGCAACAAAGCTAACAAATGGAGCCAAATGTTATACTTGAAAGAACAGATCCAGCTGTTTACCATGCTAATCCAAAATGAAATGAAAATGTGTGTTTTTCATCTTTTCAGTGGGAGATCTTTTATACAGGTAGGTGCAGGTTCTAGTATTTTCTGCTCATTTAATGCAGTGATGTGTGTGTACAGTTGGAATAATGTAATCTGTAAAAAAGAGAGAGAGAGATAAAGGCTTTTGAATTTGTGTTCTGAAAAATACATAGTATCACCAGGGACAGAAATGCCTTCATACTTTGACATTCGGATTCTGACAGGCTTCTCCTCTCAGAATCAACCCACCTTCACTATGACTTAAATATCAATTTTAGAGAGATAGCATATGGTTTTAAGAACAAGAACAATATTTAATACTCTTATGTTTTTAACATAAATATCACAGGCCAGTGGGAAAGATAACAGCAGTTGCCAGTCTACAGCAGTTTAGTCCTCAAAGGATGCAGTAGATTTCGGAATAAGGTAGGTCTCATGGGTTAGCCTAAGCTTTTAATGTTTACCTTTTTATACTGAAGGAAGAAATCTATTAGCAAAAGTATTTTCTCTTAGCTGCTTGAAAGCACTGCCCAGAGGAAAGAAGAACAGTCCACTTACTGTAGACACATTGGTACAAGTGCACCAATGGTATAAGGCCTGCCAAATATGACTACTGCTACTCTGATTATGGAAATCAGTGGGCTAGTGTGATGCCGGTCATGATGGGCCATCATATATGATGCAGTAGAGAGCCAGTAGAGTGGAGTGGTTTGAGTTGCAGACCAGAACCATGGAGACCAGAGTTCAGTTCCTGCTTGTCCAGGGGCGACCTTGGCATCACACACTCTCAGCCCCCAGAAAACCCTATGATAGGTTTTCCTTAGGGTCATCATAAGTTGGAAACAACTTGAAGGCATACAATAATAACAACAATAACAACAAAATCTTAAGACAACACAAAATGTATATACGTCCCCTAGTGTAGTCAGTTCCCCAACACAGCCTTCCTTCTGTTAGGAGTAGAAACCATCTCTTCATCTCCTGTTTCTCTTAGACAGATGAAAACATTGGTGGAAATGTCCCAATATATATCTTCCCGCCTCTTATTTGTTAGGAATCCTGGAATTTGTAATGAGCTTGAATTGCACAACTGTAACACAGCTCTGTCTCTCTTTCTTTGTCTACTATCTGAAGTGTGACAACTCTAGAACTAAATCCAACTTTAGTCCTATCTGAAGCAGAGCCGTTTAAATTGAAAGGGCCTATACGCCTTGTGATTAGCAAGTCTCGTTTCTTTTAGTAAGCCTGTTCATGGTAACGTTGATTTTAGCCTGTAGTCAGCAAGGAAATGCATGCACAGAGTGAGTGAGAGAGAGAAGGAGACAATAGCAGATACATGAACTGCCTTATACTGAGTCACACCACTGGTGCATCTAAATCACTATATATTCCAACAATCAGCCCTCACTTGCTACCTCATTCTTTCAGCTGGAGGGGAGGTGAACCCAGCAGTGATAGATCTACTTTTTATGTCCTGCACGGGGCCATGCAGCCCACTAAGGCAACAGGCACAATCCCTGCTCCTTCTTGAAACTTTGGCCCTTGGGAAAAACAACAGGCAAGGGAAACCAAGAGCTTCACCAAGAGCTGCTGAACCAACATGCATGGAGAGTGCCTTGAGGCAGCCATAGTTCCAAGCAGAGCAGCAGATGCCCATTGTCCACTGGTGTGCTGTTTTCTGATCAGCTGAGCAACAAATTGCGGAAGAGATCATGATTTTTAACCCCCCGCCATTTCTCCTTTTCTCAGCTGTTAGTGTTGTGTGGTACATATGTGTAACTATGCATGTATGAATAGGTGTGTGTCTTTGTGTGTAAATGTATGGGCAGCTGAGTATGTGGGTGAATACTGGGGGCAAAAATAGATGTGTGTGTGTATGTCTAATCTCTAGATATATGTTAATGATTGTGTGTGGAAGGAATGTATCAGAAAAGGAATGTGATGGTGACCCTATCTGCTTTAGCTTTAGCTTCTCCTCAGTGAAATCCACTAATGAACAGCCAATTTTCTTCATCTACCTTTATGTACACATTAAAAGGTGTTCCACAAAATGTTCACTTACCTGTAAGTGAATGTTTTGTAATTACCTCATATCTATTCTGTAATATTTACCTCACATAGATGACAATCTTTCAAAATACAGTTTAGAATACCTGTAATTTCAAACATAAAATCCCCAAACCATAGAAAAATGCTGGTAAAGACTAGCCATGAGAGTCTACTGCATAGCAGAAAACCTTTCCCAACTCCCATGGATTATTAGCAGAGGTGACCAGTTTACCAAGTGCTTAATGAAAAGAAGACTCACTTCTTGACAAGTTTCTTTTTCTCATACTAGAATACATTACAGAAATTTACATCATACCACAGTTTCCTTAATACAGAGAAGAAAGCAAATTTGTGATGGAAAACCTTAACCATTTGGTAAAAGGGTCGACTGTGTTGATTGCCTGTGTGAAGTGAGAAGCCAGGCAAGCTTGGTTAGAACCATCCAGTCACAGCCTTTGGAACGCTGTTAAGGGGTGCATCAATGGAGGAAAGAATACACCTTAGAGGCTTCTTTATAAAAGAGTTAGGGCAGTCAGAAATAGAGGGAAGGCCAGTTAGGAGGAGAAGAATGGAGAAGATCTGGGTTGGGTTTCAGGGAACAGGAAATGTGGAAAGAATTCAGAGAGTTCTTGTTAATAAATCTTTATTATTTTTATTTTCTATGACTACGAATTGGAAGGGAAGGCTGGTCAGACTTCACCACATTGAACCCACAGATCAACACAGCCACTTGCCCAGTAGAGAGGTCACCTTGAGGCCCAAGTACCAGACTGAGGGAGGGATCATGAGGGTAAAAGGGCAAGGTGAGTGACAGGAGCCCAACAGCAGGAACTGTGGAGTCAATCTGAGTAGGAATTCTATCACAGCCTTTTATACAAATAACACTTTGCAGTAGATGTTAAAGGTATGACACTTTTTTTTGGTAAAGGATTATACCTTACCCTGTTGGCCTTTTTCATGGATGTAATTCTTTGCTCATTTTGTTCTCAACAGAAGCAATGACTGCTTTTTGCAATTTTATGTCCACTGTGAGGAAGACTTCATGACCCATTGCAGCTTTCAAAGACTGGTTCCGGACTTATTCAACGAAAAATTCTCCCATGGTATTTTTGCACAGAAAACATTTCTACACAGTTAGAAGCATCTTCTGTGAAGAAAATGATTGCCAGTATCCTAGATCAGCTACTTATGTCTGCTTAAGTAAATAATTTCTCCTGGCCTGCTCCCCCATAGCCTATCTTAAAAGCCAACTGACAGATTCAGTGAAAGGGGTCTGTTCAACTTCCAACTGGGGTGCAAGAAGGATGACATTGTCCCCCATTCCCCATTACCAGTGAACAAAGCTGTGACCAGGATTTCTGACAGCAGTCCTGTTCCCACTTGGTGGCAGGAAAAGGATGTAAATATTATTGTCCTTGTGCCTCAATTAAAAGTTGAATAGATTTCCTTCATCCAGCCCAGACATTGGCTCTTACGGTGAGCAGGTGTGATATTTAGACAGGTGAACAGTAAGACGACATATTCTTACTGAATACAGATCAATTACAGTGCTGTATCTCCAGGTCATGAATTTGTAACTGCAACACTGAACACCAGTTGATATTTCTGCATATTATTTTCTATAGAGAAAATGTTACTTCTGTGCAGAAAATGATGTTTCCTGCATTAAAACACATACTTCAGCTGCGAAGAATCTGTCCAGGAATCTTCTTGTCAGGGTTTTGTAATACTCAAGTCATGATTTTTTAAAAACCATTTTTTGAATATTTTCAAATATTCTTTCCATCTTTGGCTCTTATACACTAGTCAAGGTTTGTAACAACTATTTGAACCATAGATGAAGTGTAATAATTTTTTTTATTTGAAAAAAAAAAGAAGAAAGCACTACTCAATAAAAACTCAGATGCATTAGATTAGAATAGACGGATTGGGAAACAAATTGTCAGATGCTTACATCAACTGGAGATAAAACATTTTTGTAAATAATTTAGCATTACAGATGAGTAAGGGATCAGACTGGTGAAGAGGATGAGAAGGAGAGGAAGGAGAAGGAGAAGGAGGAGAAAGAGGAGAAGTCAATTTGGGCTTGTTGTCTATGGGCCATAATAAATAATTTTTGTTATATTTTGGTAATGAATTAAAAAAAAACTAAAACAATTGTTGTGTGTGTGTGTGTGTACAGTTCCATGATGATCTCTCCAAACTGTAGGTGTGGGCGTTAAAATGGCAAATGTAGTTCAGCAAAATATCCCAGTTTCACACATATACTATTAGGACACGTGCTGGCAGTGATTGAGCAGCAAATATACATTGGAATTATTGTTGATAGTCCAATAAAAATGTAAATACAATGTATGGCTTCTGTAAAATGGCAAAATCTATGTTGAGGATAATTAGAAAAATGTAATTCAAATTAAAATATGAATATCTTACTGCTCATATACAAATTCATGGTGTGACCAATCTTGGAATAGAGTCTATAGTGGTTATCACATCTGCAACGTTTTTGGGGCCATTCACCCAATTAGCATTTGAGTGAATAGCTTTGAAAAAGCAACTAGCAGGTATATGTGTAGTTGTGTGCATGATTTGAATTGGCTTCCTGGCAGAGGAGATAGGGCCTCCTAACCCTTTGCTATTTTACAGCTAGAAACATGTTCCTGCTAATTGTATTGAAGAAAAAAAAATCTTCCATTCATGTTGATGGAAACCTTTTTCCCCAAAAGCAAACATAGGCCTCATGATCCAGATCGGGGCCATGGTACAGACAAAGGATTCTAGAAGCCATTCACACACTTGTGAATTCAGGTGTGTGAATAGTACCTTGTCTAGTTTGGTTCTTACTGAAATTGAATGACATATGAGTCTGTAAATAGTAATTATGGGATGGGGTTAGGCCTGGGTCTCAGTAATATGCCCCGTGAGTTTTCACTTTCCCAGTTCACAGGTAAAGGGAAGAATTATTGCTGTCTAATTTGATATCAGTACAAAAGCATCCACTGCAGTTGTTTGCTAGCTTCATTTTAGAATGGGGGAAATGAAATATATGGTGTGAAAGCATTGAAATGATTCGTTTTCCATAGACTTTTTCAGGCAAACAGATTTGGTAACAAAAAATAGTATGAGATGTTGATAGCATGGAATTTTGTGTGTGGTTAAACCAGACTATTTATGTTGTTAATGCTTGAGGTTCTCCCCCCCCCCATGGCATTGCTCTGGCTCCAGATCTTCTCCTCTGCACCACTGCACTAAATAAATTAACAAGTTAGCAACATGACTACAACACACCAATACAGCGTCCCTATTACACAGCCTGTCATTGGCACTCAGGAATCTGCTGGAATGTGACAACTTCACAGCGGAAGGTCACTTCCCCCAGTCAATTTCTTCCATGCTGCTTGGAGGGAACCATTCTGAGGAATGATTTGTTATGGTAGAAGAAGAGGCATATTTGTTAACTAATTCATTCAGCAGGGATTTTTTTTTAAAAAAAAAAACCCTCTCAAATGAGACGAAAAACAAGCACAGATCTGACAAACGGCATTTAATTATATTTGAGCCTGAAATTTGTAATACATATTTATGTTGTCCTAAGATATACATGCAGGCAAAGTCCATTTTCTTTGTCACTTCACCTTGTCGACTAGGGAGGAGAGCAAACGTGGTGAATGGCTGAAGGTGATTCCTCTAATTCCATCCTCCCTCATAATCTGAATTTATTTAACAATGCAATCCTGTGTATGTCTTATTAAAAGGAAGTTCTGCCAAGTTCAGTTGGACTTCTTCCTAGAGAAGTAACAACATCCAGAATTGTAGCAAAAGGAATGCAGTTAAATCTGGATATCCCTCTTCTGTGTAAGGTCACTTCCCTAGATACAATTAATTGTTCGGTAATGATGACATGTTAGATTATTCTTATTTTTCCTGCTAATCAACATACCTTCCCCTGGCATCTCTTTCAGTCTGAGTACAGGCAAAACCAAACCTGCTTGCAAACACAATTGATACCAGAGCTTGAAGGGCATCCTGTCCCTTTAATGGTTGTGTAGATGAAGGAATTTCAGCAGCTGTTGCTTGCATGTCAACTACTATTCAATGTATGGGAGCCTTTATTTTATCTGGAAACCCTAATGCTACTTGAAGTCAACAACTCTTACATCAGGAAATCTTACAGGGAGGTGAGGGGTGGCAGCTCCTAGGCACTTTGCATATGCTGTGAAGTTACTCTCTACTTTTTTATTAATGCCACCTGTTTAAAGGCTGAGTTCCACCATTCAGAACCACTTCCAGGAACTGAACTCTGATAGGAGTCAGTGCAGGCATTGCAACTAGCTGGTGGAACAGTCATGAATTCTTTCTCAGTATGAGCAAAACAATTGTTAACTGTGTTGGAATTGCTGCAGAAACATAGTGTAGATATTAATAAAGTGAATGTGCACCTTGCCTTTTCATGTGAGTTTGCCTGAAGCACTGGGCAGTTCTGACAGCTAATCAGTCTTTGCTTCTTCATATGATTAGCACAACTGATTAGTTGAGTTTTCTACAATCACCAGATTCTTACAATGCAGCTCATAACTATGTAGATGGATTTCATCACAGTCCCCCTTGATTAAAAACAAAACAAAACAAAAACAAATGAAAATCATGCCCATCTATTTGGTTTAAAGTGAAGTGAGATCTTTTGGAAGTCCTTGAGTTGTCTGCCGCAAACTTTGAGTTTAATCATCCCATTTGGGTGCACTGCCTTTTCTTGTTGGTTAGAACTAAAGATATCACAGGCCCTTTTCGCATAGCATTTTCCATGCAAAAGGGCCCCTCGAGCGTCGCGCACATGTGAGGAGCAGTCCACACGACACACTCACATTTGCGTGACGCTCCAGGACCTGGCAGGGACCACTCATGCACTTTTCCATTTTCGGCTTTAAGCAGAAAATGGTGCGTGGCTGCATATCACTCCAGGGCCCTGTGAGCACTTACCTTGCGTGCCGAGCCTTGGGAGCTGGGCCGGTCACACTTCCTGTCCAGTGCAGCCTGGGAAGGTCCCAGGCTGCACTGCGAAAGGAAGAGGCAGGGCTCTCGTGTGAGCGGGTGGCAGCTGTGGAGCTGAAGGAACCGGGACACGAGAGCCTCTTACTGGAGGCTGCTCATGCAAGCCCTGCACTCCAGCACTGCGAAAAGGTAAGGTGCGAAAAGGGTCATAGAGTGGTGTGGTGATATCACTAGACTATGCCATTAGAAGAGAGCCAGTGTGGTGAAGGGGTGAGTGCAGAGCTTTCCAACTTTTCATGTTGGTGACACACTTTTTAGACATGCATCATTTTGTGACACAGTAATTCAGTAAGTCATTCAGTAAGTGGAGGCAGCCCCTCCACCCGAGCCTGGCCACAGCCGCCACCACCCTTGCCAGGGTCTTCTTCGGCCCAGGGTGGCAGCAGAGGCAGCCCCTTCACCTGGGCTTGGCTTGCCACAGCGGCAGGAAAAGGAGCCCCTACACCCACTACATTCCTACAACACACCTACACACTTCAGGTGACACACTAATATGTTGTGACACACAGGCCATTTCCGCACTACACTCTTATAGCGCGATTATTCCACTTTCAACATCCTATGGAATCCTGGGCTGACCCCTCCTGAAACTGCAAACCCCAAGATTCCATAGGATATTGAAACTGGAATAATCACACTATAAGAGTGTAGTGCAGAAATGGCCACAGTTTGGAAAGCTCTGCGTTAGTGTGTTGGCTTATGATTCTGGAGACCAGGGTTAGAAACCCACTCAGCTGCTGGGTGACCTTGGGCAAGTCGCAGTTTCTCAGCCTCAGAAGGTGGAAAAGGCAAACCCCTTTTGAACCAGTCTTGCCAAGAGTACCTCATGACAGATTTGCCTTAAGGTTGCTATAAATAAAAAAATGATTTGAAGGAACAAAAACAACAACAACAACAACAACAACTTACCATTAGAGAGATTTAAAGAGTCAAGAACTAAATATGTTTTTTTTTAAAAAAACTGATGCCATTGCTGGATATTCTCAGTCAAAATCTAGAAAATGGGACAAATTATGTTCTGGGGCCTGAGAGATATGTAAAAACAATGTACCCTGCATTTAGTTTTGAAATTCCTAGGTATAATCTCATCCTCAATCCCATTTTATTTATTTTTATTTTATTAAGTCTTAGTAAGCCTGTACTAAATTCTTTTGTGTACTTCATCTTTCCTACAGACATGCTAAATCTGCCTCTTCTTCTTTATTGCCTTCAATTTTATTTTGTTTTGTTTTGCTTTTTGATGTTCCATACTTTGGTTTCACTGTCTTCTGCTGGTGGTTTCTCTGCTCTGTCCTTGACAACCTATGGTTCTGCTGCTCTTTCTCTGTTCTTGAGATGGCAGAATGCCATGAAGGGCATTCTTTTTTGGTTGTGGTAAGAGTTCCCTGCAAAGCACTGACTTATATACAGCTGTTTAGAATAGTCTAACATTAAGTCTACCCTTTCTGTGTCAGGGTTGGGGAAATGTGGACCCTCCAGATGTTTTGGACTTCAACTCCCACAAGTCCTATCAAGGCCAATAGTAAGGGAATCTGGGAGTTACAGTCTGACAAAATTTAGGGTAAGGCTAAATGCCCCACTACTATGGGCAACCTCAAATTCAAGAGTCAATAAGCTTACAAGAATACTAAATACTTATGGTAATTTCCTTCCCTCCCTCTTTTTTCTCTCTCTCTCTTTCTCTCTCTCTCATGCCAGGGGGCAATGCTTCCCTTCTTCTTTTGATATCACAGTCCTGGCAAAGCACTTGGGATCCCCATTTTTTCCCTTTCTCTTGGACTGTTTCCACTAACACATGCTAGGCAGCCCGAGTTTTAGTTCTCTAGTGAGGAAATTTTCGTTTGACCTTCTCAAGTGGAGTAGGAGCAGATATGAGATTTGTTGACACTGAAGCGCTTTTATCTGAATTCAACAGAAGCGATACAATGAAAAGATTGCAGCTGTTCAGCTACAGCGTTAGCCCTATTACAGGGATCATATGCATTTACAAGTGGCACATCAGTGAAAGTCCTGCTCACCTTAACAGCTGTGCACCTCTTTGCCAGCAAATGTGTATGTCTCTCAACTCACTTTGCATGCCTTGCATAGCTGGGAGTAAAACAAGTGTCTTTTGATTAACTGACAACCATAGCAAAGCCGACACTTACAAGCTTACATGGTGGTCCTTTATCTTTACCCCTTGCTAAGTCTCTTAGCTTGTCTCCACAGAGTATGTGGCATTTTTATGTAATGGATATTTGAAGATGTAACATGTACAAAGGACCCAATCTCTACATCAGACCTGCTGTGCCAGGTAACCCCCTGCTTGATATTTATTGAAGCAGTGATTTCTTCTCCCTGCATCCTTTCTGGTGTGTGTTTGCTTTAGAACTTTTTTTTTGCAAATACAACTCTTGGACTGTAATACATTTGCGTGTATCTGTGTGTTTTAAGTATCTGTTGGGCTCATTCCTGTGAAAAATTCCTCTTGTCCTACAAGGCTAATGTCGGCAATGTTGGATGTGGATCATGTTCTGTGAACACGGCACACTGTAATTTGGATGATATGAACTGATTGAGGTGGATTATTTAGCATGCAGGGGGTCTGTCTCATGGCACAACGCCAGAATGGAGAACCTCAAGGAGCCTTTCAGCAATGCTACTTAAATGTCTTTGATTAGGCGACATTGCTAAGGATCACATTGTTAGGCTAAGGGTTTTCAGAAACATGTCAGTAAACATCTATTTTGAGGGAAGAGGCATTGGAGATGTAATGTGTCATTGTCAAGTAAGATCTGTGTGTTTACACATGTCCATGTTGAGAAGAAACTCATTGGTGTACCATCCAATACACAAGTTGTTAAAGTTGGCAACCTTTCCATAGCTATACTCACTAATTGCTGGGTTACATTAATTGTTACATTATAGTAGCTTCAGCAAAGCATATATTTATGGAGACTTCCTGTTTATTTTCCCACATTCACTTTCTTCCAGCATCATGCTTCTATTTTCTTCTTTCCCCCTCTGTCCTGAATAAGACAATGTATTTCATCATGTCCAAGTATTTGTAAGTAAAGTAACTTTTATGTGTTTTATAAAGAAGACTAAGCTTATTTCTTTCTCTGCTAGACCTTGTGGGTAACTTCATGGGACTGACTGGTTGTTCAGCTTCTGTCTTGCTAAGAGATTAATCTGCTTGAGAGGTCCAGCACTATCTTTCACATTTTCCAGCACATGAAATGCTGGGTGTCAGGATGTCTGAATACACACTTTTCTCCAGTGGCCTCTACAACCAGACCCAAGCTGACGTTTTTCTTTGAGTGTATACAAACATTCACCAAATGAAATAGGAAATGCTGTGCTTAGGTTGTTGAACTACACCCACCCCAGTCTGTTCCTAGCCACACTAGTTGTGGATGGATATAAAGAATATTGGAAGGCAGAGACAGATTTTAAGGAAAATTCAAGCACAATTATGATGTACCCAGAGATACCGTTGGATAGAATCACATCACCAGTCACTTGTAAAGCTGCTCGTCCTATACCAGTCACTGCTAGTCCATGCAGACTAATAAAATCAGCATGGATTACAGAGCTAGAGTTGAAGCAAAGAGAAGAAAATGCTATTGAATACTTGAGAGAGGAAATTTCTTTAAGGGTGCCAAAGTGTGGGGGAGTGATAGGGGGAGAAGGAAGATGGGGAATAACTACACAGCAGACCAATTATGGGGAAGATAGCCCGCACTCATTTTTGACTACATCAATTTGTTGTGGAATATGGCAATTATCCAGCAATAGACAAGTCTTACCCGCCAGTCAGTGAGCTGAGGGAAAATTGGAAGAGGAGAGTTCCCAGGTGTTACTGCAGTTCCTAAGCTGCACTTGAGGTGACATAGATATCATTTTGATATCAATAATTTGGCTCTCTTCCACCATCCCTCTCCACGTGTTTGTGAGGCCCCCAGACAAGCACGGAAGTAGGTTCGGCCACTAAACGCTGCAATATCCCAAGACAATACAGGCAGGCCAGAAATAGCCAGATCACCGCTTTAGGAGACCTCTCTACAAACACCCTCATTATGTATGCACGCGACTTACAAAGAGATCCCTGCCCTGAGCAGGCAACTTGACAAGCTGGATGCTCAAATGTCAAGCACTGTGCATCTGCATACTGGCTACTCCATTGTCAATTCAGACTTAACTCAATCATGCTAAATTTTGACCTTCCCAAAGCTTTGTCTCGCACCCGAAACTCATTGTTTTCCTCAGGTACGGAATAGCCTGTAGCCACATTTCTCCCTATAGAAAACCCTGACTTGGAGAGCTTTTTTGGATCGCTCCTGAGTTCCATCCTATCTTGCCGCCGCTCTGCTTGGTGAGCCTTCCCCTCAGTCATATTGGCTGAGACTGCGCAACTTCGGACCTCGCAGTGATCTATCCGGGCTTCAGGACAGGTGTCATACCACCCAATTCAACAATCCCTCTCAAAAATCCCTCTATACCTCTCCAACCTTTATTTTCTATTGTTATCTGAGTGCGTGTGTTGCATACACTGTTTGTCTGTATTTAATAAATATCACAATTATTCTTAAACTTTGGTGTGCTCCTTGACTCGGCCTGACCCCGTAGACTTTGGGTAAAAGGTTCCACTGCGTTTCCCTGCCTCTCACATTGCCAACTTGTGCTCTAGCTAATTTCCCCAAACTTAGTTAATTGAGAGCGCATATAGGTGTCCTTCCCAGGACCCCCAGTAAACAGAGTAACACAGGTACTCACAGAAGGATGTACTTACCATTACTTGGGTATATGAAGCCAATGGGTTGATCACGCTCTACTAGCCTGTCCTGGTTCAGGTTGGTAAGGGTCCTTTCCCTACCTGTTCCTTTCCCATCTATGTTTCCCAAATATCTGCATGTTTTAAATTGCTCACATTACTTGAATGCACTCCACACACTGACTAAAACATATTAAAGCTGTGCTTTGCATGCATTTGAAACCTGCACATTTTTCTCTGCTGCCGTTGTTGTGTGCCTTTGAGTCATTTCTGACTGATGTTCACCCTAAGGCAAATCTATCAGTGGGATTTCTTGGCAAGATTTGTTCAGGGGTGTGTGTGTTTGCCATTGCCTTCCTCTGAGGCTGACAGAATGTGACTTGTCCAAAGTGATTCAGTGGGTTTTCATGGCTGAGAGGGGATTCTATCTCAGGTATCCCAGAGCCCTAGTCCAACAATCAAACCACTAAGCTGCACTGAGTCTTTGTACACTCAGTGCATACACTGAAATGTGTGCAATTTTTGGAGCCCATCCATAGCCATCTATCAATATGTGGATTCCAGAGCACAAACTGAGTCTGGCCAGTGGACAGTATGAGAAATGTGGACTGGGTGAAATCTTCCAGTGCCAAGTCTACCAGAACATATCACTAACTAGCATGAAGTCACTATTTTGCAGTAAGCAAAAAGCTGTCAGTGGCCTCTGTTTAACTGCCTGAGACAGAAAAGTTTGAGCAGCTCCCAGTGAAAGGTTTGACAGTTTCCAGGGCTGGCTCTATAGTGTTTTGCAAGGAACCTCCAAAAATATGGTATTGCAAATCACTTCATGCTTTGTTCTTTTCCTGGAAATTAGTCTGAGCTATCCAACTTCTCTTCATTTTACATTATCAGAGCAAATCTTAGAGCTTTGTTGACAAATGGCCAATGCTGAGCTGTTGCTTAGAAACTGACTAGCTTTCTTATGTTATTGCCTGATGTAATAGTTATATTGCCCACTTGCATCTGTTAACAAGCAATACAACAGAATCCACAGGTACTTATAAAGAAATAAATCTGGCACTCATTACTTTGCTTGAAAATTCATAAATGCCCCCTTTCACTTGGCAGTTGGGGGGAAAACATTTTGTTCAGGTGCTAGTTAATAAATTGAGACTGTATCGACCTCGAACATATCTCTCCTATTTACCTAAATCTATTTATTTTGCTTCAGGGAAAATACATTATAGGAAAAGTACAGTTTATTATTATAATTACAGTTTTATGGCATTGTTAGCAAGCTGAAGATTGTTGGATATGCATTGTGCATGTGTATAAAGCATAGTTTGTTAACAAAACTATGATTTAAAAAACACACACAAATATAAGGATTAGATTTCTTCATCTCTAAGCACAGTAGGACAAGACTGTTCAAGTAAGTAAGCCATTTTGTAGATTGCAGCAATCAACAGTTGAGCGACCAAGTAAAATTACATCACCTTGAAAATCAGAACTATTTTCGCTGTTTGACTTAGTAGTTATGATCCATCAAGTCCAAGAGAATGAACTAAGGATCTCAGCTCCAAAGTGTCTGACAACAAGCCTTTTTTTTTTTTTTTGCTTTTCTGGCTTCCTGTAGCAGCAGCATAAAGGTATGTGTGGTGACGATGTTGCACTACATGGTATTCAATATTCATTTCTACTGAACCCCAGCAAATTCTCTAGTTCCAAATCTACATGTAGTGGACACCAAGCTGCTTTGACATTTCCCTATGCAATCAGTTTTGCACACCTATGTTTTGAGGAAGTAATGGGTGGGGTGGATTTTAACTGAGAAAGTGAAACAGAGAAAAGACTACCTGTTCCTTCTGCTGTATTGCCCCAATCAGACTGATTCCTCAGTATCTCCAGTTTGTGCAAGGGAAGGCATATTTG
The DNA here is from genome assembly GCA_948474755.1 of Ctenosaura bakeri. Taxonomy (NCBI): domain Eukaryota; kingdom Metazoa; phylum Chordata; class Lepidosauria; order Squamata; family Iguanidae; genus Ctenosaura; species Ctenosaura bakeri. The sequence continues at coordinate 141,957 of CAOLHI010000603.1, read as the reverse complement.
GCAAGGTAGATTTTTTTTAATTGAAAAGAAGACGAGTAAACCATGAGAATCTCCAACAATGACACTTCTTTTTACTGAGACCCTGGGAGCCTTTTAGAGATATGCAGTGGATTATACACAAGTACTGGGGCTTCTCATTTGGGTTCTTTGGAAACAAACCCATATGCTATACATATGAGCCTGTGTGATATAGAAGTAAAAATGGTGGGCTGGATTTGGTGTAAGACTCCTGAAGCCCACTGGGTCACCTTACTTGGGTCAGCCGTCTTCCCTCACCCTAACCCCTACAGAGCTCTTGTGAGAATAAAAAGAGGGAGGGAACCATGAATTCTACCTTGAACTTTTTGGAAGAAAAGCAGATCACAAACATGGCACCATGTTATTGGCATTGTGTGAGCCTCTATAAGCTATTTCTTCTTCTGGTAGCCTCTGGATTTTGCCCTTCCTTCAATCCAGACTGTTGTTATTATATGCCTTACTTAGGGCAACCCTGCAATGTGGTTTATTGGTAAGATTTATTCAGAGGAGGTTTGCTATTGCTTTCCCCAAGGGCTGATTCATACCCTCATGTTGCAGAATCTAGTCCAACAGTCAAAACACTATAACACACTGGCTCCTTCCCCAGATTAGCAACTGCTTAATTTTATAAAATAAAAAAAAGGCTTTGAATGCAAATGTCACTATTTCTGCTTTAAAGGTACAAGCACTACATTGCCATATTGCATCTCATTGCTTGTCGATTTATGCATTCAACTAACATTATGTTAAAGGGAACAACATGAATGAGTCCCTGCCCTTCAGCAAGATAATGCATAATACACCCCTTAATTATTTTATTTTTTGAAATTCACCTGGGTCTCAGTTTTAAAGCATTTTCATACAGTTTGTCCTAATTGCAATCATTTTAATGACAGCTTAAATATTTCATGACAGTCTTACCAGATACTGCTTAATTTCTCATGTGAACAGTTATATTGTAATCTGGGATTTTAGGTTTCTAAAGATTCCTTAAAAAGTCATGACAAATTTAAATGTTAGGCTTCCTTTTTCTACACACATGATCTTAAGAAGTTGTGAGAATGGTAAGGCAATGTCTTATTGTCTTTTTTCTTTTTTCTTCTCGATAGTATCTATGGTTATTCTCTTAAAAAATGTTTGGATTTGACTCCAACCATAGGTGAACAGTTCCTGACACAGTCTCACTGCTGCTATGAGTCATAAAACGAACATTAGCTCCCATGCACAAGAGCTGACTTTGGTATATCTGTAGACACAGCTCTAGTTTGTTGTACATAATGTTTATTAACAGTGGATGCATGCTCCTTCCCAAGCAAAGCAGTTTCATATGCTGTTAGTTTCAGTGTCAGAGGTTGAAGAACATGCCAGCTTTCTCACTTAAACCAAGGGACCTAAGGACAAAACTGAGACCAGATATCACATGGGATTTTCCTTCCTTTCCCTTTCCCTTCCCTTTTCCTTCCTTCCTTCCTTCCTTCCTTCCTTCCTTCCTTCCTTCCTTCCTTCCTTCCTTCCTTCCTTCCTTCCTTCATAGAATCATAGAGTTGAAAGAGACCACAGGGGCCATCCAGTCCAACTCCTTGCTATGCAGAAACACACATCAAAGTACTCTCAACAGATGGCCATCCAGCCTCTGTTTAAAAGTCTCCAAAGAAAGATTCTCCACCACACTCTGAGGCAGAATATTCCACTGCTGGACAGCTCTGACCACCAGGAAGGTCTTCCTGAGGTTTAGGTGCAATCTCCTTTCCTATAGCTTGAATCCATTGCTCCTTGTCCTAGTCTCTCGAGCAGTGGAAAACAAGTCCACTCCCTCCTAGACATGACATCCCTTCAAATATTTAAACATAGCTATCATGTTACCTCTTAACCTTCTCTTCTTCAGGCTAAACATAGCAGGCTCCCTAAGCTGTTCCTCATAGAGCATGGCTTCCAGACCCTCCACCATTTTGGTTGCCCTCCTCTGGACATGCTTCAGCTAGTTGATATCCTTTTTGAATTGAGGTGCCCAGAACTGGACACTTTCTTCTTGTTGCTTAATTAAAAAGAAATGAAACTCATCTTTAAAAGACTACTCAGATCTTTTGCCTTCTACTCTCTATTTGTATTCTAGCTATTTTTGTTACTGAAGAGGAAATGTTTGGAATATCTATAGTTCTATGCTTGATGGTTGGGAAAGCAGTTAAGATGGATGGTTTTTAAATGGTCAAGTGGCAACTAAACACCTTCTTCTCTGCTGTCTTTTCCCACTTTCTCATAACCTGTCAACTTTGTTTTTATTGTTAACTGCCATCAAGTTGACTTCAATGTAGAGCAATCCTATGAATGAGAGACTTTCAACTCACCCTGAGATCAACAACCTTGCTCAGATCTTACAGACTCAAGCTATTAGTTCGTGCAAACATCACCATTGTCTATTTATTTATTAGTTGTATTCAAAGACATGCTTTTGCACATGTACTTAAAACAGTGTAAAAATTGTTGTTATGAAACTGCTACTGAGTTGACTTTGACTTGTGGTGACTCTATGAAGGAGAGCCTCCGAAGTCACCCTGTCAACAACAGCTCTGCTCAGTTCCTGCAGATTTAGGTATGTGTCTTCCTTGATTGAGTCTATCCATCTGTAATGTGGCCATTCTCTTGGCCTACTGCCTTTTATCTTTCTATTCATTAATGTCTTTTCAAGTGAGTCATATCTTCTCATCATGTGGCCAAAGTACAACAGCCTCAATTGAGTCATCTTGGCTTCTAGGGAGAGTTCAGTCTAGATTTCATTTGTCTTTTTAGTAGTCCAGAGTATCCGTACAACTTTTCCTCAGAACCACATTTCCATTGAGTTCATCTTCTTCTTATCAGCTTTCTTTACTGTCCAGCTTTCACAAACATACAAAGAAATCAGAAATACCATGCTATGGATAATCCTGACTTTGGTATTTAGTGATATCTTGACATTTCAAGATCTTGCTTAATTCCTTCATAGCTGCCTTTCCAAGGTCTGCTATCCTCTTGATTTCTTGATTGCAGTGTCCATTCTGATTAACGATGGAGCTAAGGTATAGGAAATCCTTTTAAAAAAAAAGTTCTAAGTTTAGTTTTCTTTAAAAAAAAAAAAAGAAATCAAGGGGCAAAGATACCTCACATCTAATTGACTCTCAAAACCTAGGTAGGATCATCCCCAGAATATTTTGATTATGTATTTATTATGCTGCTATCCTTTCTTTCTCTGTAGGAGTTCAAGATGGTGTACGTGATTCTTCCTGTTTCACAACAAACCTGAGAAGTAGGCTAAGCTCCTGTGATGCACCCAAGATCACGCCATGAGCTTCATGACTAAGTGGACATTTGAACTCAGTTTTCATTGATCTAATCCAACATGCTAACTACGTTCCCTAGTACAGACATTTGGAAATATTTGAATTAGTGAAAAAAGGACTTCATTTTCTTACTCAGCAAGCATATCTTGTCTCCTCTTTTCCTCGGTGCCAGGCTGTACTTTACAACAGTTTCAGCATGCATGCATTTGCCAATCTTGATTTAAAAAGAAACAAAAGCCTCGAGCCTGTTTTGTTTTGCAGTTTAATCTTAAATCATAACACCATCATAATTATAGGAGCAAAAAACGTTTCAATCTAAGTGGACCTACTGGCTGCTGCCCCCAATGAACTGCTGCTCTCCATCTGTTCCAGTTGTGGGGTCCTCTAGTCTTTAGCTTCAAGGTCTACTCATGGTACTGGGAGAGAGAACCCATTTTCTTCAGTAGTTTACATACTGTAGTGAAAACTGCAAATGTGTCCTTTTTCTTCCCCTCCTTAGATCACAGCCATCTTAATGTTGGCTTAAAATATGAATAAGGGATATAGAAGATTCTCAATTGCCCTCTCATTAGTATGATTAACAAGAATGTTGATTAATTGCTTCTATTGGCCTGTTATATGACTAACCTCTGTTTTGTTAACTTCTGAATGAAACTATTATTGCTGAAATCGGGAATAGATTTGTTACATCAGTAATAGACTTGTTTGCAAACAGTATGATAGTTACACATGGAAATGATCATCCAGACAGCTGAAAGAAAAGTTAGGGCCTTCCTGCACTACACTGTTATAGTGCTATTATTCTACTTTCAACATCCTGTGGGATTCTGGGGTTTGTAGTTTACTGAGGTCAAAGACCTCTCTGGCTGAGAATTCTAAATGCCCTTCCCTAAACTGCAAACCCCAGGGATTCTACAGCATGTTGAAAGTGGAATAACAGCACTATGACAGTGCAGTGTGGAAATGGCCCTAGATAAGACATAACAAGTAGGTAGTCTTGAGTGAAATACTAACCTTGCTGACGTATGCTTTATTCTGCTTTCCTAATCAAGAAAAATAGTATAAAAATGTGAAGCTTGAAGAATAAAGTTATCTTTCTAGATAACTACTGCTAGAAGGTTGGACTGAATGGAATTCTGATTATCAGCAGGATCCTTTGGCTAAAGAAGATTCTTTTGTGTGTTTTATTGTATTGCATACTTTGCATTCTGTGTTGTTGTGTCACTTCCTAACCAGCTTCAGAGCTCATCCCAGCTCTGTGTCTAACCTGTGCAGATATGGTGGGTATGAAATTTTGTCTCACTCACATTAATACAGGCCTCATTTTCAGTGAGGGGGTGACTGGATTTAGCTAAGCCAGATTAAGGATATGGGGATGTTGAAAATGCCATATCCTGCAACATTTCACAGATGAAAACTGGGACGTGTTTGGCCAAGCAACATCAGAATAAGGCAAAAGTTATTAATGTGGAAAAGCACATGACCCAAGAGAGGCTGCAGCAGTTTGCTTTTGCCTGAACCTACTGAGAAGGGCAAGATTCCACCCCTTCTCTCTTCTCCCCCTTGCTGAATTAACTGAGTGCAAACTACTTTTGCAATTTGAACTCAATTTGCTGATGATGGAAGCTGAGAACAAAGGGAGGAATTGGGAAGAGCCAGAGAGAAAGTGGGGCATTTTAAAAGCAGCTGAAGAAATAAGACAACAGAAGATTAATGGAGACTGTCCTTGCAAATGTAACTTGTGTATGGTGTAACTGCTGTTCAGCTAAACTTGTAGAGAGGAAAAAGTATGCTGCTAAATTAGATCTTTTCAAATTCTTGTTTTTGATACAGAATAAATGTTCAAATGTATTATGCCTGTTTGTTATACAGTAGCTTTGAAACAAATTGTTTTGTTTCTGGACTCCTGTTGTTGACATTGTTTTTCTCTGGGAAAAAATAAAATAATATTGGCGACCAGTTTTCTCTATTTCTGTAAAATCAAACCCCGGGAGCATTTGGTTTTTTTGCAAAGGCATATAAGAAATAAAACTTTAGGAACTGTTCAGGAATAGACAAATGATTTGTAAAAGCCTGCATTGTGCTTTCATGAAAGCACTACAGGAAAATGTACTTTAAAAAATAGAAGAGGAAATGCAACACTACAAGAGCTAAGCTAAGCTAATTATTTTTTAAACAAATAGATGGAGGTCATATAAAACCGTGAATACATCAGAGACCTTTTCCCTCCATGCGAATTGTCAAATTCTTGTTGCAATAGGCAGCCAAGCATGTACTTGCTTTGTAACTCTCCTCCTGTATGAAAAGAGTTTAAGTGTATTTGAGTAATGTGCCATAAAAAACAACAACATATTTTTCCCCCTGAATGCCTTCAAGTTTCTAACTTGAGTTGAAAAAAAGATAGCCAAATGGTGTGGATTTTGAGAGCACTTTTAAAGTCTTGTGGAAACAGCTTATATTTCTTCAATCCTAGGTCTCCAAGCACAATACGGTCTGTACTGAAAGCTGAGCTTGAAGGAAGATGGCATCAGATACACTTTTTTCTCAGTCTCTGCAGCCATGGCATGGTAATACAAATTTGTTAGCCAGGTATTGAGAGAAGTTCATCGGAACATCCTCTTCTAATTTCTTCCAGAGGCAGCCATTTCCATGCAAAGTGTGAAAAGAACAGTAGAAGTTATCTCCAAAACTTGGACAATCAGTATTTTCATAGAAAAGCTAGAAAATACATAGGATCCAGCAGAGGGTTTCTGGATGGAAACCCAAATAGATTTGAGAAGTTTAATGAAATCCTCCTAACCTTCTTTCTTCTCCCACCCCAAGTGTAATGGTTAGGTGTTGGTTCTGCTATGTAGACAATGCTATCTCTCAGGCCCTTTCTGCACCTCACCGTCTTCTGGCGCTGGGGTGCAGGGATCGCGCGAGCAGCCTCTGGCAGGAGGCTCTCGCATTCAAGGTCCTTCGGCTCCACATGAGCTGTTTGCTCGCGTGAGAGCCCTGCCTTCTCCTTCCGCAGTGTAGCCTGGGAGTTTCCCAGGCTGCGCTGGGGCAGGAAGCATGAACGGCACAGCTCTGGCTCCACATGCCAGGTGAGTGCACACGGGGCCTGGGAGCGTGACCGGCACAGAAAACTGGCTCCACATGCCAGGTGAGTGCACACGGGGCCTGGGAACAATGCGCGATCACACACTATTTTCGGCTTCTACCCAAAAATGAAAAGGTGCGCGATCGGCGCTTGCTGGCCCCTGGAGCGTCACGCGATTGTGAGTGCATTGTGCAGATTGCTCCTCACAATTGCGCGATACTCCAGGCCCTCTTTCGCGTGGCAAATGCCGTGCGAAAAGTGCCTCAATCTCAGTGGTGCAGGTTGAACTTTCAGGAATTCACTCTTGTCCTTTGTCCAATGAAGCAAGAGAAAACTGGTGGTGCTGGGAAGCAGGACTCAGATCCCATCTTTTTGAACTTGAAAGTATGGTGGAGAACCTTATTTTGGACGAGATCTGCATTGCCTCAGAAGTAATCTATGGGGAGGGGGCAGGCTGATGAAGTCCATGATGGGAGTGGCAGGAGCCAATAATTGACAGACCCACTCTTTCCCTCTCCCCATCCTTCCTTGCTGTTCAGCAGGCTACTGAGGGAGGGTGAAGCCACTCTTAGGGCCCTTCCCCAAATGTAGCATAACTGGCTCATTAGTAAATGTGAACAGAATGTTTTAAAATTGGTTTCACTGTTTTTGTTCTTATGTGCCTTCAGGCCCACTCTGACTTATGGTGACCCTATCACAGGTTTCTGTTGGCAAGATTTGTTCAGAGGGGGCTTGCCTTTGCCTTCCTCTGAAGTTGAGAGAGTGTGACTTGCTCAAGGTCACTGAATATATTTCCATGGTTGAGCAAAAATTTCAGCCCTGATCTTTTAGATTCCTACTCCAATCATTGCACCCCACTGGCACTGTTTTTATTATGCCTCCTGACTTTATTCAAGGCAGAAAAAAAGTAATATAAGAATATAAATATTATAATCAAAAGTTACATAATATCCCCATCTCTGAAGTTTACTTCCTTATTGATTCTTTTGTGTCCCTGGTGACTTTTTCTTCTGAGAAATCTGGACCGTTTTGCTTTGTCCCCCCCGCCCCCCGCCGCAGCTTAAGAGGGCTCTGCCTCCGCTTTGAGAATCTGGAGAATCTTTTTTTAGATAATACAACTACCAACAGTTTTAAATATTCCTTAGGACTACATTGGAAATGTAAATTGTTACTTGGCTTCCTTAGGTGAAAAGAACAGTGCTAGGACTTGTTTTACCCCTGTGGTTTATATAGTGTCTACAAGCAGATCTGACACCCCATCTCTAAATATTTCTGCTGAACCTAATGTGCTTAATTTCTGGTAATCAGAATTTCTTTCAAGAGTTGCAAATGAAGCCTTACTGCTCACTTTTCTGAATTCCATGGATATAAATCAGGGTGAATGCTTGTCACCACTACCACTACCACAGGCCATTTCTACCCTACGCTGTGAAAGTGCTGTTATTCCACTTTCAACATCCTGTAGAATTCTGGTGTTTGTAGCTTAGGCCATTTCCACACGGGGCGATGGAATCACCCCGTAATACTACTCACTGGACTTTTGGGCTCCCCGGTCTGGTCCACGCTGCTCCGGAGAAGCGTGTGGCCGCCGCTCCGCACTGCTCCGGGGACGAAAATGGCGGCTTCCGGTTGGTCGAGGATCTCAACCAACCGCTGAAGCTCACCAGCCTAAAGCCCACCCCCGGCAGATCGCAGGCTCGCACTAATGCGAGCCTGCGAGCCTGCATAAAGGAGTAGTCTTGCAGTGGCAAGCTCCTTGCTTTTGAAAGACCTGTTTTTAGCGGTCTTTCAAAAGCACGCTGGACGACCACTTGGGGTTGTTCCAGAGTGGGCTGGGATCTACGTTAAGTAGGTCCAACCCAGTCCACTCTCAGGTGCAGATCTCCTCCCTGGAGGACGCTCTGCCCCGTTTTAAAAACTCTGTGTGGAAATGGCCTTACTGAGGCCCAAGAGCTCTCTGGCTGAGAATTCTAAAGGCCCTTCCCTAAACTGCAAACCTCAGGATTCCATAGGATGTTGAAAGTGGAATAACAGCACTATGACAGTGTAGTGGGCAAATGGCCATAGAGGTATCACTAGAACAGGTATGTATGTTTCTCTTTCTTGCTCCCTTCCCCCTCTCTCTCTGTGTATGTTTGCATATATTCCTGCTATTCTGAATATACATGATGAGTCATCTGTGAGAAGTGATTGTTAGTCACGAGTATGGGACTTTCTAGGGCCCGGGCATTTAATAACTGAAAATGACTATATATTCCAGAACATAATTTCCTGCCAGAGAGCATTGGATTTGTAGTTCCCTCTGGGTCACAGTTTAAATCAGAAGGTAGAGATATCAGGAGACTGTTACTTTCTTTTGAAAAACATGGGCCTTAAATTTCTTCTGCTCAAGAGGCAGAGGATTTAGTACTTTCTCTTGTATGTCTCATAAGAAGACAACTTTGAAAGATAAAGTTGGGAAAATATATCGGTCAGACCCATTAAAACGCACAGAAGCAGTAACAAAAACTCATGTAATCCCATTGGCATCAGTCCAGCTGAGGAGTAGTATGACAAGGTCTCCAACTCAGTGACAGTGATCTCTTCCCATTTCCCTTAGGTAAGAGCATCTGATTGCAAAAGGGGTTCAGTGACACTGACACAGGGGGCAGGAGTGACTGCAATTGTGTACTAGCCCTGATTTCAGTCTGGACATAATTCCCAACAAAGTGAGGTTTTCCAACCTAGGCGAGCTTGTAGTCTGAAACTACCTCCATGCCAAACTTTGCCCCCCTTCCTCTGTGAGACGGAGGAGAGTCATCCTCTCCATGCCATAGATCAACATGCCACTGCCTGCTTGCCTATAAATGAGTCTGAACAAGATACATTTCCAACTTTATCCTTAAAAGTTCCATTTCCTAACCCTTTCGTTTACAAATACATGTACAGGAGCTTGGAATGAGCATTCCATAAATATGCAAATTGTCTGTCAGATTGGACAGGCGGCATACATTATAAACTATGTTGACAGCCTGCAGCAAGGCATTCTTAACTCAAACATGATATGTATTTTTTAAAGGAGCCTACTTGGTTTCTTTCTTGCTTATAATAAGCAATAATGATCCAAATAGAGATAGGCAGAACTACACAGCCATTTTCATCTCATGAAGGAAATCTAGGTCCACTTCTGAGAAAGACTTAAGGGTTATAGGAGATGGTAAACTAGATGTGCATTGGCCACATGGCACTGTAGCACAAATGGAATCTCTGCCTTATGCTCTCTTAATGATATTCTTCCAGAGATCTACAGGAATGCTACCTTCAGCACTTGCAGGCCTTCATTAGGAGTGCTAGGCTGAGATCCTACCTCATCCTGGGAGAGGATAAGTCTCCTTCCAGTGTACCTACAGGAGGTGGAGGCAGAAGCAGTGGAGGCTGCTCCCCACCACTGTGCAACAACAGCCAGGCAGCTGCCATGTAGATTTCTGTCTCCCCACTGACTGGTTACAGGGTTGCACCTTGGTTTGTTTTGGCTGGAGGGAAGAAGGAGCAGTCTCTGCTATAGTTTCCAAATCTCAAGGCTTAGGGTCTCCTCTGTAGTCCTCATAGCAAAGAGGAAGAGGCCCAGGACAAGAGCAAACCCTTTTAAAGTGTGTATCTCCATTTTCCTCCTTACTTAGACTTGATATTTTTTATTGGACTTGCATACTCTGTGCATCTGGGGTTGATGGTTAAATTATTATATTTTATGACATCACCAGGGCTTCCTCCCCATGACATCATGAGAGATTACCCCTAGGTATCAGTTTTTGATCCTGGAATCTCATGGCCTGGGGTTGTCTTTATCTGGCAATCCCAGTCTTTGCAGGGAAGAAAAAGGAGACAGATGTTAAAGTGGTCAGTGGATGTCTGTTCTTAATAGAATCTTCTCATTATTATTAAGTACTTTTTTATAGCCCAAAATCTGAGGTCTCTTGCAGGGTGAATGGCATTCCAAAAAATGACCAAGGGAACACCTGTTTTATTGTTTCTTGTATTTGAAAGGTGATTCTCCTATATGATTTGAGAGGTCTTTCCCACATAAATCTTTAGACACTTAAATAGTATCGATGACAAAACTTCTATTGCAAGTGGTATAGTGGGCCAAAGTGTACTTATAAAAAAGCAAAATGGATTTTGAAATTAAAGTCTTTGATTCCTAGAGGACTAAGTTGATCTCTTGCTACTTTTATAAATTCACTCAGAACATTTTCCTGCCCAGTTGCCCTTTAGGCCATCTCGTTCCTCCTTTTCTTCTTTCCTGGTCATCTGCAAACTTAAAAAAAACATTGAGCCTGGTTCTTGTGTGTCTTTTCTGCCCAGAAAATGGAATGAGATTTTTGGCTCCAGAAATTGCTGCAGTTAGATTCCATATCAATATGCAGCATACAAAGATTAGAATGACACATTTTATGAATCTAACATGATATAATTATGTGTTGTCATTTTAATTTTAAACTTATCTTTATATATGTTGTTATGATTTTATGTAGACCATGAAGAAAGTCATTGAAATATATATAGGCTGAAACATGTTTCCAAAATAAAAATGGCCATCCACTGAGCACTTGCAAAAGTATATCCCCTCTTTTCCCCTGTGGATTCTATTGGGTGCTCTCCAGTTTGTGTCTCTTCTTCAGACCTAGTGTCTAAACACAGCAGAGTCAGTGGCCAGGGAGCTGTACTCAATGCCCCTTGGGTGTTGTTGTACCCTGGGGTGGGGGCAGGGTTGCCAAGTGAAAAAAGGGACAGGGCTATGGTGACTTTAGTGGCTATGTAGGAGAAGCTGAAATGGCTGAAATTTCTACTTTTCTACAGAATCATTAAAGGATCAGAAGCCCTGTTCCACATGCCAGGAACTTGTGGAAGGAGGTACTAGATACTGCCTTCTGCTAGGTCTGAAAAAGTACATACACTGATGTAATCCCCAATTACACTTGTATATGTCACCAGCAGGATGGTGGCTCCAAGGTGCTTCTAGAGAGGACAATTCTCCTGTCTCAAGTATGAAATTTCAGACAAGATAGTTCAGATAGCATTATTGTCCATTTGTACAGTCATCCCTCCACATTCGCTCGGGTTAGGGGCACAGGACCCCCGTGAAAGTGGAAAAACCATGAATAACTCTAGGTCCTCCGAAACCACATTTAACACACAAAAAAAGTATGATCACCATCTTCAACCCCCCATGGATTCCTTTGGGGCATCAGGATTCTTTCACTAGGCAGTAGTGAGTCACTGGTGAGGCTTCCTGCCACCTCCACTGCTGCCCTACGCCATTTTTAACAGGAACTTACAAGCCTTATTTGCAGTTTCTCAGTCTCATGAGGCTTGCAGTCCCTATTAAAAATGGCAGAGGGATGCAGCAGAGGTGACAGCAAATAATCCATGAATAATCAAATCTGCAAAAGTGAAACCAGCAAATGTGGAGGGCTGATTGTAGTTCTTCAGTATTTCTCACCCCTTTTTCTTTTGGGCTTACAGCCAAGTGCAATGGAGGTGCTTCCTACCCCAGCGCAGTATGGGAAAGAGCCTGGCTGCACTGCAGAAGGCAGGCGCGTGTCCTGCATGCTTCCTTCCGCAGGGAGCCGGTTGGGTGCAAAGGGGAGCAGGAGCAGAAGCAGGTAATGTGCAGAAATGGCCAGTTTGTCTGGAAGCACCCCTGTACTTAATATTTAGTTCTAAGCTCCAGACCACAAGAATGTTGCCACATTGAAAAGAATCCAGGGAAGAATTGGTGAGGATATCTATTGGATGTTTATAGTGTTGTGAGAAACTTTGAGTACTGTTGGCACAAAAGTAGGATAAAAATCTATGAAATAAATTAATGGTTTTTTCTTGTTTTCTGTCCCATAAACAGGGAAGAACCACAAGAAACTTTATAAGAGTTCTAGGAGAAAGCTTTCTACGTGAAGAAAAAAAATTAATAAAATGACTCTTTGACTATATGTTGAAACTGGGAGGAGAGTTGGCCAACAGTTTTTAGTACATTTTAAGTCAATGGATTCTTTTCCCCCTCTGTTTCCATGTCTGATATTTCACATCATCCTCATTTCCTGCTATAAAGCTGATTCCCGTAACAAGTGAAAGAAAGGTTATTTGGCACAGATTATTTGATCAAAGAGTTTTTACAATTTAATGTTCCATTAAATTGTAGGACTTTGTTTGTTGACATTTTTGAAAGAAGCTGTCTTCCCAGAGAAACTCTTTCATTTCATATGGTGATACCTGCCAAATATTAGAAATCAAAAGAAATACCAATAACTAGTGGTTTGGGATTGAGCTGTTCAAAATAAAATTATGTGGGACATCTGGAAGAAGTGAGATAAATGGGCTTGAAGAACATTGGAGGTGTTTTAAGAATTGGAATGCATAAGCAGTATTACCAGAGGAAATGCAATAGTTGATTTAAATGTTAAAGATAACGAGAGAATGATGGATGGTATTTACATTGGTATTAATGGGAATTGTTAATAGTACGTATATGCATTGATAGCAATTAAAAGAAATAAATGAAGCTACTAGAACAAGAGCCTATTTATCAAAACGTGGACATTTTAAATTCTCCTTAAGAACAGAAATTGTTGTCCTATTAGTTTTTATAAATTATTACAAAATATGCTTTGCATAAAAATAAAATATTTTCTGTCGGGAATGCTTTGATGGTATATTCCTGCATGGCAGGGGGTTGGCCCCAATAGCCCTCATGGTCTCTTCTAGCTCTGATTCTCTGATTCTATGCAATTTCAAGACTGATACCTAAAACAGGGGTGCAGAGAATGTGGCCCATGGGACACATGCAGTACTCAACCCTATTTTGTGGCTCAAGCCCTGAGAACACTACTGAGGTCCTCAGATTTCCTAAAACTCCCTTTCTCAGATGATTTTTTTTCATTCTCACATGGCTCCAAATAATGAAAAACCACATGAGAACAAAGCTATTTTGCTTATCTCGCCTCTCACAGTTCCTCATAGACCAAATCCAAAATTAATAGGGTTGCCAGACTGAAAACTGGTGAGGACTCCTGTATCTTAATGATTGCATAGAAAACAAATTTCAGCAGGTGTTGCTTGTTACACAAGGGGATAACAAGCAACACCTGCTAAATTCCCTCTTCTTTACAACCTTTAAATTTCAGGAGCCGTCTCCATTCTGCCCCCCTCCCCCCACCTGGCAACTCTGTGTTAGTTCCACTTTGGTAAACTAAAGCCATTTCCGCACCAGACTGTTATAGCGCTCTGATTCCACTTTCACCATCCTATGGAATCCTGGGGTTTGCAGTTTTGGGAGGGGCCCAAGGTGAAAGTGGAATCAGAGTGCTATAACAGTCTAGTGCGGAAATGTCCATAGCCAGGAGGCAGCAATGCACTTGCCCATACATAATCTACATGATCTAAACAAATCAACAGGGATTTGAAGTCAAATAGAGGTATACCAGTTGAACCCAATCAGTTACCTGAAAATCCATTCTACCCCCAAGACAGTGATTCATGAGAAATCTAAATAATAATAATAATAATAATAATAATAATAATAATAATAATAATAATAATAATAATACATTTTTATTTGTTACTTGCCTCTCCCCAAGGCTCAAGGCAGGTTACAACATAAATTAAAATACAATTAAAAATTAATTGGTTAAAATACACCGAAAGCACATAAACCCATTTAAAATACAAATATATCATAATTAACATACATCATAATTAAAAATAGACTGTGTAGGCCTGCTTAGAGAAGAGTCTTCAGTACTTTTTTGAATTTGGACAGCATATTTTGCTGTCAGATCTTTCCTGGCAGATCATTCCACAGTCTAGGTGCAGCCGACGAGAAGATCCTTTGGGTGACTGTTGCCAGTCTAGTCCTGGCCAGTTTAAGTAAATATAAGCAAAATGCAAATAAAAGTAAATAAAAGTAAAAGTAAGGAAGTAAAAGTAAGTAAACCCCAGAGGACCTGAGTGTACAGGGCAGATTGTATGGGAGGAGACAATCCTGCAGGTAACATGGACCCAAATCACCTAGGGTTCTAAAAGTAATAACCAACATACACTATAACAACATATACTACAACATACACTAAAGTAGAGAAGAAGCTACAGCTGCGTGTGACTTGAGGTTTATAAAACAGTAGTAAGGAAAGTGTGGGCCTTCTGTTATTGTTAGCTTGCAATTCCCATAAGCCCTGGCCAGTATAGCCTGGGAATCACAGGAACTGCAACCCACCAATATCTGATGGGCCACATCTTTCTGATGAAAGAAATAATAAAGTTATAAAGAATGGACCTACATAATTTTGACAGAAAAGCTGGGGAGATTGGTTGAATGACATGACCAGCGTAATGGTTTGAAAATGAAGCTTTGAAATGCAACTGAACGGTTGCAGTTTCTAAAGCTATGTCTGCTGTATAGTCTTCTCACTGGCTGAGATATTTAAGACAAATATTAGCTTCGGAAAACCTCAAAGCACGATGTTCTTTCTTTCCAGTGCTGAAATACTTCCACATGCGGAAATAAGTCAGCCGGGTCCTGAATCAGCCGGTCTTAGAACAGGAGGAGAGATTACACAGCCTGCCTGCTGATGTTATGGAATGTTAGATCATGTTAGTTCAATCCATATTTATATAGTGCCATTAAAGGCACAATTTTCCTTTATGAGAAGATATTGTTTGCTAAGAATAGCAAGAAGAAAAGTGGTCCAGCCACTTCAGAGGGGGGAAAATTGTTGAAATAAGGGGCATAGTCAGCCTCCTGGTAGAAGAGAAAATGGCTAAGGACAGAAATAAGTACCTGAGTTCAGAATTGGAAAGAAAGGGCAAAGCAGAAGGCTCTGATTTGGCAGAGACATATAGGAAGAAAAGTATATGCAGAATATGGCTTGAAAGCTAGTATATCTATCCTGCTGTTCCATATGGTCTTCAAGACAGGTGGTGGCAGGGGTTAAATTCATAAGAGTAGATAACTCAGCAAGAGCTATGAAATCATTTGACAGAGGCCAGATTAAGACAGCATCTGAAATATCTGTCTTTGAAGGCAATCATGTTAAGAATCAAAAGGGGTCTAATGTTAGAGACTTGCTTTTCAAATGCAACAAATCATTATACTTGTCAAGATTTATGGACAGATTTATTTATGTTGACAGTGAGACCACTAATGGTTTGACAAATGAGAACTCTTGACAGATACAACAGATATGTTTAAGCGTATTTCTCCTGTTTGGGGAGAGGGAAGGAAATGAGTGAGCTTGACAAGCCATATTGGTATACCTCCATTCAGCGCAAAACACGTTCTCTGTTGTCAAATGGCAAAAATATGGGAGCCAGAGTGATTATCAAGCTGGGAGGACTTGCTGTCTTTTTCCATTGGAAGTTGCTTACAACTCAGCCCTTAGAGATTCAAGCCATGGCCAAGCCCACAGATTCCAGTGCAGATAACAGTAGACTTGCAAGTGCACATGGTGACTCCATCCCTGGATCCTGTTGGCTTGGTCATGGAGCAAGGGAGTGCTGGAGAATTTACATGCAACTACAGTTCAGCAGTTCCTCGGTGTTTGCTTAGGCCCTCAACGCACTACAACCCAATAGCACTTCATCTCAGCGGGATTCCAGCAATACCATTGCCAGGATGGGATCAGGTCCTGAACACTTCTCATCACACTCCATTGGCTGCCAGTGGATGGGTAGCATTAGGGACACTCTTCTTCCTTCTGCAGTATGGCATGAATGGCGGATCCCTTTCCCTGCCTCTTCCTGCACTGTACTGTGGAAGGAAGTGCTATCGACTGCTCTGGCCCTTACTGCATGCCTGCAGCTGACAGGATTGTCATGGGAAAGGGGTCCATTACCACATTTTTTTCCAGTAATGGTATACAGCATATTTATGATGGATGGGGATGCAACAGCTCCTGTTCAGCAATAATGTTGTGTGATAGCATGTGCCTCGGACCAGGAACAACTCATTGCCATGTTTGGATAGTGATGTTGTGTGGTGAGGTCCTTTGTGTTCTCTGTACAGGGAAGAATGTGGAATCACAGTAAAGCGTTAGTCAGGATTGAGAGATATGCAACCCTCCAGATATTGTTGGATTGCAAGTACCATAATCCATTGCCAGTGGATATTCTGTTACCAGTTGCTAGCTCTAATGGGAGTGGTAGTACAACCAAATCTGGAGGGCAACACATTCCCCATCTGATCACCTAAGCTGAGGATCATTCCCAATCCCTTAAAAAAAGGAGAAGTTTCTGAGTAATCTTGCATTAATACCATAAAGTGGAGGCTTGGCCTTCTGGAAAAGAATTTAAAAGAACATCATGTCACAATACAGCAACAACCAGCTTCCTGAGTACTAGGAATGTGATGCTTAAGAAGAAAGAGAAAGATGTGGGGCAGGTAGATAGATCATGTCTCCCTATGGTGGTTCCCATCACAAACACTGTCTAGTTCTGTGACAACCACATTCCACATGACAATTGCATTAGAGGAAGGAGGGACCATGTCCTCTATAGACAGAAATTAGCATTATTTCCAGTTGCTGGGGAAAAGCAGTGTCTTTGAAACAGCAGTGCTAATATCTGCACTACAACAAATGAACATGGGGTACTCCATATATTGTTGGATTATAGTTCTCATCATCCCTCATTATTAGCTATGTATAGCTTGAGCTGCAGTCCAGCAGCATCTGGCAGACCATACATTCCTCAACCCTGAGCTATACAAGACCATTGGAAGACATCATCTGGAAGTCTGCATGTAAATGCCATCGATACATGGACAACCAAAAGATGACACATAAGAGCTGAAATTAAGTGGGACAATGCAATCTATACTCTCCTCTCAAACATATAAGACAACTCTAAAAGCATTTCACAAGGGCCTTGCTTTAAATTTTTCAGGCATATGATGCAGTAGAAATTGAAACTGATATAACACTTTAAATATAGTGTACAATGCTTGTTTCAAAAATTGTTTTACATAAAAGTGGATGTAATGAAAGAGGGCTTGGCCTTTAAAAGATACATAGAACTAAACAACTAAGCACAAAGGTATGCATTTATTTTTCCGACAATGATATGCTCCAGTGCACAGCATGTATTGTATGTGGAAGACCTGAGTAATTGTTCTTTGACTCATAACCAGATTCCTCATTCAGCTGTCTCCAAGTCTTCTGTATTCTGAAAACTGGCAGACCTCTTAGCCGAGCAATCTTCTTGCTGTTTTCTTCTCTGTGGTCTTCTTGTAGAAGACAATGTTAACAATGGCTAGTGATCATGATTTCAATATACTATCTGCAACATCTGAGGCCATATGTTGCTTAGTACCAGTTCCTGAAGAACATGTGTGGGAAGGTGTTATTGTGCTGTGGATATCTCATACATGTCTGCGATGTTGCTGGCCACTGAAGAAAAGAGGCATGAAGAGGCTTTTGATCTGATTTAGCAGTGCTTTTCTTATGCTCTTCCTTGAATTCTCATACATCAAATCGTTTTGGGGAAGCACATTAATTTCCATGGCATAGTTCAAGCAGGCAAAAGAAAAGCATAAACTAATCCAATGAATGAGGCTTTTGCAAAGGACATGGACTTCTTGTACATATGATTATTGAACTGGGAATGGAGTACAAATGCATTTGATGCATTTATTTATTTATCATACACTTTTGACATGCAGGAGAACTAAGGAGTCTTTCTTCACCATTTTTCAACTGCAAAAGTCAATATTTGTTGGAAAAGAATGGATTGTGTCAATATCTTTAAAAGAACATTGAGTTCACTGGGTTCTGTTGTTGGTTTGATTGCAGGGAAAAGACTGTGCTGAAGGACATTCATGGCCTTAAATTAAATGCTTTGGCCTGGTATTCAAAAGAAATCTCTCAGGAATTTCCTGAACTGGTAAAACTGATTCTAGAATCCCATGGTAAGGCAAACCAAAAGTCTGCATGGTTAGATGGTTCTTCATTCTCTAGCCTCCAGAAACAGTGAAATCCAGTACTCTCTTTCCTTCCCTCCTTTTCTCTTTCTTTCTTTCTTTCTTTCTTTCTTTCTTTCTTTCTTTCTTTCTTTCTTTCTTTCTTTTTCTTTTTGGGTAGCGGTGGGGAGAGATACAGAGTGTGCATGCCAGGCATATGTCTGACATCAAAATGCATTTAGCAGGAGCACAATAGGTAATGTTGTTAATGCAAAAACATTTTGGTATTTCAAGAAACCATTAGATGGCATCAGGGGAAGGCTGGAGCTCTAAAAAGAATGAATCTTGACAGGCTGAACTAACTATTATTTTTTTTCCACCAGCCTGTGCTTTCCCTGGAAAACTCTGGAAGTGGAAGTAATGAGTTCAGATTTGCTTGTGGATGATTGTTTAACACTGATGACTATCATTCTATCAGTCTAAAATTTAAGAGGTATCTATTTGCCATCTCTTCCAAATATAAAAGTGATGTGTCCCGTCCCCACCCTGAATTACTGGAAGGTGATAACATGCCAGCATCAGAGCATTTGGATCTAATGTGTCTTACTTCTTCAAGCTGGATATAAACAGCTCCCACCCTTGTCAACTAAGCCAATCATTTCACCCTCTGCTCATGTTACAATATTTTCCTTCTTAGTTTTGAGACATGTCTTAATCTTTTAAAGCAACATTATGCATAATAATACCAAGTGTATACTTTAGCATAGTAATCTTACAGTAATGCAAGCAGTATTAACATGTTCTGGGAGGAAAAAAAGGATGTTGTGTTTAATCCCACAGGCTAAAAACAAACTAAATATTTATGATGGGACAAAAAAGAACTAAGAATAATTATGGCAAATCTGAATGTGGAATAAAACAGTGCCTCATCTAGACACTTAATGCAAGGCATTTGCATGGGGAACAGTAATATACCATGATGCTTATTTTTTTTTTTAAAAACCCTACTGAGTTAACAGAAGTAATTAAATATGGATGTGTTCAGATCTTAGTTTGACTAAATGGATCTAATCGCCAGCATTTACTTTACGTGGTATTTCCACTATGAATCTCCTACAGCATTTGATCTGAAACAACAACTTGTGAGAATATAGCTGCTTGGGGCTGAAGCCCATCATGTATTATTAAGGATATATTAGGCAGAGATATGTGTGTCCAGTTAAACATTTGCTTTTGTACCCGTTGTCTGGCATCTTACATTACATTATGAATCCATAACTGTTCCATATTCAGCTACGCTGCATATTCATAGTCATGGCACTTTAAACTCTAGGGAGCTACTTGAGTAATGGTGGTCTGAAGTATGATCAAGTTGGGGGTTTCAAGTTGACCACCACTGAGTTGCAGTGTGACAAAGAGAGGTGAGGCCTTGTCATTTGCACTTGTTACACTATGGCTTGGGGACAGGAAAGCGCTGATGGCATCATCCTGATGCACTCCCTGCCGCAGACCTCCTTTATTTGGATTAGCTTCCAAGAGTGTAAGGTTGTTTTGGATTGTTGATTCTGTAGGTCATTTGTAGCTATTGCCCTTTTCATATGGCATTTGTCATGTGAAAGGGCCTCCAGAGAGTCGCGCGATTGCGAGGAGATTTCACATGACGTCGTTGCAATCATGTGATGCTGCCGGGGCCAACAGGCACTGATCACGCAATATTTCATTTTCGGCTTTTGGCCGAAAATGATGCATGATTGCACATCACTCTGGGGTCCCACATGCACTTACCTTCTGTGCAGAGCTCCAGAGCCACGGCCCTCACGCTTCCTCCCCCAGCACAGCCTGGGAAAATATCCGGCTGCGCTGCGGAAGGAAGAGGCGGAGCTCTCATGTTGCCTTCTGGCCGGCTGACAGCTGCTGCAGAGCAGAAGCAGCAGGGACACGAGTGCCTCGCAGAAGAGGCTGCTCGTGTGATCCCCACGCAACTGCGCCGGACGCAAGTAAGCTGCGCAAAGGGCCTATGTTTATGTTGCTAAGAAGTCAATGCAGGATTTCAGCCTTTTTCTTTACAGGCATACATCGGTTAAGAAAGCTGCTTTTTACAAAGTCTTTTTATACCTGTCCAGCCCCTACTTTTTTCATCCTCTGCTTAGCTGGAATCTTTTTAGCAGCATCAGCATCAGGAGCCTGCTGAAGGAGGACTAGAGAAACACAGATTTTCAGTGTCAGGTTGCAGCAGCACGTCTGCAGTAAACAATGCTGTGTGGCTTAAGGTGAGAATGGGTTCTGTCCTGGCCAATCCTACTGCAACTGTGTGTGTCTGCCCACAACAGGCAATCTAAATGATCTTTCCAGAATCGCACACTGAACATGCATGAAATGCAGACGGGGGAGAAATAAGCTTGCCTTACCAGCTCCCCACAGTACAATTCTCCCCCCACATTCGCGGGTTTGACTTTCATGGGTTTGATTGTTCACAATATTGTTGCCTTCCCCCTCCAGCCCACCCCCCTGCCCACCAGCAGCCAGGGCAATAATGCTGGGCAAGAGAGTGAAAGGAGAGATCCTTCTCCCCCTTGCTCTCCTGCACCACTGCCCATGTGATCGTGCCAGTGGGGAGTGAGACAGTGAAGGGGACTAAAGATTTCTCTCTCTCACTCTCCTGCACTGCTGCCCACGCAATCGCACGGGCAGGGCTGAGAAAGCGCAGGGAAGGGAAGATCTTTGGGTGCAGGGGAAAAGGTCTTTTTCCCTCCTGCACTCTCCCGCCCACTATCCATGTGGGAGCGCCTGCAGCGGCACAGGAGAGTACAGGGAATGGTATTCACAGTTATTTGACTTTCGTGGGGGTTCTGTGTCCTTAATCCCTGTGAACGTGGAGGGCCTACTGTATTTTTTTTTTTAAGACCATTCATCTGTAGGTTTGGTTGCCAAAAGGGAAATCATAAGAAAGGTGGAGGATGGTGAAAGAAAAAAATGGCCTTGGATGCATTTTAGAAGAAACTTCCAAGTGGTCACTAGATGGTTGAAATTGTTTTTGTTTGCTTATGTCAGACTTTAGCACCTTGGGGGTTGTGTATAAATTGTTCTCCCATTTACTAGATTTAGCTTGGACAAATGAACTTTGCTCAAGATTGCAGAGTTCTAAAAGTGTAACAAGACAAATTCCTTTCATCTACCACCATTGATTAGACTGCTTCTTTGCAGAGCAAAGCTTATTCAAGTGTAGGCTGCATAGGAGTCATTCCACGGATACAGGATTCAGGCAATACCTTTCTAGGAAGACTTACCCCATTTTTTTGAGCAGCCAAAATTGTCTACAACCTGATCACATTTCACATAGATGAGAATTATTTGGTTGAGTTGCTGGTGGTTTGCTCTTTGGCCAGTTGGGCAAGTGTGGTGCAGGAAGTTGAGTCTTGGGCTGGTGGTCTTTCTGCACTATGGAATTCTGGGGTTTGTAGTTTACTGAGGCCAGAGACCTCTCTGGCTGAAAATTCTAAATGCCTCTCCTTAAACTCCAAACCTCAGGATTCCACAGGATGATGAAAGTGGAATAATAGCACTGGAACAGTATATAGTGCAGGAAGGCCCTGTGACTCTGGAGACTACGGTTTGAATCCCCAGTCAGTCATGGAAACCCACTTGGTGACCTGGGGCAGGTCACACTCTTTCAGACTTAGAGGGAGGCAAAGGCAAATGCCCTCTGAATAAATCTTGCCAAGAAAACCAGGATAGGTTCAAGTTAGTGTCATCCTAAATCGGAAATGACTTGAAGACGAAAAACAACAACAAAGTTGGAAAAGACAACAAGGAAGACTGAAATAGGTTACTCTCAGTTTTCTATTTCGTGTTTGCTACTCCACTTTGTTTAGGAAGCGTATGGATATCATAAACTATAATCAAGCTGGCCCCCTTTCATCTATGGACAGCTGGGATGTTGTCATCCATTTCTTTTGGATGCAGACCTTAGAGCTGTCATCCATCGTTTTTGACACTTCAAGATTACACCACAGCAATGAGCTCTGTTTCTGAAATTTATTTGGAAAATGCAGCTGGTACAAAAATTCCAAAGCTTGTTTGCCAGCTGTTTCCCCCCCCCTTAATGTGTGTGTGCATGTGTGCATGCACTGATTAAAGACATGCTATGACCGATATTAGTATAAAGTGTAACTTGAGGGAGGGGAGGCTACCAAATGGTTTGCTAGAGAGAATCCACGCAAAATAAAGTATTCGAAGCATGGCAACAATTCTACCTCTGTGGTGTTTTGAGGGCTGTTGACAAGAGTCATGAAGGAGCTGCACATGGCAAGTCACCTCAGGGCCACAAAGTAAAGATGGGTGCACCCACTGTACAGATACAAAATAGTGTATAAATAACTCTACCCACTGCTTGGGTTTACCTTTTTCACAGTTCACCCCATATAAAAAGAAAATCCAATCTTTATTGTAACATATGATAGGAATCTTAACTGGCTCTGGATTTCTAAGTATCCAAACAGACACTGGGAGCTTGCGGTCCAAACAAGGAGGTTGGGGCTCAACCCGTGCTGGGATATTGGGTCACTGATGCAAACCAGACAGTTTTCTTCCATACTTTGAGATCCACCATGAAATGCATGAATGTGCCATATTCACCTGAGATCACCTTCAGTGTATTGGTAAATAAACAATAATGCCAACATTACTGGATTTTTTCCCCAGTTTGAGCAGGAATTCTCTTAGCATTTTGTCTGATATTTGCATCAGAAGTTGGATCCAGGGATTGGCTTCATGATGTGTGCTTTTGGCTGAAAATTGCTAGTCCAATAGCTAAAAATTACTATTTTAGTTATTTTCTCCTCAGAAGTGCTGCTCTGTGTTTATAACAAAAACTACAATTGGGAAATTTCTCCTGAGTAACAGGTATTAGAGTTAGCATGGCATAGTGGTTTGATGGCTGGACTTGGATTCTATGGGACCAGAGTTTGAGTCTTTGTTCAGCCATGGAAGACCACTGAACAAATCACACTTTCTCAGCCTCAGAGGAAGGCAAGTGCAAAAGTGCGGGTGGAGGGAGCAGAGTGAGGGGTGTGTGGGGGCAGGGGTATGGCCATAGCACATGGCGGTGTGGCCATGGTGCACATGGACATGGCCACATGAGAGTGTGGCTGCATCACAAGGGGGTGTGGCCACATCATGCAGAGTGCCCCCCAAAAATTGCTGCCTGGGGCAGATTGCCCCCCTGCCCGTATGCCTCCGAGGACAAACCTTGTCCTTCAGTGGGTTCACTATAATTCAGAATCAACTTTAAGGCTCATAAGAATAGCAGCATATCAAATATTAATCAGGGTTATGGACCATTTGTTTTTGGAAAAAGAAACAAAATGAGTTTCTTTAAGTGCTGATATCAGAAACTAAACCTGTAAATAAAACCTGGGAACTCAAAACAAAATTGTATTCCTTTTACAAAGTAATGGGCAGAATATTTCACCAAGACTTCAGTCCAGTCAGTTCTCAGTTCTTTGTGCAGTCTTGGCCAAATCACTATCTCTAAATTCTCCACCATATAAATGGTATCACAGACATATCTTGCAGAAAACTTTTTGATGGGAAAATTATTTTCTTTCTGGATCAAATAAAAAAAAAAGGTCCATGGGTTATCCATAAAGTACACCCAAAGACTACTGTATAGTAACCCTGGGTGATGTTTACAACAGTACCAAATGTGACAGCTTTCAAAGTATTATGTATATTTCGAAGGTTGTACATGTATAGCTATGACAGCGTGTCAGTTATAATTCTTGTAAAAAAAAGTGGATTAATTTATTATGGTTCAAATATATATTAAACTGGGTAAATCCTTCAAAACAAAATACTTATCTCTTCATGGCTCATGGGCTGATATGTATTACAAACAAAGACACAGGAAATTTAATGGACCAAGGCATCCCTTGTTTACTGTCCTTTGAGATACAATTTGTTAGGGTTAATGGTTGGCAAAGACAAGAGGAGTGAAATCCTTATGCAAGAGATGAAACCTTAAGTACAAACACAGTCACATTATAAGGTGTTCTCTGGGAAGAAAGGCCAGGGAGGGCTCACATTCTTAATGTGATGTTGGACTCTTAGGGCTGGGTATTTAGATTTGATTGATAGCACTTGTGAAACTTAATTAGTTGGCTTACTTTAACAGTTTTGTCACGGTCTCTACGTATGCTCATTTGTGCCTATTTGTCTAGCTTTTCTCTTTTCGGTAATGCGTGTTACAAAGGCTTCAAGGTAATGCTTTAGATCATTACTACTAGAAGTGGTGGTCTGTGGACTGGGGCCAATCCATGAGCCACCAGCTGCCAGTCCATGGTGAGGATCCAGCAAAAAAAGAGACCACTCTAGTTAAAGGGTGCAAAAAGCCTGAGGACTTGGATGGTGCCTTCCTGGAGTAGATGACCACACATTAAAATAGGAAAGATGCAGTAGTAACGGGATATTTCAACTATCCTGATATATGTTGGCAGTCAAATTCTGCCAAGACCACAAGGTCCAACAGGTTCCTTGCTTGCCTTGCAGACAATTTCATGGTCCAGAAGGTGGAAAAGGTGACAAGGGGATCAATTATTTTAGATCTGATCCTGACCAACAGGGATGACTTTGTTGATGAGGTGGGGGTGGTGGGATCCTTAGGGAGAAGCGACCATGCTCTTTGGGAATTTGTCATTCAGTGGGAAGGAGGAGCCAAGTGTAACCAGGTACGCATTCCAGACTTTTAAAAAGTGACTTCTGTAAACTTAGGGAGTTACTTGCCGAAATTCCATGGTCAAGAATATTGAAAGAAAAAGGAGTTCATGATGGATAGGAGTTTCTTAAAAGTGAGATAACGAAGGCAGAATTTAAAACTCTGCCAATTAGGAGGAAAAATGGCAGGTGCCTAAAGAAACCAGAATGGTTGACAAAAGAACTCTCAGCTGAGCTAAGTGTTAAAAGAAACATGTACAGGAAATGGAAGAAGGGGAAACCACCAGAAAGGAATTCAAGCAAATAGCCAGGATATGTAGGGAGAAAATCAGAAAAGCTAAAGCGCAGAATGAACTTAGGCTTGTCAGAGACATTAAAAACAATGAATAGGGCTTTTTTAGATATATCTGCAGCAAAAAGAAAAACAAGGAAATGATAGGGTCTCTGTGTGGAGAAGATGGCCAATTACTAACAGGGAGAAGAGAAAAAGCAGAATTGCTCAACACCTTCTTTGCCTCAGTTTTCTCCCAAAAGGATAGAAGTACTCAATCTGGGGGGTGGCAAGCAAGTGACAAAGTGGGGGAATGCAGCACAGAATAGGTAGAGAAGTAGTACAGGAACACCTGGCTAAACTAGATGAATCCAAGTCTCCAGGGCCAGATGAATTACATCCAAGAATATTAAAAGAACTGGCAGAAGTCATTTCAGAACCACTCGCCATAATCTTTGAGAACTCTTGGAGAACAGGAGAAGTTCCATCAGACTGGAGGAGGGCAAATGTTGTCCCCATCTTCAAGAAGGGGAAAAAAAAAAGGACCCAAATAATTATGGCCCAGTCAGCCTGACATCAATACCAGGAAAGATCCTAGAACAGGTCATTAAACAGTCAGTTTGTAATTACTTAGAAAGCAATGCCATAATAACGAAAAGTCAACATGGATTTCTTAAAAATAAGTCATGCCAGATTAATCTTATCTCTTTTTATGATAGAGTTACAAGCTTGATAGATGAAGGGAATGCTGTGGACATAGTGTACTGTGATTTCAGTAAGGCCTTTGACAAAGTTCCCCATGACATTCTTGCAAAGAAGCTAGTAAAATGTGGACTGGATAGGGCTACTGTTAGGTGGATTTGTAATTGGTTGACCGATTGAACCCAAAGGGTGCTCACCAATGGCTGCTTTTCATCCTGGAGGGAAGTGACTAGTGGGATGCCACAGGGTTCTGTCCTGGGTCCAGTGCTATTCAACATCTTCATGAATGACTTGGATGAAGGAACAGAGGGCATGCTGATCAAATTTGCAGATGACACCAAATTGGATGAGGTTGCTAATACGCCAGAGGACAGGGTTAAAATTCAAAATGACCTTGACAGATTGGAGAGCTGGGCCAAAGTTAACAAAATGAATTTCAACAGAGACAAATGTAAGGTCCTGCACTTAGGCAGAAAAAATGGCATGCACAAATATAGGATGAGGGACATGTGGCTGGATAACAGTATGTGTGAAAGCGATCTAGGAGTCTTGGTAGATCACAAGCTGAACATGGGTCAGCAGTGTGATGCAGCAGTCAAGAAAGCCAATGTGATTCTTGGTTGCATCTATAGGAGTATGATGTCTAGATCGAGGGAGGTAATGGTACCACTCCATTCTGTTTTGGTTAGATCTCATTTGGAATACTGTGTCCAGTTCTGGGCACCTCAATTCAAGAAGAATATCGATAAGCTGGAGAGTGCCAGAGGAGGGCGACCAAAATGGTGAAGGGTCTGAAAGGCATGTCCTATGAAGAACAGTTTAGGGAGCTGGGTATGTTTAGTCTGCAGAAGAGAAGGTTAAGAGAGGACATGATAGCCATGTTTAAATATTTGACAAATTTAAATATTTGTCGAGGAAGGAGTGTGCTTATTTTCCACTGCTCCAGAGACTAAGAGAAGGAGCAATGGATTCAAGCTGCAGGAAAAGAGATTCCACCTGAACCTCAGGAAGAATTTCCTGATGGTCAGAGCTGTCCGGCAGAGGAATATGCTGCCTCAGAGTGTGGTGGATTCTCCTTCTTTGGAGGTTTTTAAGTAGAGGCTGGATGGCCATCTGTTGGAAGTGCTTTGACGTGTGTTCCTGAGTGGCAGAGGCTTGGACTGGATGGCCCCTGTGGTCCCTTCCAACTCTATGATTCTATGATTCTATGATTCTAATGGTGCTGACCCAAGTTTCATTAGGGGGAAAAATTGCTAGCCCCTCATACCAGATACTCTGAGAAGTACTACTTTGGCTCAAGGGTGACAATATGGAATACTGAAATATGGAATATGCTGCCTTGGCGTGTGATAGAGTTTCCTTCTTTGAAGGTTTTTAAGCAGAGACTGGATGGCCGTTTGTTGGGAGTGCTTTGATGTGGGTTCCTGCATGGCAGGGGGTTGGACTGGATGGTCCCTGTGGTCTCTTCCATCTCTATGATTCTATGAAATGACTTGGTCTTCCTTTTTTTTGTGTGTGTGTGTGTGGACTGCACATCTGTACATCAACCTGGCAGCTAAAAGGCAGCTATGGTCAATGGTTAGAGCCAACATGGTTTAGTGGTTTGAGTGCTGGACTGGAGACCAGGGTTTGATTCCCTCCTCAGTCACAGAAACCCACTGAGTGACCTAGGGCACAAGTTGCCATTGTTCGGAAATGACTTGAAGGCACATAACAACAATGACAATGTATACTGTCCAACATCTGGGGAGTCCACAGTTGCCTATCTCTTGTTTAGATATTAAACTACAGCCAGCCGTCTACATTTGTGGGTTTCACTTTTGCAGATTTGATTATTCACAGATTATTTGCTGTCACCTCTGCTGCCTCCCCTATGCTATTTTTAATATGGACTGCAACCTTGTGAGACTGAGAAACTGTGAACAAGGCTTGTAAGTCCCTCTTAAAAATAGTGTGGGGCAGCAGTGAAGGTGGTTGTAAGCTCCACCAGCTGCCCACTTCTGCCTTGTGAAGGAACCCTGATGCCTCAAAGGACTCCATGGTGGGCTGAACATGGTGATCATAGTTTTTTTTGTGTCAAATATTATTTTGGAGAGCCTAGAGTTATTCACAGTTTTTCACTTTCATGGGGGTCCTGTTCCCCTAACCCTAGCAAGTGTGGAAGGATGACTGTAATTGTTTTGCAGCATAGCTTGTACCTGTCAGTATTATTAATCTTTCAAGTGTGTGTGAGAAAGAGAAAGAGAGATTATGTGAGAAACAGTGAGAGGGTGAGTATGAATTTTTAAAGGGGCAGACATAACTAAAGAAGAATCTTGTGGCATCTGTTTAGACTAACAGATTAGTCTTATGAAACAGCCCTTTCAATTAATCATCATCACAATCATCACCATCATTTATTTATATTGTGGTATCAATGTGCATAACACTTCACAGAACAAAACAACAAAAAGATAGCCAGGCCTGTCAAAGGCATACAACCTTGGGGAAAAAAAAACAACTACTTCTATAGTGGTATGGAGTGCAATATTCAAGCCTCAGGTTTATGTGCATGCATGGTTATGGTGTATGAATATGCTGGTGTGTGTATATGAATGACAATAACACATTGTTGTTAATGCATTTAGGAAGTACCGATAGCAACAAGAAGACAACCATTTTGTTTAATTTAGGACTTGGAGAGCTAGCCCCATCAGTGCCTAACTAAGCACCACATCCCAGAGAATTTTAGTCTAATCTGTTCCTAGAGGAAAATCTGAGCCCCTTTCACACCATGCAAGTATACATTCCACTTTAACTGCCACGACAACATCCAGGGGAAGCTAGGGGTTTGTGGTTTAGTGAGGAACTAGAGGAGATCTCTGGCTGAGAATTCTTAAATGCCCCTCTCTAAACTACAGATCCCAGGATTCCACAGGATGGAAGCATGGCCGTCGAAGTGGAATTGTACAGAGTGAAAGAGCCCCTTCATGGGAATCTAAAGTGAAGTGCTCTGAAAAAGAAAGTGCATGAAACATATAAAGAGCTGCATGTACCATTATCCTACCTGTGAATAAAGGAATTTAGCTGTAATTTTTGTAGTATATACTGTAGCACCTAATGCTTTTTTGGCACATTGAGATGTACAGTACAATTCCACAAAGTTGCTATAATGTCCAGTTGTCTTGGTTTGACAGGGACAGTCCTAGTTAATTCTATGGTCTTTTTCGCACGGGGCTTTTAAAACAGTGCAGAGCGTCCTCCAGGGAGGACGACTGCACCTGGGAGTGGACTGGGTCCGGACTACTTTGTGTAGTTCCGGACCTCAGCCAGCTCTAGAATGACCCAAAGTGGTTGTTCAGCATGCTTTTGAAAGACCGCTTAAAACAGGTCTTTCAAAAGCACGGGACACGCCACTCCATGGCTGCGCTCCGGTGTAGATTTGCAGGCTCACACCAGTGGGAGCCTGCAGATCTGACGGGGGGGGTGTGCTTTAGGCTTGCGAGCTTCACCGGTTGGTGGAGAGCCTCCACCAACCGGAAGCCGCCATTTTCATCCCCAGAGCAGTGCAGAGTGGCAGCCACGGACTGCTCTGGACCAGCCTGGACCCGCGGATGGAGCACACAGGTCCGGTGAGTACCGGCACGGGGTGATTCCCTTACCCCCTGTGGAAAAGGCCACTGTTATCTCTCTTTTCCAGCTGCTTTTACAATGACCCTGTTTCACTCTTCTCCTCCCACTTTCCTCATTTGTCTTCAGCTTATCTCACTTGCTGCAAACTAAGGCCATTTCTGCACTACACTGTTGTAGTGCTATTATTCCACTTTCAATGTCCTGTGGAATTCTGTGGTTTGTAGCTTACTCAGATGAAGGAGCTCTCCGGCTGAGAATTCTAAATGCCCCACCCTAAACTTCAAACCCCAGGATTCCATGGGATGTTGAAAGTGGAATAATAGCACTGTAACAGTGTAGTGCAGAAATGGCTTTGAGTTTAAAGTGCAAAACTGGTTTGCATTCAATCAACTCAGCAAGGGAGAGATGAGTGGAAAGACTGTTTCTCTTCTCAGGAGCCTCAGGCAAAAATCAAACTTCTGCAGCCTCTCCTAGCTTGTCCTTTCTCATTAATAACTTTTGCCATCATGATCACACTCTAATATTGCTTCTTCACACATGTCCCAGCTTTCATCTGTGAAATGTTTATTTATTTATTTATTTTATTCATTTATATCCTACTTTTCTTGTGATAATGGGACCGAAGGCAGACAACAACATATTTAAACCAATCCAAATTAAAAACAATATAAAACATTCATAAAAGTATAAATATAAGATTTTTTTTAAAAAACAAACAATTTGTGAAGTGAAAACACACATTAAAAGACTGTATACAAACCTTAAAAACAGAATTGCAGAGCATTAAAAGCCCAATCCTAATTACTGAAAGCCTAATAGCACAAAAATGTTTCGACCTGCTGATGGAAGGAGAGCAAGGATGGGGCCATCCTGGCCTCTTTGGAAGGGAATTCCAAAGTTTGGGAGAAACGATTGAGAGGACCCTGTTACCCCAAAATGTGAGTGATTCAGAGATCCACCTGTGATAACAGTGCCTCTATTAAGCAGTGGGGAATATTAGCTCAGTTAACAATCACACACACACAAGATCCATGCAGTCTGACAATTACACAAGGCTAACCGAAGGAAAAATTTGGATAGTGAGAGTTCAAGGGATTTACCAATCCAGCGGAGAAGCAAAGAGTGATGTGGCTTAGACTAGGAGTCCAAAGACAGTATACAAACGGGAATTGGAGTGGCAAAATGATGACAAGCAAACAGTGTACTGGAAGCTGGCCATCCCAAAACTGGGGTTTAAATACTCTTTTTCTGCCTGGATGGCGAAAGTGCTAATGGCTCTCTGTCAGAGTAAATGATGGAGTTTGAAGAGTGGACAATGGGGTCTGGAATTGATTCATGGCCTTAGTATTAGGTGACAAATGGTGAATGGGAATCTTGATAGCTCCTTGATTGCTGGACAGGTGTGAGGGCAAAAGGGAAGTTTGTTGGTCAGAGGACGAGGGGCTAAGTCAATCAACTGTCCTGTGGGAACATTACATTATTGTCTCTAAAAGTTGAGTTGTTGCAGGCTAACTGTAAGTTCGTTATCACAGGAATTTTCCTGATAATTTCCTGGCTATGACCTGGCTCTGCCTTGAGGTCTTTCCTGACCTAGGCTCTTTTCGCACATTTTTTGTGTGTGTGTGTGTGTGAGCACCCCTTGAGCGCCGCTGCACATGACACACTCCCACTTGTGCGGCACTCACGAGGTTGAAGCGGGGCCCGGGCGTATTTTTTGATTTTCGGCTTGAAGCCGAAAATAGCCCACACTCGTGCAACGCTCGCACCGCCCTCGCACACTTACCTGCCATGCGGTGCATCGGGGAGCCGGGCGGGAAGCCCTTCCTTCCTCCAAAGCAGCCTACAGCTCCCACAGTGCCCTGTGGAAGGAAGGGGTGGGGCGCTCGTGCGACGGTCGCGTCATCAGGAAGTGACCTGTGGAAGGAAGGAGGGAGGAAGCAGCAGCGTCGCGAAGGAGGCTTCTCGCGCGAGACACCCTCCCCCGTAGCAGAAAAAGGTAAGATGCGAAAAGGGCCCTAGTTCGCAATATACTTGTTCAGTCAGCTTTTCCTCTTAGCCAGGGTGGCCATACAGCCATGCAGTCATAGCAGTATAAAATTTATGTTTATGCCAATTAAATCATATTTGCCAAATCAACCATATCAAAGCCTATTAACAACCCTCTCCCTTGTTCCCACCAAACAAACCTGGGAAGCTGCTGGGACAGAGAGAATGACTTCTAGCCCAGCTCTACTGGGATCACAAGGGAGATACAGTCCTTCAAATAACCTGGGCCCAAGCAGTATAGGGCTTTATAGGTCAAAACCAGCACTTTGAATTGCGTCTGGAAATGGATCAACAGCCAGTGTTGCTCTTGAAACAAGGGAATTTTGTGCTCTCTATAGCCAGCTGCAGTTAACAACCTGGCTGCAGCTTTCTGGGCCAACTGAAGTTTCTGAGAACTTTTCAAAGGCAGCCTTATGTACAGCGCATTACAGTAATCCAAATGAGATATAACCAAAACTTTGGAGGGCATGGATTTCCTATGGTTCTAGAAAAGTAGCTGTTTTGTTGTTGTTGTTGTTGTTTTGTGTGTATATGGGAGAATATTGATAGGCATATCAGAGCTCAAATGTGTTAGCTGAATTTGATGTATGGTACCTTTTCTTTCCCGTATTTCTCTCTGAGTTATTTTGTTGCTTTGATTTGAATGGGTCATATGACTGTAATAAACTTTGATTTGACTTGTCATAATTCTGAGAAGCCTCTAAGCACATTACAGCCTTTCAGTTTTATCTCATTCCCCTCCACATCATGCACACACATCATGCCCTGGGTTATATGAGGAATAACTTGGATAGCATTATGCCTTTTGAAGACAAAAGTTTCAGACTTGGAGTTATTGTCATCTGTATAAGTCTGTATTATTCCGTTATCTAGTGAATAACAATAGCAACTTGTTAGTAGAGTCTGGAAGCTGTGAACCTCAGATTAGAATGCTCAAATTTCTTGGAGTAAGTCCAAAAAAAAAAAAAAAACAACCAGGGAGGAGGACTATTAAAATTTTGAGACCCCCGTGATTGTGCAAAGACAAATACTTTTTTAAAAGACACTTTTAGTTGATGGTAGATCTCTGAAGGTTTATGGAACAATTATGGCTATTTTGAAAAACATATTCTTAAGTTGTTAGAGTTTCTGTTTGGGATACATAAGATTTTGAAAGTAAAACATGATAAAGCTGCAATTACATACTGCCAATTCATGTATGTCATGATACGATTCATTCACCTTAGTTTCTTTACCATATTGCTCAGTAATAAATGAATATCAATAATTATAACTGTTTTCCTTCTGCCCTGCTTGTATTAAAATCAGTCATCTGTGAATCTTTAGACAGTATTCTGAAGCTTGCATACAGTACAATCTTTCTTCATCCATTCCCTCTCTCTCTCTCTCTCTCTCGCTCTCTCTCTCTCTCTCACACACACACACACATTCAGAGCTTTCTCTTTCTTCTTCTGCCCCCAGATCTCAGAAGGCTGTGCAAAGATTAGAATTTGTCATGACCTGTGAATGGTGGAAGGATGGAGAGTTTGGACTGCAGGGCTTTGAAGTGCATGTTTGTCACCTTTAATTACACAATTGTCTTGGAAAAGAGAGAAAATAAGGAAGTGTTGGCCTTTATAAAGGCAACCATTTAACTCACTCTCTTTTTGCTGTTCTAAAGTGGAAGAACAATGCCATGCTTCACTTCAAGTACCAAAAAGGTAAGCATTGTAAGAGATCAGAAATGGTGCAATTAGATGTTCTCAGCAATGTGTTCCATAGTAATATAATAGCCATTTTTTTTCTTTAAGAAGTCTTAAAATAGCACATTACTCTTTCATGTCATTAAGATCAAATGGTACCCCATCTGAAGGCTAGTATGTTTATCTTCAATTGCACATTGGATGACTAATGTTCATAAGTTTGATGCAGCCTGCCTGTGACTGTACTGAATCTACATGAGGGACTTAATGCTTTTTTTTTTAAGTTCAAACTCTGTCCATAAACAGTAGCACATTAAAGGGAAAGGTTCAGGACTACCCTTTTTTTTTTTTTTTAACATGCTGCCTTTCCATATGAACAAAATTGTTGCTTCCCCTGTTAAACCCATTTCAAGCTGCTGTAACTGTACAAATCAAAGCAACGTATGTTTTGTTCTCAAATGGAAATGCTAGTTCATGCAAACACCACCATTGTTTATTTATTTATTATATGTATTCAGAGAGATTGTTTTGCACGTATCCTTAAAACAGTGTAAAAATTGTTGCTGTGAAATTCTGTCAACTTTGACTTGTTGTGACCCTATGAATGAGAGACTGCTAAGTCATCCTATTATCAACGGCTCTTCTTAGGTCCTGCAGATTCAGCAACGTGTCTTCCTTGATTGAGTCTTGATTGAGTCTTTCTCTTTTTTCTACTGCTTTCTATCTTACCGAACACTATTGTCTTTTCTAGTGAGTCAGGTTTTCTCATGATATGGCCAAAGTACAACAGCCACTGTTTAGTCATCTTGGCTTCCAGGCAGAGTTCAAGCTTGACTTGCTCTAGGATCCATTCATTTGTTTTTTTAGCTGTTGAGGGTATCTGCAGATTCCTCCTCCAGCATCACATTTTGAATTAGCTGATTTTCTTACTATCAGCTTTTTTCACCGTCCAGCTTTCACAACCATACACAGAAATTGGAAATAGAAGCCCTTTCCACATAACAATGCTCTTCCGCATCGTGAAACTGCAAGTCTAGGTCAGAAGGGAGCACATCACCAATGCTCCCCTCTGTATCTGCTCACTCCCTGTGGAAGGGAGTGGGATAGCCCCACCCCTTCCTTTCACAGCACTGCTGGGCACTGGCCATTGCTGTGCTGGGGCAGAAAGCGTCGCAAATGTGTGGCTGCAGCTTCCTCATGACAGCAAGTACAGGAGTGCCGCACGATTGGAAGTGCACAATGGATTTTTTCCATTTTGAAAATGCCGTGTGAATGCAATGCTTCATGACAGGATGGCAGTGGGATAGCAACGATGTCATGTAGAAGCACAACGTGGAATCATAGTGCTGTAATAGTCTAGTGCAGAAATGGCCTTGGATTTAAGCAAATGATTGCTTGCACATGTATAAAATAGTCCTGTTTCCTCTGTACTCTCTTCAACCTGTTTGTATGTTGTTCAGGCCCCAAATATTGTGGGAGGGGGAAGAAGAGATCTAGGTGCTCCTGGCCAAGGATGTAACTGTATTGTGTGTGCATATGTCCCTTCAAGTTGCCTGTTGCCTTTTGGTGACCCCTCAAATTTCATAGGATTTTCTTAGACAAGAAAAACTCAGAGGTGGTTTTCCTCTGAGTTCCTTTCTCTGAAATACAGCCTATAGCACCTGGTATTCATTGGTGGCCTCTCATCCAAGTACTAATCAGGGCTGACCATCTTAGCTTTCAAGATTAGACAGGATCTGGTGCCTTTGGGTATTTAGGCAGGTGCAACATTATCACTGTGATATTTTTTTTAACTGAGGTTCAATTCTATGTCATAATTGGGAATGCTGATGGAAACCTATTTCTTTGTATCTTCGTGCCAATTGTCCAGCCCATGTGAAATCTTCTGGATGTAATCAGCAGGAGTGAAAGAGCAGAACAAGCAATAATCAGAACAGTATGTTGTCACTCAGAAGACAGAATTGGTTCCAATCTCCCTGGAATCAGGGTCTCTGAGTATCATAGTGCTTTGTCATTCCCAGAGGATGAAAGCAGAGTGTGTCTTTCTGAAGAGAAAACAGGACTTGTCGTATGAAAAACAACCCCCCACTTCAAATGTCACCACCCACCTTTCAAGTCTGCTTTGGGAAAACAGTATGAACTATGACAATATAGAGATATATTTACTTTGAGGAGGTAATTCACAATTTTGATATGAACAAGACTAGAAACATAAAGGTTTAACATCAGTTTTTCTGTTCTTCAATCACCTTGGCTTACTGGAGATACTTCATACCATCTCACCACCCTCACAGGTACATTAGGTGGGAACATGGTAGAGGCCTTCTCCATTGCTTCTTCCAGCCTCGGGAACTTCAGGTCTTGACAGGCTAAATTGCTATCTTTTCATAGCTAAGTGAAGACATATCTTTGAGAACTGATAGCTCAGGTTGAAAGAGCCTTTAATAATGTGCTTTGTTGTCTAAGTTTGTTGCGTTTAATTTTAATTGTTATACTTTTTGTGTGAATTATTTCAGTGTGCCATTCCCTACAATACTAGAAATCTGGGGTTTGAAAGAAAAATTCATGGGGTTGGGGGAAAATTTTTGTTTGGAGAGGGAATGTCCTCCTTCCCCCTACTGGTACTCCCCTGAATGGCAGTGGCTGTTACATGGGTGGATGATCTGGATCAGCTCTTAGTGCCAGAGTGACACTAGAAAGATGCAACAGCAGGGACCAAGATCCTGTTCAAAGGTGGTGCAGTGACAGTCACCACCAATGTGGTTACATGGGACCACCCACTAAAGTAATCACATTAGTGATGGACATACTGCCAAAACATAGCCTCTACTTGTGCAACAAGGTCTTGGATTCCTCATAGTGCATGCATCTCAAGAATGCCCAGCCACTTGCTTACAGTCCACCACTTGAGCAGTTTCACATCCTGGCTGGTGTATCCATACTTGGCTGTCTCTTCATAGTACAATGGCCAGGGCATGCATCTGTCATGTTAAGCCTCACATACAAGCAAGCATGTGCAAACACAGCTTGGTAGTGAAAAAGTCTGCTTCTTCATGAAGTTGGCTTTCTCACACCTGCTGCAAACTGCAATTACTTTCCTAATGAAATGTAAGGGCATCTTATCAGAAGACTATTACTTAAAAAATTCTTTTTGCAGCATCCCTGTGTTCTAAACCTGTTCTATGAAATTCTGAAAAATGACCCATATCATGGATTTCATTTCCATACTTAGTATTTCTCATTCTTCAATTAGCCCTCTGGCAAGCAGTGGAGCTTGTATACAGTATGAAATATGAGCATTATCTGGGATGCTGTCTTCACTTAAATGAGGCAATAGGGGTAAAATCCTGGTCCTACTAGAATGGATGACTGAAGATCTTGCTGAATAATTGCACTATTTCGGTGCATTGAGGTACATTATTCTCTGTTAAAAAGTGTCAGGGGGCAACATAACTATTGCTGCAATCCCATTCCTCAGTACAGACACAAGGGAGTTGACATCTTGTGTTGCCTTTTTTTTTTAAGTTTGTGTAGCTCATCCTGTAGTGTTTCTCCTTGACAGGACTACCAGTCTCAAAAGGTCCACAAATCTT